>BMAW01124638.1:234322-386455 GCA_019974015.1 Nephila pilipes
TTACTTAGGTTTATCTTAGTTTATTATATTACATAATCTGCATAGAATTTAGTGTACATGCGACTATAAATCAATCATGTTAAACTGAAGTGCTCATCATATTTGAACCCAAAAATATTACATATATATATATATATATATATACATTCTAGTATGAAGAAAGTGCTTAAGAAAAATGTATTTAAACTAATAAGTTACATAATTGTAGCTTTTAAATTAAAATTGATCTATATTTTAACTATGCAATTACTTAATATAAGAACTCTAGAAAAATAAGACAATTAACCAAGAAAAGGAGATAATGTTTCTAAAACTGTTTTTTCTACATTAGGAGAGAGATTCCTGGTAAAACTCATTTTGTGGGTAAATACCTTCCTACTCAGCAAATGAATTCTAAACATATCGGAAATTCCATAATAATTCAAAAACAAATATTAAAGTTCAAATTTCCAAAAGTTAGATATTAATTCTAAAATTAATGTAGAAGGTATATAAGCCAAAGCAATCAAATACAATTATCATCTTGTATATATATGTATACACATTTTCAATAGAACCTTTTGTAACGCACATCTCTCTCTCAAAATGTCTGGTTTGATCGGTGTCTCTTATTGGAAGGTACAACTGTATATAAATAACTTTACTTTGATTTTTTTATTGTTTAATTAGGTAAAACTGAATTTTACGTAGAAACAAGAAACAATTGAGCTTCTTAAGAAATTTTTGAAAGTCTAAGTTTTCCAAGAATTATATTACTTGTGTAATTGTACATTCTATTCTTAACGACTTGATTTCAAATTTTATTTCTTAAAATTTATTATCTACTGAGAGTAGAAAATTATATATCTTAAAATTATTCTCTTCCAAATAGTATTATTTTTTTTAAAAAGAAACCCTAGCATTTGTTTTGAAATTTATTACTATTACTTTCTTAGCTTTAAAAATACTTCATTGTTCTTCGTATTCAGCATTTATAAATAATTTTCTGTGAAAGAACACAAAAATCACGTTTTTCGCAAAAGGTAACAGCCGGTACATATGTATATGGGTACACATTGTTTGCATACTGAATCAAAACTGTAAGCTTTCTATTTGTCAAGAATGCATGAAACTTTAAGAACTTCATATTTAAGACTGCATACTTTATTTGTCACATCATAAAATACTTTCGGGAAAGGTGGAAAGTGTATTCATGTTTCTTAAATCCTAACTAGATTTCAAAACACATTGTACAAGTCAATGTTATGTAAAAATTAAGTAATTTTTCATGAACCTTTAAATTAACCCCGTTTGTTAATATATTTTTTATAACTTGTACTTGGTGCAAAAAATGTCTCTGATCATTCATAGAATTAATATTATTTTTGTGTAAGAATATTTTTATAAATCTGATTTTCATTTTTGAAAATAATATTGTTATTTAATTTAATTAGATCAATTTATTATATCATTTAAGTTCCATAGTTAAGTACACTGACAATATCTGTTAATTAAGTTATTTCAAAATATGTGCATTTGATAAATTATAAGATCCTGCTGTATTTTCAACAATCTGGATAGGTCCAATATTTTATCGGGAGCCAGGCATTTACTTAAAACAGAATAAAAACTACCGTTTCTTTATATAGCTTACAAAATATTATCTCAAAAGAAATATCCAAAAAAATGTCATCAGAACCTAAAAAAAATAATATTTAAGAAAATTGAATAGAAAACAAATACTTTTTTTTTAAAATAAGTAATCACACATTGGAGAATATCCGGTGTCATAATTTCAAATTCATCTGAATTCGAAGAACTCTAAGTTATATCTTTGTTAGCTGCAATAGTATCTCGTAACTTTTTTAAATAAAAGCTGAAGAACAATATGATGCATCATTCTATCCTCCCAATTCAGTCGATGAAAACTGTTGTATACAAATTAGGAAACGCGTAATTTACATTTGTTCTTAGTATATTTACATGAATAAATACAGAAAAGAACCAACTTTTCTTGAAAAATATTTAATGTCAAATTTTCAGTATTTAGGATGATTTAATTATATTATTATAAAATATAAAGATTACTATATACCAGAAATGTTTTGAAAATCTTTATCGTGAAGCATTGCATTAATAACCACAGAGAAATCTAAGCAAGATGAATATTAATTAATAGTTTCCTCACTTTTCATAGTAAAAAAATATGTCTATTATTTCAGGCTTAAGTGAATGTGAAAAAAATAATATTAAGAAAAGCAGGAATGTAACATACTTTAATACAGTTCCGTAATGTTTCATTCAATATCAGCGTACATGCAAATTTAAACAAACTGAATTAAAATATCATTGAAAGTGACCAAAATATAGCTAACTACGTAAATAAAAAAAATAATTTATTTTCATTGATAACAAATGTAGTATTATTCAAAAATATTTCAGTATAATTAAAAAAAATTGGGAAGTGAGATAGCTAAAAATATTACTGGATATTTTTCGATTATTCTTCACATATATAATTTATAAGCAATTGAATATCAACAAATGGAGAAAAATTGCATTTAACAAAATAATCATATGAATGTATTGGAAACAGATTGTATCACGAATCACTCAGCGTTATAGTGAAAAATTTTATTGCTTCCATCTCAACTCAAATATCAGTATTTTTAATACAAATGACAATATAAAATAATGGAAAATCGAAACATTTTGTGAGTTTCTTACTTATCTGTAATTCTAAGAAAATATTATGTTCCCCAAATTCTTAAATCAGCAAACAATAACAAAAATAATTTCTAATTTTGTTTTAATCACTTATATAAATGTATATAGAACCTAGAAATAATGTATCATTCTTTATGCAGGTGCTCCACAGTTTCACTTCAAATTCAAAGTTATTGGAACAAGACGGGGAGAAAGAACATTAATCGAATGCAGTTCGTACGGGAACAGACCAATGTCATTCATATGGAGAAAGCAGGGTGTTGTTATCGAGCCTTCAAGTGAGCCTAGGTAATAACAAGAAATGTAGCTTGTAATTAGAAAGTGTTGCATCTCAAATATAAAAAAATATTATGTTTTGATAAAATTGAAATAAGAATATGAATAAATGTGTGCAAAATAATTGATAAAACAATTGTTGCAAATAATTGTCACACATTAAATCTTATTGTCAGATATTACACAGTGTTTGTGTATTGTTCATATAATATGTAATAAGATTTTTAAACCATCCTTTAAAGTAGGGCAGCAATCGCTTGAAAACATTCCATCTCAGACATCAACCTCAGAAATAAAGTTTCACATCAATTGTTTGTAGAAACCTTTCTATCCCCCGGTTCTCTTATAAATTTGCAAAATAAAATTTCCTATTTAACCAACCTTTGAATATTACCTAAGAATATAATTAAACTTCTCGAGAACTTTCATTGAAAAATGAAAGGTCTCAAATCAAACAGGACACTTGAATCTATCTTTCCTTCGATAAAACAAAAGAATTTGAGAGAAAAACTCATCTTGCTTTCTAGGAATATTCGTGCTTGACTGACAATCTAAAGAATTCAATTTAATGTTTAAATTTCCTTCCCTTTTCTTTGTTTCTTGAATAATTCAGAAGCTATCGCTCGTGTTAATCAATGTTTACAGAAGCATACCAGTTGGAACTTGACGTTTTCTTTCATAAGCTACATCTTAACCCTGGCATAAAAGATTGAAATTAATCGAAAAACTTCTTTCACGAATGGAGAAAAAAATGTCTCGGAATTTAAATTCTTTCTGTCGAACTTTTTTTTCTCTTCAAGATGTGTCTATATGTCTTGGTATAAAAAAATAGGAAAATAAAAAAGAAAATTATACGTGTTTCGAATTTTTGAAGAGTTTCTGAAGTGACTATTCTTAATTTATGTAGGGAAGAGATTAAGAAGATGACTTGAAGAAAAGAGATTCATTACGCTAAGTATTCACTGAATTGTTTGATGAATTCTCAAGATAATTCTGAAATTTCTGAGATCTTTTCAAACGTCGCAATGTGGAGAATTTTGTTAAATAAATTGAAATGCTTCACTCAAAATGCTGTCAAGCATGGTATAAGGGAAAAAATTCTTTAAAATTATTTCATTAACTAGGATTTTGTTCTTGTTGTCACTTTCCACCCTTTTTTAACTTAATTGCTACTCATATGCATTATTAACAGAATCACGAAAATTAACAAGTTTTTAAACTTATAAATATATGTATGTAAATCACAGTTAAAAAGGTTAATTACTCCTTTCTTTTTTTATTTCTGAATATTATTATTTATGCTTGAGTACTATTCTTATTTTTACAGTACTTGAAAGCTTAAGCTAAGGATATAAAAAGTTGAATGAGTGGAATAAAATATATTTATTTATTTTGAATTTAAAGTACTTTTCAAAGTCTTAATTTCTGGCTGCTAAACATTTCAAATGAATTGACTTTTGATAGGCTTAAAATATGTTATCTAAGTGGTACAATTCTTTCTTTTTCTTCTGTGGAATATGATTTCAATGAATGTTTTTTATTTTGGTGATGATTTTTTTGTCCCTGATAGAAATTCATATTTCTGGATTTATGGAATTTAACATACATTACACACAAGTTAATATTAAAATAATTAATGCTTCTTTTAAAAATGTTATCTATTTATTTGAATGTGTTATATATCTTAGTTAAACTTTATATCTTCATATGATGATATTATTATTTATTTCAAATCCTCAATATTATTTAAAACACAAAAGATTCCTCAGAGTTCTTAAAAGTTTGAATAAAACATTTTGGAACAAGAGGTAAAACATATGGCATATTTTTATGCATGAAGATCAATATGTGTGAAATTAATGTCAGAGGAAATACATTTTGTTATATTTTAAGCAAGTGATCATCAAAGGTTTTCATAAAATGTCTCTAACATTTTAAAGCTAACGAAAGTAATATAAACAAAGAAAAATTACATATATATTTTATGTTTAATTCCTCAAACAAAAGTGTTACTAATTTCCTTTCCTAATCATACTTATTATATGTATGTATATATATATATATATATATATATATATATATAATATGTTTAAAATAAGAGAAAAATGAAAAATAAAAGGCTACACATAAGAAAACGTGAAATTAAATTAACCAAATTTACAAGTGCTTTTGTTATGTGTATAATATTTTTTATATAAAATTTGACTACGTGTTTTTTCTGCTATGTTCTTATATTCAATGATATAATTTAAGTTACTCACTTATAAATAAAGGTCTACTTATGAATTTGTAAAATAGTTCTATTAATATTGGTTGTAGGAATTTTTATAATTTAGAAATAAAAGTCGTCGATATATTAGCGGTGCTTTTAAAATCCACTGCACTTTCCGCATTATAGATGTTTGTATGATATCCCATTTTTTAAATTTCTTTACTTACTAGGAAAAAATCCGTAGAACACGAGTAGGTTTTTTAATAACGGTACAGTTTGAAAGGACATAATGCGGTATTTGGAAACGCAACTGTTACTACATTGTCTGCTAGATAACGGCAGGTAATAGAAATTAAAAGAGAATTACCGTAATAAGTTATTGCTGTGACTATAAAAGGCTAAAATAACTATTCTATGAATTAATCCGTAAACATATGCATTGAGGACAATGAATCAGATTATGGAACTGTAAATTTACAGGCCATTAGAAATATTATACCATGTTGTACAGATGGAACACTAAGAGACGAATAAATGCAGTTACGTCCAAAGTTAAGGATATGTTTCAATTTTACATATGCGGAGTGAAATGCACACAAACAGAAATAGTTTTACTATGAATGTACGAAGTACACTCTACCAATGAGCATTGTCTCACAATCAGCACATGTAATCTTTCATTCCATGGAACCGGGTTAGAAATGAAGTTCTATTAATAATAATACTGTAAACGTGACTATTGCATAGCACAATTCAGTTGTATATAAATATGAAATAAATGTAACATCACTTTTATTTTTAATGCTATATTTTTTTAAAATTTATTTACATGTGAATGGTTAAATTTAAACTTGTAATTCTATAAGTATATTTCCTCCTTGGACAAACCATCTAGATCAATACTGCTTTTACAAACACACAATAGACTTTTCTCTGTATATAGATTTATTTTATATTTTCCTTTTAATTACTCTTTTACTTATATACACTTTATTGCGTTACTTATATTTTGTTTTAATTCATATATCGCTTATTCAAATTATATATTTCGCTATTATTTTTAATTGCTAGCATTAAGTTGGATTTTTTATTATGAATAATTAAATTCTAAAAAAAAAAATCCCATATAATTAATATATGTCCAACAAAAAATGTAAAAAAATAAATTGATAGAGTCTACTTAAATAATCTTACTACTAGAGAGGGAGAGAACATTTACGATTATATAAACTAAGATAGAAAGCCTATTTTCACAGTATTATAATTCCTTGAATAAATGTATGATGTTTTCAAAGCGTAAAGGTTTTTCATATTGTAATATAAAGAAGGTATTTGCTCTTATCCTCTTCGTGCACGTTATTTTCCAAAAAAAATATTTTCGTACTTTAGTATTATTAATAACGCAGAAAAACTATTTGAACCACAACACTGAGGTTTTGAAATAGGCTTAGATGAATAACAAATTGATCACTGTATCTAAAACACCACAAAAATAAGAAGAAATCGTACTAAAAATGTTTGAAACCCCTAAAACAAATTGAATCACAACTAATTAGATGGCTCCATAAATATCCGAAAACTTGGGTGTTCATGTTTCTCCAATCAATTCTATTTTCGAATTACAGGTTTTTAATCTCAATAAGGTGAACTATTATTTGTCATGAATTACTGCATTTTTCTTGAAATTTATTGATATGCCTAAGTTTTGAACGAAAATGATTTTGTTTTTCAGATTTAAGAATTAATTTTAAATATACGTATTTCTAAAAGGTCCCAATCAGTATCTAACTCTCTTTATAAAAAGATTTTTGATTTAAAAATAAATAGATTTATAGGTAAATCAATAAAAAGCAAAACGTAACACTTCGCTTTTTAAGGACTTAAAACACTTAAGCCCTACAAGATTATTCCATTAAAGTTATCAAAAGTATATGGTTGAGATGAAGGATCAAATTAAAATTGACAGTACGTAAATGTTACTATTTTTGTTTTACTCTCAACATAAACTATCTCTTTTAAGCTTTGTGTGACCCCTCTTCTAAATTATTTTATATGACAAAAGCTAAAATGACAAGTTCTTGTGATTTTAAATTGCACACCCTCAACAACTTTATTGGAAATCCAATTAATACCAGCACCGACATTTATCAAAGAGTTTAGAAATTGACTTTTCGCCGATAAAGCCAAAATTAAAAAAAAAAAAAAAAAGTTAAAAATTTTCTCCCTTTAACAATGCTTTTATATATAAGTGATTGCATGGATATATCCTGCTATTTCATGCTATATTAGGTACAGGCTGGTGAATGAGGAGCTGGTGGATGGTGATAGAACGAAATTGATTATCGAGAAAGCTGAGAGGAAAGATTCGGCCCTGTTCACATGCACAGCCATTAACGATTATGGCGAGGATTCCATGAATATCCAATTAACAGTACAAGGTAAGTAAATTTAACGCAAAAAAAATAATAATGTGATAGGTTCTACACGCATTCATTTTTAATTCACTGGGATAAGAATTATACACTGAAAAAACGTTGCGGGAGAATCATTTTTTAATTTATCGAAAAATCAATCTCTTGTGTGATTGATTATTTGTGTTTCTAGAGACATTTTCCAAAATTATTTTGTGTTCGTTGCGTATTTAATTTTCTTAATCACATTTACTGTTAGTAATCATAAATTATTGTTCAAATAAGTAAAATATGTTCAATGAAAAAAGAAAAACATTATTATGGTGATGTTAAGCCAATGGATTGTGATACGAACAGTATTGGACAGTTAAGAATAATTTGTAATTTAATATAATTTGTATTAATTAGGACATCAGTGACATCAAATAGTCTAATTATAGCTCGAAAACAAAGTAAGTCGAAACAATATATGAATCTTTCGAATGTTTATTAATCTTAGATAAAATATTTATAATTATATGAATGAAACGTATTTTAATCTAAACCGTCTGAAAAAATTCTGATATTTAGGAAAAATTCTGAAAAAAATTCTGATTCTCTAGGCTTCCTTATTTACCTGAAATAAAGAAATATAAGACTTGATTGATTAAAGTAATATTTTTTCTTATTAAATTTTACTGCCGAATTGATATGCATCTCAAGTTCATATGTATTATTCTGAACATAATATGAGGAATGTTGCAATTGCTCTGCATGGAGTGTTTGCAATCTTTTCATGTTTATATAAAAGAAAAATCGAAGCATTAATGTTTATATCAAAATATTCAACGATTACATAAAATCTTTTAAAATAGACGAATATTACTTATCTTGAAATCATTAGTGAAATACTTTTTTTTATGGTACATTAATCAAGCAGTATGAAATCCCGAATTTGATATAATAAATCAGTTGTGATTCGTAGAGTCTTATGGTCCTCAAAAACTCTTTTCGTTCTGTTCAATATCATTCTCAAAATTGCACAGGTAAAATAAAGTCTTCCAAAAATGTCTGTTTTTATTTTACGTAATGCATTTTCATCCGTAAATAATTTTATAAAGAATTATTTTTTCATTAGTTTGTGTATACCACCAAAGAAGAGAAACAAATATAAATAATGACACACTTTTAATAAATTTTCAAATGAAATAACTGATCTTTTTTTATGAATATTTTCTGTTTGTATTTTTATCGTTATACATGCTACTTTTGAATTGAACAAAATATTGCTTATTTTTGAATTTTATTGTAGATTTTAAGCTGCGAGTTTATTTGAATATTCGAGATAAATTAGGTGTTAAATAGCATTCCTTCTGAGGTTTGGTTGATTTCATGGACGTCGTACTGGAAGTAATACGAGGGCTATTAACAACGAGCCTCGTTATTTTGAACCTCGGTCAAGTGACAAGGTCGAAACTTGAGCTGCCACCAGCCTCTCTAACTTCTACACCCCGCTAAGGGAAAGATTTTGAGTCACGACAGACTTAACGTGCATCAACCCGGGTTACCCCGATCTTGATTGACTATAAGGCTCAAACCCACAATTTAACGAAATCCGCCAGTCGTGATTCCGCAATCACGGCCACTGGGCTACCGCAACCCGTATTCTATCTGAGAGTGATAAGTTACTCAATGCAACTAAATAAGTCAAGTCAAGAGTCTAAATCTTAAGTTATTGTAAGTAAGGAATATATATATATATATAACTATGATTACGAGTGTTTAACATAATAAATAACTAAGAGCAATGTATATACATTGAAAAAAAATAATTATTTAACAAAACATTTTCTTTTTCATGGTCTTTTCCTTCTATATTTATCTGTAGCAAATAAAAAAAAAGAATGCTATAATTTTTTGCAAACATACAAATATTCACAGAGCTGTATTTTATTTTTAAATTAAAATAATATTTTTAGTAAAACTATCGTTTTGCGTTATCATTTTGTCTAATAAATTCGTAGGTTTAGAAAAAAACTAACATTCTAAAATTTTCCAGATCTATTTTATGAAATTATTACTGAAATGCTGAAAAAATAATGAAGAGTAAGCAATTAATGAACTATTATAATATATCTGAAAATTCATATTTATTATGCTTGCTTTGTGATAAAATGTATTAATATTTATAGTAATATAATATTAAAAATTCCTTTCAAACAAATGAATATTATCTGAAATCCATAGAACTTAACCTTCATATCAATGACCTTTCAAATCTTTTCTTATAAAGAAAAGAATGGTAAAATGATGCTAAAATTTTTGCACACAAATAAATGTCTATTTTATTGCTGTTTATCTACAATAAAAATAGATCGGCATTGTATTAAGAGTCAAAATATTTTTCTTAAAACAAACGAATAAAGCTAAATAAACAATTCTAAAAAATCTTCTGGCGCAAATAAATGTCAGCAGTATTGTTGTTTACATACAATAAAAATAGATCGGTATTGTTCCAAACCACCTCTTTAAACCCCCAATTTTTCCGTAAAAACAAACTAATTACCAGACGTAACATTACATCAACCTTCTAAACGGCAATTTTGTCGTCGAAAGACTACATTGATTTGCTGCATGGAAGAGAGGAGAAAAAAACGAAACTAATTCTAAAAGGCAATCAGCGTTCTCTCCTCTAGGCGATTAGTATGTCTTTGCGAGTGATATCATTTTCCTTCAAGGATATTGAATTTCTAATTACTCTGTCATTATGTGCCATAATGTGGAGTGAAAATGACGTGCTTGGCGTGCCGAGCTTCAATATTTGAATCTCATTTCTTTATACTGAAACGGAAGAAAAATGTACGTGAAAGAATAAAGCCCCAAATCGCGTTCCAGGAAAAATTATTAAAAATAGTCTCGCAAAATCGAGCGTTATTGAAATCTAATGATATCTCTGGGGGCATAAAAGAAGTGATTACGCTCTTAGATGATAACTAGTGTTCCGTTGTTGCTTTTTTTCGTTAAATCACCGTAATTATTCCATTCCTTCCGTGCACCAAAAATCACTTCGCTTATTAAAATTACATCATTGTTATGTTTTCGTCGTTGCTGTAAAGATAATTTTCATAATAATGACCATGTTTAGAATCATTTAATGTAGTTAAAAGCAACGCGAATTTTGTTTTCGCGTAATTGAGAGATTTTTGTTCTTTTCTTAATTCATATGTACTCCCTCGTGAAAAGGTATTATATGTATCGTGTACTAGAATGACTCAAATGATTTTAAGAATGACATTTAGAAAGTATCCTAGAATTATTTAGCATTTATTTATATATTCAAATTATAAACATATGCAGGAGAACATGAATCGCAATGTCGATAAATTATAATCTCCACATTCCAGTTATATTAAATTCTCAAATCCCTTACTTATTGGTTTCTTTTATTGAGAAAAAGATACGTCATTTGATAGAACGAAATTTTTTAAAAAAAATGTAATAATCCATGTTTCCTCTACGATTTTACTCTTCATTAGAATATAAATGTTTTGGTTTTGTTTTATTATTTACGAAAGACATCATTACTTTTTTTTTTTTTACTTTTTATAATTATTAAAAATCTGTACAAATTTAACTTGTCCTTTTAAAAATTACTGAAGTTCAACACAGTGTGGAATAACAAACTAAAATTAAGGCTATGAATTATTATTTAAAACTGTACAACACACTGCCTATAATTATTGGTCTGAAGTATAAGTTGTCATTTTCTGAGCTTTTATTTTACTGATAACTTCTTATTTTCTAAAATAACATTGTGTTTGAAGATAGAATATAAAAAAGTATAGATTTACTTATTCTTATTATCATCTTTAATCAATATTCAGTTTCATAACTTTATCCAACAACATAATTCAAGTTGATAACTAAGAATATTGCTTATAAATGAGCATTAATTTTGTTAAGTCAATTAATAATAAATGTAACATTAACATATTTTGAAACAAAGGGTACATTTATCAAAAAATACTAATTTTTAAATTATTTTTGCATACTTTGCATTAAAATCATTTTAATTCTTAACAACAATGTTCTTCTATAAATTGTAGGAATATGCATTTTCTTTAATATATTTGCAATTCTGAAATAACTTTTCACTAAGAGAAACTTTTTAAGTGGAATATATCAAAATATTTTATAATCTTATATTTATGAAAAAGTTTAAGTTGAAATATTTATTTTAATTAGTTTTTGAATTGTAATTTACATTATTCGAATGAATAAATTTTGCTTATTTTAGTTTCCTTCATAATAGATTTGAATACAGATACCATATATTTGGTTGGATGTCTTGTTCCAATATACAATCATGTTTTCCAAAATTGCAACTCTGTGAATGAATTAAGCGAGTAAGTCAAAAAAGCGGAATTCAAATGCAGGTGCTCTGTTTAAATTATTAGAGTTTCGGAGTTATGCTAATTTAGGCTGAACAGCGTTCTTTTATCTGATGATTTTACCATTAAAATGGAGAGCTAAAATGGCTGAAATGGTACTTAAAAATAGTTTATGATTATCTTCAAATGGTAAACACTTCAAGAAATTTCTCGATAACTTGACGACGACAATTGACTGCGCGAGCAAGTAAAAGAATTTGAAAGGTACTATTGTTTGTAATTTGGTGAAAGTGATTTTACTTTCTTTTCAATGCATCTCGTATGAGCACTATACTATATCAATAATAGAAGTGTAAAATTAGCGGTTTCATGAGAATCGGACGAGTTGTAACTCTGACAATAGACGGTGTAAGGTTTCATCGACATATGGTGATTAATACCCCGTTTGTGTGGCAATAACGGATCACAGAGCGTCATCTAAACAGTTCACAAAACATTCGAATACTGAGATAGGTGTGAAATGTTTTCATCCAATAGTTTGTTAAAATTGTATAATATTTCCTTTGCACGGGATTCCTCTCACAAAAACGCTTCACAACAACAGTTTTATCGTCTTTGTTAACAAAGACTCTATTGCTACAGTTTACAATATGTCTTTTTTTGATGAATCCCACCTCAGTTTGAGGTACGCTTGTAGCAAAGTTTACGTTATACATGTGAATGCAACCTTCAGGACAGATGTATCCAATGTCATATTTAATGTTGGTAAGAGTGATGAAATTAGACCCTAATAGATACCATGAACGATCTCAGCTGCTAAAAATTGTGGATAGTTTCAACAGCAACAAGTACATTAGAGATTTTATGGAATCCGAAGTCGTACTCTTCTTCAATATAGATTCCTGGGGCTGTACGAGTATTTCAACAAAATAATACTCTTCATAAAATGACTAGGAATGTTCAAATCTTCTTTTCAGAGCGATATTTACAGCTTCTTCCTTTGAATTTCTAATCATTCGATGTTTTGTCTTTTGAACATGTTTGAATTCATTTCTCAGAATATTGCTCTAGACGTTTGTAACGTTTAAAAACATGATTATTTTAATTTTGATTATTCTTCTAGAAATCATAATAATTTCTAGATGGCTTATTGATATAAATTTTTGACTGACAGTATTCATCAATTTACTTAATATGTATATTGTATGTAATTTTATTATCCATCTATTACAAATAACATAAATCTCTTTTTTACAGTGTTAAATATGCACATACAATCTCAAATTTAATATTGAAAAGTAATGATTACAAAGATAGTGAATAGGAAATTTAATGAACTTCTTTAAGACAGAAATATTAGTTATGCTTTGATCTTGACGTTTAAAAGTTTTTGAACTTTCTCAATGATTTTAAGTTTTATTTTTTTAGAAATGTAGAGAACTGAAAGGTAAATAAGACAACAATAATGTTGCAAAATCAGAATAATTGATAAGATCAATGACATTACATATTTGGTATTAAATAATCTTGTAGATAAAATTTGTTCATAATTGAGTCATTAAAGAATTTTCAATTTAGTTATAAATCCCCAAGAACATAAAATGAAACTTGAAAGTTGCAATCGTCTGATTTCTTTTCAGATATACCAGACGCTCCTCAAAATTTAGAAGTACATGATATATCCAGCCGAAATGTAAGGTTAACTTGGAACAAGCCATTTGATGGAAACTCACCAATACTTCAGTATACTGTAATGTGGAGACAGATAAATGGTAAGATATTTTTAAGCTGGAGTTTTCAAAGAACAAAAATGCTAACTTTGCTTGATTGAATTTCCTTAATTAATTGTTACCTAGATGCGAATTAAATTAAAATGTTCATCTAATGTTTTCTCATTTAACTTATCAGCATAATACTTATCAACTGTTATTATCTTCCAAATGGTAATTAAAATGAAATCAACTATTTTTAATTACATCCAAATGATAAAGATACATTTAATTTTAAATTAGGAAATAATTTACGATAATTTATATATATATATATGTGTGTGTGTATGTGTGTGTGCGTGCGTGCGTGCTAAAATCTACAAAAAGAGAACATTCCGCAATGAATGTCCAATTCAATTTTGATTAAAAACTTTATCGCTGCATTTTTAAAAATTTTCCATGGTAATAATAAGAATTGTAATAATGGTACATTCGCTTAAAATTATTTATTATTTCATAAATATTTAAAAATTTCTGAGAAATTTTGTTGTTCTATCTAGTTTAAAAATAATATACAAAAAAAATTGTTTTGATAGTACATTAGTATGTTATTTATGTTTTATGTATTCATATTGTTCCACCTTTAACAGAGAGCTTTATATATATATTTACAATTAGTTATAAGAACCAATTACATTAATTAATTTAACCTCAGCCATATCTAGATTTTATCACATTTATTATTTACATATTTGCATGTACAATGTAAAGCAGTTATTTCAGAAAAGAATTTAGCTAATCCCTCGTGATTTTATTTCCGTAGGAAAGAAAATTGAAATATTATCTTGAAATGTTATACTTTCATAGTGGAATAAAGTAATGTTGTGTGACACGGTTACATTAATTAAAACGTTAGATAAAGCATTATTCCTTGATATATTAAACATGAAATTTACTACTATTTCACTTCTAAATTATGAAACATTTATTGCTTGAGATATTTGGCGGTTATATATCTTTAAAATGTGCATCTGGGAATTATTATAATGTTAAGTAACTTTTCAAATAAAAGAATATTTTAACGTATGATAACACTTCTTGGTAATAAGCTTTCTAACAAACGTGTTAAAATAAATGGAGTTATTTAAATTTTTGTTTTTTAAAAGGCTAATTTTGTACTCAATTTTAACCCGTATTTAAGTACATTAAAGTTGTTGTAAATTATATTTATAGATAGCCCTGTTCAGTGCTATTTATACGCATTTGCAAAATGTACTGAATAGCACAATACCAAGTAAAAATAGTTCTGCAATAAGGATAGCTGAAAATAAACAAAAATATTCTTTTCATTTATTTGTCATCATCTCTTATATTTGTCTAATAATTTATAAATGGACAATAAATTTTATTAAATGAAAATTTTAAAGCATAAATACAGAAGTCTTTCTCTCTAGTCATACTTAAAGAAAAATTAAAACTTTAGATATTTTGTTCCGTATTTGATATAGAGATCTAAATAGTACATTTATTTTAAAATGTCAAAATATTTATACATCGACTAATACAAAATGCATATACAAAATTGAATAATTCATAAATAAAATTTCAATATAACAACTGCAGTATATTTCACAGAAATATTGAAAATTGAGAACTGCTTCAATGGATTGTGCGTTTTTTTCATATATTACATTCCAAAAGACGCTTACTTTTGTTAAATAAAACAAATTATATATTTATTCAAACATAAAGAGCTGATATATTTTACCATATCCTTAAATGTTAGTATGATAAGTAATTGAAAATTAATCTTACTGCAAAGAATACCATAAGATTAACGAAAACTATGCATAATATACATTTGAAAAATACATAAATGACTTTAAAATATGTATATTCTTATACCATCCTTAAGAATATACTAGTTATATTTCATATTTTAAAACAACTCTTTTTGTAATTTCTTTCAAGTATCGTCTTAAAAGGGTAAGTTTATCACCATAATTTCATTATTTTTCTTTACAAAAGTTTTGATCAGATTTGAAGTAGAAAAATATAGTATATGGATTTAGTAATCCTTAAATATAAATATAATGATGAATTGTTTAAATTTCTTTTTGTAGATAAAACCTGGTTAAAATTTGCTTAGTTAAAATTTGGGTGAACTATGGTGTAAGGAAAGACTCAGAATCAGATCCTCTTAATGAAATTTTGGCATTGTAGTTAGAAGTAAATTGAAAAAAAATTAACTTGTATTCCGATTTTTAAAATTTTAAGATATCGAAGAGATAAAATAGGAGAGGAACATATATAAGTTTGTTAAATGAATGGTTCATGATCTTTTAAGATTCGAAGGGGCCATATTGTTATATTGTTGATTAAATGATTATATTGTATTTATGTAATCTATGAATGGTTGATTGTTTTCCTTAGGGGAGTTTTCAGAAATTTTTCCTTTGATAACAGACCATGTATCTCTATTTTGAGCTATTTGAAAAATTTTAATAAATATTCTTAGCCATTTATCCCTAAGGGCGTCAACCATATAGTATAACTATTCGTAAAACAGAAATGTAAAGGATCAATTTGTTTCATAAATTTAAATCATTTTATCTGTTAGGAAATAAACGTTTTATATCTAGAAGTATCATTGATACAACACAAGAATAATTTTCTTCTTAATACCTTATTAAACAACGGCTATTATTAACACTGATTGAAATAATTATAAGTAATGCTTTTCATCCGAATTTCTTAAATTTAACTTAATAATTTTTTTGACAAAAATCACTTTGGGTTATGTGCACTATAGATTTGCATTTTCCCCCTTTATATCTCTGTTGATAACACTACTGAAAATACTTTTTCAATTCAAAGAGCCACTGAAAATCTGGCATTCAGATATCTAGTGAACTTTGACAGAGCAACTGGCATATGCAACAGGAAAACGGGCCAGATCTTAAGGGAACATTCCTTTTCTCTCTTGATTTGATGCAGAAACGTATGATACATAGAATATGTTCTTGTTTTACCCATTCTAATAAGAAGAAGCACTCTGCTGATTTTTTTTTTCTTTTTTTCAAGAATAATAATTTCAAATAGAACAGACCTAGTTTTTCTTGTAGTGTTATCCTTTTGAGATCAAACCTTTCTGTAACTTTAAGTTACTTTGGATATTTAAATAAATCATTTTAATCATTATGGCATAAATGGAATAACGAGCATTCATCCTCTTGAATATATGTTCCTATAAATTCACAATGGTTTGCAACTTCTCATCAACCTATAGATTCCATTCGCCTTAAAGTATTGAAAACATTTCTAAAGCATATAAAATAACAAAGTAGGGTTATATTTATTTGAACTTAATTAAATGTGTTATAATTTTAATAATAATATTACGTGCTTTAAATTTACTAAAGGAAAAAAACATAGTAAATGCGCTTTCATTATAGAAAAAAAATGTTTATGTTTCAACTATCTATTTCCTACTTTTTTTATAAACATTAATGAAATTATTGCCATTTCTTGTCATTTGAATTGAAAAAATAGTTGTAATTTATATACTTATCTATAGCGTGATATAAAATTTAAAATATTTTCTTTATAAATTTTTATTATATTGTGCCAATTTGGTTGCATTAGGACTGATAAAGAGTGATTATTAATATCATTACTATTATTTCGACTCTTTCGACTAGTATTTAAATATACTAGTGTAATAAAAGAAAAGCGCGAAAGAAAGAAAATCATAAATTATGTAATTCAATTGTAAGCCACTGTAATTAAAGTAATTTGTTGTTCTGATCTGTATTATACATCATGAAATACCGAATGACAATTTTGCATCAAAAATGCTTTTCCTCCGGCCTACCTATTAATATACGATTGATACCATTATGTATAACTGCATATTATTGACCACTAATTGTAAATCGTACTAATTGTTACTCAAACATTAAATGCTATGATATTTATTTGTATAAGCACTGCTGATGTATTTAAAATCAAAAATGAAGACTTATCATTTTGATAATGTTTAATATAAATATTACATAAAATTTAATATAATAAGAAATATTTTGAAGATAATGATTGTTAACTTAAATGCTGAATGTAACTAAATTATGCATTTTAGACGGACGCTTTTAACAATAAGGAATACATTGATTATAAATGATTTTTTTTTAATTTAAATAACTGATATACGAAAGTAAAATAAGTCATTGCATGTATTTAATTACGAAATGTATTAAAAAATAAACAAATGACAGTTAAAAAAGAAAAACAAACTTAACAGATGAGAAATGAAAATAAACTGAAATATTTTTGTGAATATTTATTGCATTCAAAGTACCACAGCTTTCAAACAATATACAGTTCTCACTTGAGCTATTATTTCATTTTTTTTTCTTTTAGATAAAATAAACGGAGAAACTTTTTTAGGTGATATAGCAGGAGGACCCATCACCGTTCCCGGATCGGAGACAACTTTAACAGTAAGAGGTCTCAGACCAAAGACCAGGTATTTTTTTCGAGTAAAGTGCCAAAACTCTTTGGGGGAGAGCCAGTTTGGTGCTGAAGTGGCAGCTACCACACTGGAAGAGCGTAGGTATAGACTTCTGTCCTCGTAATAAGCTCAGGACAGAAACACACTTTCTCTTCAAAAACAGTTATTTATGAAAATATTTTTGATTTAACATTTAATTGTTATAGATTATCTTAAAATTACATAACTTACGACGCTGGTAAGTATATAGGCTTCAGTTACTGCAAAAGATTAAAATTCATTTAATCGCTAAACATTATCATTTAGGACATTATTTTAAAAACATTATAGTTTCCGCGAATACATTTAGTATTTAACAATGTAATTAACATATTAAAATCATCTAGTAATACTATTTTTTTCATTTTGGATGAATAACATCTTCATTTTGAACAGTTTATCTCAAAAAAATTAATTAATTTGACTTTCTTAGCATAAAGAAATAGTACATGATAAGAAATAATTTCAATCATAATAATAATCATCCCCTATTTCATTAAATAAAAAAAAATTATTGTATCTTCCAAATTTTTTCGATCCTAAAAAAAATTGTGTTTTACATTGGCAACACTTTTAATTTCATTTGGATATCCAATGATAGTTTTATAAAATTGTTCTGTATGTCATGGCAATAAAATCCATGGAGAAACTACTGTAGCATTTTACATATATTCTATTTACATGACATATCTCAAATTTTTGCTAAGTATCAGATTCTTAAATTTTAATGACCTACCTTCATAAAAATTGTAATTTTCTCTTCATAACATTAAAAACATATAACTTTTGAGTTCATTTTTCGAAATTTAAATAAAAGAGGAATATCATACTTTTACAAGCGATGATATAGAGCCTTGATTCTATTAATGGTATTATATCTTGTTTAATGGTGTGATTGTAGTAACTAAAACGAGCAATTATACTAGATTAATAATATGTTTATCTTATTTTAAATATAAAATTTTCGAAAATTAAGAATCT
Organism: Nephila pilipes; assembly: GCA_019974015.1. Lineage (NCBI taxonomy): Eukaryota > Metazoa > Arthropoda > Arachnida > Araneae > Nephilidae > Nephila > Nephila pilipes. The sequence continues at coordinate 253,537 of BMAW01124638.1, forward strand.
ATGTTTACGGTACCAAGAAAATAATGTTGTATATCTAGTGCAGAGCAATATGATAATTTTATGTAACATTATTTTTTAAATATTTGATAAGTTTCCATTGTTATATTATCCTTTAGGATATAAGATACTATTGTAAATATTTTTTATGTGTATAAAAATGTCATACACTCCTTAAATTATTAAGTTTATTATGTGAACCATCAGGCTGAAACTTCAAGAGTATACTCACACAGAGTAGGACAGTAACAAATGTGTGCAACGGTGGGAAAAATTGTCAGATAATTGCATTCCTATGTATCATGTACAAATCACCCTTCACTTTTGAATCGCTTGGTTGGTGAAGCAAAAAAGAGGCTGTGTAGATTTCATATTGAAATTAAATAAGAACATTTAATGTGGCATTTTATTACGATTTTGAAAAAATTGTGCATCACTATAAATTGAAAATATTTAAATTAAAACTAATTGTGGTATTCGTATATTTTTAAATAAATAATTTTAATTGTATGAGAAAACAGTTTACTAGAGTGTATAAATTTCGATTGAATAGTATGCATAATGGGACTTAAATTTGAATCTTAGCACTTAAATGTAACTCCTATTCGAAAAACTTTTAGGTGAATGTAATTACGAGGGTGGTTGAAAAAGTAATACAAGTATTAAGATTGTGGAATTAGTTATTATAATGGTAAATAGAAATAAAATAAAGGGCTACAGGGATCAAAAATTGTAGGTGAATGTAATTACGACAGTGGTTGAAAAAGTACAAGTATTAAGATTGTGGAATGGGTTATTTTACTGGGAAATAGAAATAAAATAAAACGCTACAGAGATCAATTTCCCTTGATACGAACTCTACGGATTTGGGGACCTTTGCATCGCAAAGAATAGTCTTATTATTCTGCTTATAAAACCTTCTTTGTCTACTGTGGACAAAATTCATCAGAAACCATCCATTGTTTTAATTGCTGTTTGCTTTCTAGTGTGTAATTATGAATCCACTTCACATCAATAGTGATAACTCGTTCCAAAATGACAGTATTATGTGGTTATCATCACTCATCATGGCAATATTTAAATTTTTGTTTGAAAGTCAGTTAAAACTAAACTATAATTCAATATCAAATTTGCTTTGACATCATTGAACTGCACACAATGGTAGAACCAACTTGCCTTTGCAACACCATCTGTCATCTAAAACAGAAACTTTTTTAATCACTTTCAATAAATACCTCGTATTTTGAAACATTTACTTGTTCATGTAAATGCAGAATATTCAGATCAACTATGGATCCACAATAATAATTTGTAACTTTTACTTTTATGATATGATATATGGTTGTATTTGTAACACTGAAATGATATCAATTGAAAAGATGAATTTGTTACACATATATTCGAACACAATTTCAAGTAGTTTCATTTTGTATAAATAAATAAATATATTTTGATAATTTTCTGGGATTGCAATATTTACAGTTAATGCATATTTTTTATCAATCAGAGCTAATGAAAGAATTATTCTGAAATTATAATAGTAATGAGAAACTTAATTGCCTTTTAGCGTAAATCAGCTATAAAAAAGATCCTAGAGTAAAGAATTTTTTAAATAAAAAACTATCGAAATGAGATTGGTTGTTTCTCTTCGAGTGGTTGTGAGAAAAAAGTAGTAAGGAAACGTAATGCATTTTCATCAGACAATAAAATAATTGAGAAAAAAAAAATAAATATTTAATATGGTAAGGTGATAATATTCCAACTCGCAGGTTTGATAGTTAATTACAGCACTCTAATTTTTGAACACACTTTTTTGATTATCTTTTCGTATTCCATCTACAAACGTTTTGATGTTATTTTTTTTAAAAAAAAAATATTTAAAAATTAAATATATTGTTGAATAATTAAAAATTTTAATTTATTTAATGCAAATGTAGAGAAAACATTGAATTGATGAATAAAAATTGAAATAATAAAATGATTCCTACTGCAATATTATGGAGGAAAAATTGTACATCATTAATATGAAAACTTTCAATTACTTTTTCATTATATTTTAAAGTCAGCTATATCAGGTATAATTACTTTGTAGGTTATTTCAAAAAGAACTTTTAATTACAACTACAAAAAATTATCTAACCGCATCTTTTTCATGCAAATGATGTTATTCATTTAATTTTAATATGATTACATTTCGTTAAAATTCACAATTATAAGCAAATTATCCCTTCATATAAGCAAAAAAAAAATCAATTGTAACAAATATAATAAAAAACATTAATTGTACATAATTTTATACGGAATGTACGATAAATAATTAAAATTCACTAACAGTATTTTTCTTATATATTTGAAAATGATACATGATTATTCTTCATCAAGCATATTCAATCAGAATTTAATAATCGTCTCTTATTCATTTCATATAAGTTATTCAACTATAAATATAATTTATCAGAAATTGTTTCTATAAACGGGGAAAATATACATGTTTTATATTGATTTTAATTTTAATAATCCTATTATTACATGTATGTTGAATATTGAAATCATTGCGCTGTTTTATGACACATTGTTTAAACATGCTGTTTTCAATACTTATCTTCTCTATCTGATATATTTTTTTCAATCACTCCAAATTACTTTCGACACTTCAAAAAAAAAAAAAAAACTCTAGTGCAAAATTTCTGAATTGAATATATTTTCATTAGTCAAGGTATAAGACACTTTTATAAAAAATAACTGACAATAAATTAAAGTCAGATTTCGAAGAATATTCTAAAATGTCATTGTACAGCATTTTAAATTTAAAACAAACATTTTGTTTACAATTTTTTATACAATTATAATGCATTATTTGAGCATAACTTTTAATACCATTTAATCTAAGAGCATCAAATTAAATCTTATTATTCGACGGTGATATCTAATGGAAAAGCTAACATGACAGAAAATAGATTAAAACTCTGGAAAGTATTAACTTGTCCCGATTGGTAAATCTCCTCTGTAATAGGCAACTTCTCTGTGGAGGTGTGTTTTGGATGTTTCCCTATTTATAAGATTAAATTGTGTCTTAAAGTAGTAACCAAAATTTCTCATTCTTTCACTCCTAAATATAAAAACTGAAATAATAAAATAATGTTTCAAACTAATTTAAAATTTTATAAAAAAATATCTCTGTTTAATTCTAAAATTAGAAATTACTTCACAAAGTAAAGAATTATATATATATATATATATATATATATATATATATAATTATCTAAGAACACTTTACATTCAAAATTTAAATAACCAGTTTGAACTAAATATTTCTTTTAATGAGATATCTTACTCTACCAAAAAAAATTCAAATTATTCACATGTAAGTTATAATCTTAGGTATTGGTTGTCATTACGCAAATTGGTTATCATATCTATCTTAATTAAGAAAGAAAATTTCCTCTTCCATTGAATTTTAAAATTATGTACCATTTTTATTTTAAATTATTTCTTTTATGATGACTTGAATAATAAAATAATAGGTACAAAGACATTTTCTTTTCATTCAGTGTCCTCAAACTACAAAATAACCTAATAATAACAAAATAACCACCTGTTTGTGTGTGTTTAGGATGAATTAATTTATTATTTAACATTAATATTTCTTATATTGACAACACGTTATGTAACTTACATGTAGTTCGACTGCTTATGATTTCTCATAACACTAAAATAATCATATTTGTATGATATGTTAGATGCATTTAAAAATATCAATATAATAATAAATGGCAAAGTAACGAGCTAGTTTAAAGACATAGAGTTCACATACGAGGTGTGGCTATTAAATAACGTGACTGAGGCCTTAAAACGCTGTATGCGAATCTTCCATTGTTCGAAACGGTCCTGCAAGTCTTCTTCTGTCAGCTTCTTCAGGACTCGTCCCACTTTCTCTTCCATTGCTTTAACGGCTCAAATCTTGTTCTTTTTAACGTGTGTCTCATTTTAGGAAACAAATAGCATTCGTGTGACTCAAAATCTGGCGAATAAGTTGGATCTTTGTCAATTCCTACAGTTTAAGCAATCGAACAAAAATTTAACTGATGGTCAGATCAAACCACATTTCCTATTTTTTTATGTTGTCATCTATTTATGACGTAGGGGTGCAACCTGTGAATGAATCATCTTCAGCGTCTTCTCAGCCATTTTTAAAAAGCCTAAACCACTCAAAACACTTGCCTTCGATAAACATTCATTGCCATCCATTTCCTTCAATAAATTTTAAGTTTCAGTAGTGATTTTTCCAAGTTTCATGTGAAATTTCACAACAATTTCTTGCTAAAAAAAATTTTTCGGTGAAACAAAAAAAAATAAATCTGATGTGAACGAAGGCTTTGGGTATGCGGATTTGCTTACAGAAACGGGAGTTACTGCATTTGAAAGAGGTTTCATGCTAAGCAGATCTCGGTGGTAGGCTATTGGCGCATGCGTATTTATTCTGTAGCAGCGTTAATATCATTATTTAAAAGTCCCACCTCGTATTATTAAGAGAATTTTATTCATGACATGTTCTTAATATAGATAAAAATTATGACAGATTTGACCATATAAATGGTTTGTAAAATGCTATGGATTTTCGTTGATAAACTCATGCTAAGAATTTAGTAATTAATATAGTCCATAATATATCTGAATTGATTTAAGGATCATGATTAGTAATATAATAAGACATTTCGTTGACATAGAGATAGATAACATAATCGTTAATGTGTAATCAATGTTCATTTAAGAGAAGAACATGAGTGGAACTTAGCAATGAAGAGTGAATGAATGTAAATCAACCAGCCATTGCCACATATTTCTACGATTTTTCCCCAAAGAAGAAAAAAAAATAACAGAAATTCGTTTGAATATTCTAAACCTATCCTGAAAAAAAAATCAAATCAATCATAATAAATTCCAAAGTTAAGAGATAGGGAAATGATGTAAATTGACTCTTTATCAGTAATGTAAATCTTAATTTTTTTTTTCAATTTAATACTACTTTTTTAATACTATACAGGTTGTTTGTTTTGTTTAGAAATGATTAAACCGTTCTTTGCTTTTCTAAAAATAATATCAATTAATTGCATCATCTTGTGAATAATGTAATAGACAAATAATAACATAAATAAGAGATTTTGCAATTTCATCGTAACTGATATTATTATCTGAGTTTTCGGAATAACGAAGTCCACTGACGTCATAATTTGAAAGATTTCGAGTAGGTAGGCCTTATACGATATGCTAAGTCCAACGGTTAAATGCTAATTTTGATACAAAATCTGAGGTCAGTTGAATAAATATTAGTGCTTTTAGTAACGCCCAACTCAGCCTATATTGATAAGTCGAGAAAATATGGCACCTATTTTTTAATTTTCAATAACCTAGTTCCGATTACTTACATCAGCATATGAGTTAAGCCTAATTATTTAGTGGAGTGTACAGAGAAATATATGTGTTGTTCCACGAAAAAATGATAAAACCACCAAAGCAAGTTTAGTAAAAGTGTACTAAGTTTTAAGAAATTTACTGTTGATAGAGAGATTTTAAATCAATTGATAAGTAATTACACATAAGAAATTTGTTTAATAGTATGGAAATAATTCGAGACTTATCATCATAATTAACATTTTTTCTGGGAAAAAAAAATAAAATTTGTGAAATAACCATTTCTAACTTTATTTCTTTCAAAATATGCTAACTGCTAAATAATAATTTTTTTTCCAAAAAAAAGTTACTTATTTCTTTTGGACTTCAATAATTTCATTTTAATAAGTGCTAGTGTTTTTTTTTTCATTAAGTTAGTCGAAAAAGTAATAAAATTCAAAATGAATATTGATTAGTGTAAATTAAGCATACCTCTAATCCCCAGGCTTCACAGAAGCAATTACTATTAAGGAAAGAAAATACATTCTTTACATTCTTCATACATTTTTATTTTCACAGGAAAAACATTGTCAAGTACAAAACCATTACCAATGTTAGCAAAAAAATTTTAAAAAAAAATGATAATAAAATAAATATTTTTCTGCAATAAAAATCAAATATTAAATTAAGAACAAACGATAAACTATTAAAATAGGCAATAATATTCTATTCCAATATTAAATTAAAAGCAGATGGTAAAATATTAAATTAAATATATCTTGCAAATACCTTATGCCAACGATGTATTATAATGTCAAGCCTTTCAAAATAATTCGATATGTACTTTTTTTATGCTCACACATTTTTGTTGCGTGTGTGACGCCGTTTTCTCCAAACAACATGTTAGTACATAATAAAAACACACTTTCAACTAATAATACATATTTATTAAAACCAACAATTACTTTGTGATCGTGAAGTAAACGATAAACTCATCTATTTTTTTTCACACTGATGTTTCAAAGAATAATTAGGAAGTAGTTTAGTTTGAAATGAAAAAAAAAAAAACGGTTGAATTCTTAACTGTCAGTTGTTAAAATGATTTTTATTACATTATTTTGAAAGAATATATTTCAATGAAATACTTTAGTTTTCCAATCAATAATAATACAATTTTAGCATAGTAAATAATTAAAATAATAATACAGATTATTTTCCCAATAAAGGCGCATTGAATTAAGGTAAATTAATGTCTTTTACAAAAAAATATTTTGCAATTATAAACAATAATAATAATATTTTATTTTTAAAATTTTCTTTATAGCACCAAGACATGCTCCAGAAGAAGTAAGAGCCATAACTTTGTCTTCTAGGGCGATAAATGTCACATGGAAAGTAAGTACTAGCCTCTTAAACCCAAAAGCAAAGTAACACACTTGAAATTTACTTGATATTTTAGCTATTACAATACTTAGCGAGAAAAGTATATTCAATTTTTGTTTTTCCCAAAGAAGCTACAAATATTAAATGTCCCTAATGTAAACAGTGAAGGAAAATACAAAGTAGAATGGGAGGAGAACAGAGTTTAATTAGTCTGAAACTTATTAATCAGGCTTACTGAGAAGACTGGTTGTCAAAATGTAGATATATGAGATCCCATAAGATTACTTATACTAACACTTATTAAAAAATATTATTTCTTAATAATGATGATGCAGTTTAAATTGTCACTTTAAATTATATACTGTTAAATGGAGATTGATCTACTTCGGAATAATCTAAATTAATTAAAATTTACATAACAAAATTGCTTCTAATAATTAAAATTTCAGTAACTAAATTTTCAATGAGGTTTAAAATAACAAACACATCTCTATGTAACAAAATTTGGTACTTCTTTACATGTTTTTTCCAAACTGTATAGTTAAGTACATACATTTTCGGTTAAATATTCAATTTATATGATGCTATTCTTGCACGTAAACTTTAAAAACACTGCTCCAAAATACAGTCTTGTTACTAACTTTTTAATAATTTTCTTATTGACAGCATTGTTTCAACAGAATTATGTTAGATATATAAAAAAATCACTTTATTAAATAATATATATATATATAGTTGATTTATATTTTTTCAAAGTAGATTATACTTTTTGATTGCTGTAAAAAATACTTCTTCATATTCTAATATTCTTTCATACTTATTAAACCAAATTCTTTTAAATTAATTTCTGCCAACATTATACATGAGCTTTTATTATTCTAATACCAATGATGTTACATCTTTCTCAAACTTTAAGCTTTTTATTAATACAGGATTTAACTGAAAGACAAGAAAATTAAATTATAATTTAATTAACATTTTATCGCAACTTAGAATTTTCAAATCACATTGATGCATAACTAAGCCTTTTTATGTATCTAAAAAAATATGGGAATATTATCTACAAAATTAAAGAATTTTACGACAAAGTTCTGTCAAGTTGTGTATTTTATTTCAGTTAATAATATGTGTAATAAAACACTATCTTTTCTAAATTCATATATCTCATTAATTGGAAATTTTGGAATTAACTTTATAGAGTGAGTATGTATAACTTATTAATTTAAGTAAAAATTTCTTCATTTAATTTTATTCTCCAGTAATTTAATTATCAGGCAGCAAAATTTAATGAAAAGCATATTTATTTTGATAATTATCTGTTCAGAGAGAGAGAGTCTGATTATTTTTATTTTATTGTGCCTAGAAGCTAATTTTTCATAACTGCACTCTCCGTAAGACATGTTTAATTAATTTAAATAATATTTCATAGTAAATTAACTTTTGAGACGAAAATTTTCATTCTATCAATAATTTTATTATATTAAAATCAATTACCAAGCGACTTAATTTAGTCTTTTCTAAACGATAAAATTCCCATGCATATACTTATCATTTTAAAACTACAATTTTAACTAACAATGCATACATTTCTGTTTTATCCTGATAATTACATCTTTCCACTTAATTTACTCATTTGCATATCGATCAGTTTTAAGATCATAATAAAGAAAGAAAAAGAATTATCCAGTTACTTCGACCTCATTGCAACAAAGACAAGTCATTGGAAAAAGTGATTTTTTTTTTGTGTTCCATTATTAATTTTTGTGGTCAGCTGTTTCTAATTGGAAAGAATCTTTTTCTTTATGCTATGTTAATTATTTTTTTGCAAATCCATTTGGAATTATTGAGCCCCTTTCTTTTAATTATCAAGAGCTCAATCATCATTAGTCAAGAATAGATACCTCTGCTACGTTATGTGTTTTATTTTTTTGCCATGATGATCATATTCATTAGTCATGACGGCATTCACTTTTTGTAAAAAATAATATCCATCTTTTAATTATAGAAATCTAAAATAAGTAATGAGCCTTGTAAAAGTAAGAAGACTAAAATGAATCATAGACTGAGACGATAATAAACCGCAAAATATTGTTGTTCAGGACAGAATACATTGCATATTAAATATTATACTGATTCTGAAAAAGTTGCCTTAACTCACAGCTGTTCTCAAATTTTCTAAAATCTTCGTTCTTAGTGCACTAAAAATATAACGAAGGTATACGTTACCAGTAAATATCAGAATTATCTATTATACAATAATTACCTGTAATATTTACATACGTTAAGTGACGTAAGTATTCGTAAGACGAACTATTCGGCTTACAGTATTCATGAACTGTTAGAAGTAAACTATTATCTATCGGTTTTTGACAAATACAAGAGTTTTTGGCTTATATTGGAAAGGTTATGGATGTAGTTTATTGGCTTCAGGCCATATCTATGTTATATAGCCAATTTTATTTTGTCACCTTCGCTATTCGCAGTTGGTACTTAATTTCCCATGAATCATTGAAACTCACAGTTAAAATAATTTCAACAAATAATACGCGGAAGTCTTTAAAACTGTTGGCTGGCAAATGTATACGTCCCTTTACATATTATTAAGAAAACATGAATAAAAAATAAATTCCAGGATTCAACTATTTCTGTACATTTGGTTTTATTAATGAAGTGCCTAATGCAAAACTCATTCTCTGAATTTCTATTTAAACTTAAATTTTTTTTTTTCGATTTTTTTCTCTAGTAAAATGTTTTTTCCTATTTATATATTGATCAGAGAGGAACTCAAATATGCTTGCATCACTTAGCAATAATATATAACTGTTTTTTGATCGATGTGTTAATCCTGTTTTCCAATAAATTGCTTTCATTATGCTTCTTTCTCAAAATTATATATTTTTTTCAAATAACAATGAGATAATTCACTTCACATTGTCAATAAGAAGGACAAAATCTAGTTAAATAGGTCTAGTGGTGGCCTGAATGTTGAATGAATTATGCATATCAGGTGATATCAAAGTGATAAGTATTTTCACCATATTTATTCTTTAAATTTACAAAGAATATTTTAGAACATTTCTTGTAATTAAAATTTCAAGAAAGTAATTCATTTTATACTTGGTGTCTAAGAAACTAATTAAGGTTTTATTTTTGTACATCTATGCTTTAAATTGAAATAAAATCTAACTAAATAATTTTTTTAGGGTTAGATTATCGTCATTTTTAAATCAAAGAAAAGGAAACAAATTTTAAAAGAGCAATCATGAAAATTAGTCGCATCTAAGAATTGATACCATAACAATAAATGAGAACTTTCCATTCTGTTTTCCAAACTAATATCTCTCTCAATCAGAGTAATGTGCCGCGAAGATTATTTGTGGACTTTTTTTTCATAACTTTTAAACTAGATCTTACGATAAAAAGTATTTATATATTGAAAACAAAAGCAACTTTTGAAATGAAAGAGTTTTATCAAAAGCCAAAAATCAAATTATCGAGGTATTAAAAAAATCTAACAATGAAACTTCAAATTAATCTTCATGGTCTCCAATATAGAGAACAATATAACTAACTTATTTCTCATACTTAGAGTTGAGGTCCAAAGTAAATAAAACACAAGCAATTTCCAAGCTGAAAAAAAGTCAAGATTTGAGGAAAATCCCCGTTCCTCGTTTCAAAGCTGTAAAAATACCTCAGGGTGGAAAATTCCTATCCTGATCCAACTGGTTTAATACAAAGAGAGAAAAAAGAATTTTCCTCAGTTTTTACAGCTCGTCTTACTCTTGCTTTATTTATTTACTTCCATTTTCCTTTTTTCTCCCTGGCAACTTGTAGAGGTTTTTGAAATCCCGAAGGCGCATAGAAGTTGATTACCTCCAGCTAACAAGAGAACCTTTTAGGGGCATAACAAGAAACAAGGCCCATTGGTTCTTTCTTCATTGGGCTGTGGGATGCTAGCGCGTATACCCCTTGATCAAACATTCGGTCGTTTGGGTACCACCGAGACGCACGTTGGTTCATTCTCTTTACTTGACGATTATTTCTTCTTTCCCTACAGATAGAAAATGGAAATGGAACTAATTTTCTTCGATGCTTTCAAGTATATGTTGGTTTTAGTGCCCAGTTTGATCCCTGACCGAATAGGACTCCCAATTCGTTTTTCTTGCAGCAAACTAGATTAACACTTCCGTTTACAGAGGTTATAAAAATGAAGCGATATACTCACTAGCTCGTTTGGTTTTTCTAGCTGTAGTTCGTTTCAATTGGAAAAAACTATTCTTTTTAATTGAGTCTTTCGATATAAATTGAATTAAACAGTAAAATTAGTAATTATGAAAAGTCAGTGATAATTGAAAATGTTTCAAATCTAATTTATATATTAATTGTTATTAAAAGGTGAAGGATAAATGGTCAATTATTTTGCTTTTTTTATTTTGATTTTATGTAAGAACAAAGTTTCTCTAATTTGAACTTTGCAATGTTGCAAATAAGACGGACTTTTCAAATATTATTTGTACATAGTATGCTGAAATAAACTGCATAAATATATGTAAATAAAATTATTAAGTGTCAGCTTTATTTCAGAGGAAGTAAGGAAAATAGTATTTCATTAATATAATGAAATGATTTCGAATAAAATTGTATATTACAAACATAGGGAAAAGTATTCAAAATTACATCTGAGTGGTATTAAAAAAGTATAGTAATTGTCCCTCATAATGCCTTTACAATAACCATTAATGTCGTTTAAAATAAAGATAAGATTGATAAATAGATCTGAATTTACTTTAATTACATTTTATCCATTTAGTAAGGAAAAACAATTCGTGATCATATTAAAAACTGTATCAAATTTTTAGAGCTAACAACATTTTTTTTTACATCGAGGATTCTCATTATCAAATGTTCATGTTTGTAATTATATATAATTCAAAATTTTATTGCTTTTAATGAAACATTTAAAGAGTTCCTTTTTAAAATTATACCACTTAGCTTTAGATACCCAGAAATCTTAGCAAATACTGAGAAAAATAATTTTCTTTCCAATGAGGTAAAAATAATATTTTTCTTCTTGAGTATTCATAAGCTTGTCAGTATTTAGCACAAATAATTTCTTTAAAAAATAATATAATGCATTACACTTCTTTAAAAAAAACCTCAGAGTTTAGTACGGGAATTATTATTTAGCCCCGATTACATAAATAACAAAAAAAAAATTCCCACTCATAAAATAAATAAAATATTTAGTTCAAAGGAGTTTGTTTTAACTAAAATCAATCGTTTCATGAATAATTTGTTTATAAAAAATGTTACTTCACATTGATTACAGTGAGATATACAAGCACGGAAAAATCTATAAGACAATTGAGACATTTTCTTAAAAAGTGGTACTATTGCATTTTCCTAATCATGAGATATTTAAGGATTTTCGTAATTAAAGCAGTGAAAAATATAGACTAACAGTAGTTTTTTTTTATTTAAATTACTAAGAAATCGCACTCCATTGAGTATGTGACTTTACTTATAAATTGGGGCTATCTATAACTCGTTATATTTGTCTTTAACTCATTTTTTCTCAAAAAGGCACTCACTGGTATGCCACTTTAAGGAAATAATTTTTTTCACTACCTCGAAGATAGCTAATTTATAAACATTTAATTGGGATACAAAAAAGGGAAAGAAAATAAATTACATCAGTTTACGAAAAAAATAATATATGAATTAGAGTGATCGATTTTTAAAATAATCCATATCTACGTGTTTTTATTTGTAAAGATGTCTCACATTTTCTATAGAAAAATCTCTAAATATGACATTGATTTCAGCTATAACTATAATGCACTTCTTTTTTTTGTAAATGAGATTTACACTTTTATTTTCAAACAAAATAATAATCTTTTTTATATTTAAAGGTTCCTGTTGAAGACAGTGACGATAGTATTGAAGGATATTACGTAGGATATAAGTTGTATGGCAGTCCTGATACATTTACATTTAAACCTGTAGAATCTATTAAAGGAAGGACGCAATATTTTATCGTGTCAAATTTAAATAGATTCACAGAGTATAGCGTTGTTGTGCAAGCCTTCAATGCCAGAGGTGCTGGACCTCCATCTGAAGAAGTCATGGCTAGAACTCTTGAATTCGGTAAATAATATTTTGATACATTCGTTAATACAGTTTAATACAAGTTCTTATCAGAAAACAAAAGATTTAACTTCTGAATATACTATAACACTTTTAATATTTTTTTTAATTCATAGCTATTGTGAAAAATAGTATTTCACAAGAGTAGCAACTTTTAAAACTATATAAATATCCATTTTACAGTATATTTAATGAGAAGAAAATTTACACAGATATTTTAAGATTAATTTAAGAGATTAGTTTTAGTTTATATTAGATTTGATAATTTTTTTTTGTAATTATTAGTTTTTAGATTGGGTTTTTGTAAACATGTATATATTTATCGAGAAAGAGTGCACCGTTCCCTCTCTTCGTTATTTAATCCTACCGACATCTTTCAGTCTACTTAAAATTCATAAATATAAAACTCCAATTGAAGTAACTGAAGAATAGATAAGGTCCATTTTTTTGAATCCCACTTAATTCATCAATTCTAGTTTAGGTCCAACTAATAAAGTCTTACCATACGAATTCACTAGGTTTGATTCAACCACTTCTCCAAAACAGATGGATCATTTTTTCGTACTATAAATAAGATTCATTTCAATCCAAATGGTAAACTTCTATGCTTTAATGCAATTTACAAATATTTATTAGCCTCAAGTGTTCTTTCATCTTTCTTCGTTTTCTTTTAAATTCTATTTTATTTATATATCACTATCTCTAGACCAATTCACTTCATTTCTATCTTCATCTAATTAATCTAATCGCGTGTTATTTTGGTTGGGAAGTCATTTCATTTTATGCAATTCAAATAACTATAAAATTACCGAGGTTAATGAAGAGTAATGTGAGAAGAGTAATGTGAGAAAAGGAATGTGAAACATTTATGGGAGTTTCTATACAAATAAGTAAATTATTTATATTATTATCAATGTAAAACATTTTTAGGATTCAAAAAGATGCTGATTAAAGGGATTGATTATTTTTCCCTAATCTTAGTTATACCTTTTCTTTCTCTTATCAACCATCTTTCAAGGATTATGATGCATTACATGCATTGGTTATGGTTCTAAGGAATTCCTGACAAGAAAAATGAAAAATAATTGATCAAAGCCAAAATAAGCATAACAAATATTTTTTTTTTATTTCCTCTCTTTCTTTCTTTTGCAATTTTTTTCTAGAAATTCACTAAGAATGTGAATATCTATAACAATAAAAAAAATTGTTAATGAAATGATGTTGAGAACATATTACAATAAGCGATTCAAAATTGAGGCATTAATTATTTTGATGTGTTTGAGAATTCTATTAGAAAATGAATGTCATCGTCATGTCAAATGTCTCTTTTTAAAGGTCAAATATATTCTAGATATTGTGCAAAATATATTGTATCAACATGCTTTTTTTCTTATTAACTATCCTCATAAATGTTAATTTGTATTTATTTAGCGATAAATATTACAGTTTACAATTAGAGTCAGATAATGCATTCTCGACTGATTATACAATTTTTTGTGTCTTTACGATTTTCTATGTAATAAACGATAAATTTTAATCGGATGGATTATCTCATAACTAAAAATTGTCCAACACACATTCTATCAAATTATAACTTATTCTAAAGTCAGCAATTGTGATATAATGTTTCTTGGAACTTTTCAAAATCTCTAATATATGGAGCATATCATTACTTTCAGTTAGTACAGCATGTGTTTTTGTTTTGCATAAATTAAAGATTATTTTTCCATCATATTAAATTGCCATATAATTCGAATTTCGATAAACCTTCATTTACAGAATTAGTAATAAAAATACGTTTTTAAATTATAATTGTATCTATTTTCTGCACAACACGTATTTCTCCCCTCCCCCCTCTTTGATATGACGAATATTGAAAAAAAAAACTCAACATAAATCAAATTGTTACCTAACATTTACAAGAAGATGGACAGAAGGTCGTAAAGGAACTATATATTATAAATAATTGCAATAATTCATTACTTTTTAAATATTAATAATTTAAATTTGTGTTTGTTCTTATTAATATTTTTCTTTTTCAACTAACATATCTGATAAAGGAACTAGTTAAAATTAAATAATAAATAATGAAATAAATAATGCTTTTTTTTTCTTTTTACTTCTTTTGAAAAAATTATAAGTACCTGAAAAACAATTAATTAAGCTATTCGCAGTTGATGTTATAAACATTAATTAAGCCAAAATATCTCGATTAGAAAATATACAAGCATAATCGTTCAAAAGATTTAATCATATTTTGAGCTTCATTTTTGAAATCTCGGGTTTTAATGTTACATATTTTAAAAGCAACGAAAACATTTTATTATTCATTAATTTTTTTCGCACAATCATAAATTAAATACTAATTTGCAGCTTAAACGAGATATTTAAATTATGTTTTTTTTACCAAACCAATTAAATAAAATTACCATGTTTAGTAAGGAAAAAATTGTTTTTAATTGAAAAAATGTGACCGTAAACAGTTTTTCTTCTATTGAATTTTGATGAAGGTAAGGGAAAAGGTTTGGAACATTGACGATAATTGTTCTCTAAAACTGCAGCGCATTTGCATTTATAATTTGCGAAACACATCATCTGGTTCGTAATTAAATTAATTAAACGTTCTAGGAAAAAAATCCTCCGCAGACATATGTATTATTTATTTTACTTCGTTGTATTTCTACAATTAACAAATTTTATGGGAATTATGTAATTACTCAACATTCTGCATTGCATTTTCTTAGATAAATTACGCAATCTCTAAGTTCAAATGAAAACATTTAATGCAGCTAATATCGGTATCACATACTAGGAAAACATAAAAGATTTCAAGTAAATTCTTCAAAATATTTTAGAATTAAATGTTTAATTAACATTACCGAAATAGAATTTGTAGCATAGAATGTAGAAGATGATATTATTTATTTAAATTTCTCAAGTTTTAGAACGTTTATGTTTTACTACTTTCATACTATAACCTAGAATAACAATATATAATTTTTTTACATAAATTTATGCCATTTTACTAAAATAAAATTCATTCAAATGAGGCACTGTTGATGCTATGGGAAATACAAAACTCAGGAACATAATTAGATCCTTCATATTACTTAAATTTATTTTAAAGCACTGAATAAGCATTTGCATGACATCAGGAACTAAAAAGGTTCTTGTAAATGTCGTTTAAATTACTTTTTTCTAGTGAAAAAATGCAGCAAAGGAATAGAGCCCATTCATGATAAATTTCCAATATACTGCAAATGACTGAATAGTAATGTGGGTTTTTTTTTTTTTTTTGGGGGGGGGGAATGGAACTTTGTCAAATATTTGACCATGAGACGTATTGATTCTCAATCTAAAAGTTATTCTTAACATAAAACGTTTCCGTATAAATGTCACGAGAGAATCTGTCAGTGCATTGTATTTCATTCAACTGTTTGAGCTGCAGATATCTTTATTTTTCTTGTCTTTTGACCATGTCTCTCTCTCTTTTTGAAACTATATTTTATTATTATATTATATAAATAAATTTATATTTTACGCTAACAAAGCCAAATTTTATTTCCTTAAATTTCTATTATTTATTTCTTATTTTCTTATCGAAATTAAATTCACTTTTTTATCTTATTATTTATATATTATATTTATATTATATATATATATATATATATATATATATATATATATATATATATATACATGCATGTGTGTGTGTACGTATAAGAAGTTCATAAAAATAAGGGTATGTAAGTTAATTTTAAATTACTTAATTATAGCAGTTATAAATAAACTTATAAATAAAATTAATAGTAAAAAATTTGTAACATTATTTCAATTATTACTTTGGTGTCTTAATAAAATAAAGTATTACACAAAAAAACTTAAAAAGATTACATGTACAAATGGAAAAAAAACAAGCAAATCATACGATATTAAGTGTTATTAAATGCTATTTCTAGCTTACGAAGAACAAATGCTAACATCCAGATTACATTAGCATCAGATACGAAATGTATAAATGCGAATGCATTTCTAGGTCTTTGCCTTTAAGATATTCATGTGAAATATTTTCTGTAGTGATTGTGGCGAACAACGGAATTTACAGATTTTGAATGTGGAATACTAGTTGGAACAAGACGCATAGGTCTTTCTATTTTGGAAATTGTTATTGAATTAAAAATTCCTTTATCTACATTGTCAAGAGTGGACCGATAATATATAATTTCAGTTATTACATTCCACTTTACTCAAAAGTAGTGGGCTCGAGAACATATAGGCTCAACCCTAAAATGATAGTGAAATACTGCTCCGATAGATGATACACGAATCCAAAAAGTAAGGACTAAGATTAATATTCTAACATGGCGCAGATCCCATGAGTTCTTAGACTAAATTTATCAACATACCTCTGAGTAAATTGATGATGGTGGATCCATTATGATGAGGGAAACATTTACATCGCATGAACTGGTTCCTCTGATCAAAATGAATCAATCATTGATCAGAAATAGTTATATTCAGCTACTTAAGGATAGTTTATAACCATTCATGAACTTCATGCATCCAAGAAATGTTGGACTTTTACACGATAAAAATGAACCATAGCACCAAATCAAATTTATTCATTGTGTGTGTGTGTGTGTGTGTGTAACGATAAATTTAAAGAAGTAAGTGTAAACATGACATTAAAATTCCATGCCAGTAATAAGACGACAGAGAATTCTTATTTGGTTAAGTAGCATGGATACCGGAGATCATAGTGCTAATAATCACAGAATCGATTCTAACAGAATTATATTTATTATTAAATGGGAGAAAAGCAATTTTACATTTATTTTTGAATAAATCAACAGTTTGAATAATCTCGATCAAGTCTTTTTTTCATATTAGCTGAAGAAGTGTAGTGTTTTGAACAAAATTATTCCAGACTTGTTCGCTTGGCAAAGCTAATGTATTCAGATCTTTGTTTGTTTATTTATTTATTATTAATTATCATTTAAATTAATCGCTCACCTTCCCTTTAAAAATTAGTTTTTTCTTTCATATAAGTCAACAAAACTAGATATTATTTCCATTAAGTACGAAATATATTTTGAAACTTAAATAGTATCATTAACAGTTAAGCATTTAAAAATTTTAATTTTTTTTCTTTATTTAAAAAACAAAACAGAGAGTTGAAATTCATTTCAAAACAACGTAATATTCATCATAATAAATTATTAAATTCAAAATATTATAATATTCATTTCGAATGTATGTGGTATTCATGTCAAAGAACCATAACATTCATTTCAAAACAGTATAGCATCCACTCAAATCTATATATTATCATGTATCAATTAATTAACTATAAAAAGAATTCACATGTTATATTAAAATCAAATGTATACAAAATCTAAAATATTTCATATCACAACATTTAAAATCTCCACCCCACATATCAAAAATTAATGGTTTAAATCATTTTTCACTCATTGCGCAATTTATAAAATTCAATTTAGAACTCAAAATTATTTCCCATTTATAACATACAATATTTAATTTTTTGTAACTAAAACTTTTTTAAAAACCACAAACTGTTAAAAACAGAATAATTACAAACCTTTGGTAATATACGCAGCACCTGATTTTGCACTTTTCAAAAAAAAGCCTTCAAAACATTTAATTAAATTATAAAATATGTTAACTTCTTAATTTCATAAACAGAAAGTATCATAAGAAAACAGTAACAATTTTTACTGAATAAAACAACAACCAATTCTATCATCACAATTATTGTTTTGAATCAATATACCAACTTTCAAAAATAGATTTCAAAAATTTGTGATAATACTTCATAAAACAATTCACAAAATTTTATATTTTCAGCATGATATACCTCTATAGCATTAAAAAACAACAGATTAGTTTCAATGTTCAAAAATTACATTAGAAAATATGAAATATTAATAAATGACATCATAGACGTTTTTTTATAAAAAGAAGAAATAATTTACAGAATTACTTACTAAATAATACGAATACTTCGGAATTTTAGATGAAATATTTTAAAATAATGCTAATCCGATTTAGAAATGTTTTGAGGAATATAATATCATACAGAATTCGCAAGAGATGTTATAATACGGTTTAAGAATTATGCGATGATAGTAGATGCAGTAAATTGAAACACTTCCAGGATGAGTGAAGAAACAGGTTCTGAAATTTTCTGGAAGGATTCAAGTTCATTTTCATAAGGTTCATAATTGGAACAAGTTATTTTAAGACATAAGGATATGATGGCAAGATAGTTGAATGACAGGAAGTAACGGAAAATCTTAGTGGTATGAGGTTTCGTTGTATTCTTAGCGGCAGCTGGGTTCGACTTTGCACGTTTTTTTCTCAGTCATTGTGGATTATATTTGAACATTATCAAAAGTTTTGTAGTTTGCTTCTGTTGAAGAGTAGTTACTTTTTTTCTCTCTTTTGTTCCAAAAATTTATCTCAAATTTGCCTTCAGCCTTCTCTATCTTTAAAAATCTTGCTTCAATATCCCCAGAAAATGCACGATTAACTTAAATTAGCAGCTGTAGGCGAGCGGTAAGGACATAGGGTGTTATCCTGCAGGCTTATAATGATAACTTTAAAATGCGTGCATACATGATATTATAATTCAGTGGTTGTAATAAGACGACAAAATATTATTTAATGGGTGTGTAAAAAATATATCAGAAGTCATAGCTGTAATAACCATAGGAACAATTCTGATTAAATTATGTTTATACTCAAATGAGAAAGAGGCAATTTTAAATTAATTTTTGAAATAGATCATTAGCTTAGTGTTGGTCTACATGGCCGAAATAAAAAAGAGAGAGAACGCTGAAGACGTTGCTTTACCTTCCTTGGTTACAGCAGAAGATTGAGAATTTTATCTTTTATCGAATTTGCATTGAGGGATTTCTTTATATCATGTGGTATTAGATGAAGAGATTCTGAGGGATTTTTCTGGAGAAACACCGTATATTAGAGTTTATTTTCTACAGATTTATAACCTTGAGAGTGTTGATTCAGCAGATTTTATGGGTGTGTGATAACATAAATTAAAAGATAATTTGGAATTGCAACAAAAAAATAGGAATGAACTCTTTACTTTTGAGTTATAGAATAGGAAACATTAGAGAGTTAAATTATTTTTACATGATATCATTACACACACACACATATATATATATATACAGATGGAGAAAAAATAATACGAAAACCTGTGAAATAATGGAAAATATTTAATTATAGGGTTTGGGACCACCCTTTGACTAAAGTACAGATTTAATGCGACGGCAACAGATTTAATGGGACGTACATATTTAATGCGACGACGACAGATTCAATGCATGGGATAGATGCATAAAGAATATTAAGCCATTCCTCTTGCAGAACGGTCTCTAATTCCGAAAAGCTGGATGGAGGTGAAAATCGGGAATGAAATTTGGACTCCAAATACTCCCATAAATGTTCAATAATATTCAAGTCCAGAGACTGAAGGGGCCAGGCAAAATGTTCAACTTCATCGTCATGCTCTTCGAACCATGCTTTAACACACCTAGTAGTGTGGGTAGGGGCGTTGTCGTCTTCAGGGAATACGGTCTGGACAAAAATGTTGGACATAATCCCCTAGAATGCTTAGATAGTGATTGGATTTGATTCTGCTATGCAGAATAACAAGTGGTCCAAGACCGGGCCAAGATATCGCAACCCATACCATAATGGAGGCCCCCCCCATGCCTCACAGTCGGCAAGAGGCATTCAGGATTGAACTCTTCTGAGTGTTCTCCAGACAGAAACGCGTCCGGTTGCCTGAAATAGTGTGAATGACTATTCATCTGACCATATTATCTGTTGCCAATGCTGTGGGTGCCAACCTTTGTGATCTCTGCACATTGGCGATTGCCACCATCTGCACCATTCGTAAGCCCTTGGTCACAGCATTAGTTGCTGTCACCAAGGGCTTACGAATTGCCACTCTGCCATAAATGTTCGCAACATGAAGTTCGCTTCTGAAAGTTTTTGTTCAAATGGGGTCCTGGAGATGACTGTTCATTTCGAATGTTATCTCGGATAACGATTGCTTGTGCTTTTGGGTTACTATGCGCTTCAAGACCTGTCTCTCCCTATCAGCAAATTTTGACTTTCGGCCACTGTTGTGCTTTGAAGACGTGAGTACCTTCTTTTGTGTACGCTGTCGTAACGGCTGATGCCGGACTCCTTGCAAACCCTAAAAGGTTTGCTGCTTCCGTAACCGATGCTCCACTTAAACGCGCTTCAACAATCATTCCTCTTTGGAACAGTGACAAGTCTGACATTTCAACTTATCACAGACAGTTCTATAGACGCATGCAAAGCAGGTGATTGCTATTGAGAGACTGATACCTTCCTCTTCACGCTCACTAAGGTGGCAGACTTCTGTTGCAGGTGGCGCGGCTGTACTGTAGGTGTGAAATACGTCATTCTTTTTCACAGGTGTTCGGATTATTTTTTCTTCCATCTGTATATATATATTTTTGTCTTTTTAAATATTTTAAAATTTTCTTTCATAAATTTTCAGTATATATATATATATATATATATATAGGGTGATTCGAAACTCATAGGGAAAAAATTAAAGAATGGTAAAAAACATTCGAGTAGAAATTTTAACCATGCAGTACAATCGAGGAGAACATGAAATGAACCACTAGATGGAACGGGAAGCATTAAGAGCGAGTTTTCTTATACATCGTCATTTCTACAATGGATTTCAAAGGACATGACTATTTACAATGACCAGGAAAAAGTCAAAAAAATCAAATGAGTGATTTCATACGTTGAGCACGAACAGTAATGGGCGAACAACAATAGATAATACTTATTAGAAAACCAGTTTGCGTATGTTTAAGCGTGTCATAGAAAAAAAATTGCCTAAATGTAGTAGTAACACTTTAATTTGTGAAGGTGGATTAGTGACTATCGAGTATGAAAAAATGGAAAAGCAAAATAGGTTGAGAAATTTGCGGGTGTGCATGAAATTTTATTTGTCTTGTTGGGTAAAAGCTCAAGTTGAGGTAAATCTTGAAATAAATCTCATGACATGCTGAAATAAGTTTATGAACATGAAGCTGTGACTTTAAAGTTTTTATTAATAGTTTATATGTTTTCAATATGGAAAAGATTTCATTGAAGTCAAGGTCAATAAGAAGAACTCTGCTTATTGCATTCTTTGACAGCAAAGGACTTAATCATAAAGAACTTCTATCTGGATAAACATTATGAATATTAATAATTACAAAATTTTTAATATTCATAATGAATATTAATAATATTAAAATAAGTCTTCTAGACTTATAGGAAGAACTAGAAGACTTATAGACTCTAGGCTACTGTGAGCTCTTTGTATTTTGTGCATGTTACTCATCTCCTATATTTGGCAATTTTTGTGAAAAAAATTCCTGGCTAATGCTTGAGACGTATGCCTGATTCATCTCCCATATTGAAATATTCATGTGTTCCAGCAGACTTATATACGTATTCCTATACTCGTAAAAAGTTATGAAAGGCGAACGTATTTATTTTATTTCTGACATTCGAAGTTATAGGATTAATGGTCTCCATAAAATACCGAGACAGAATTTTGCAAGTTACATAGAATGAAGGAGTTAGGCATTTCAAAAACTGGAGCACTGAAAAGGCTCTTTTTGCTGGTCAGTCGGTAGCTTAGATAGACATTTTGCAGGAATCCTTTCATTTACAAAGGATCTGTAGAAATTCGCTGAATCAAGCTCCAAGATAATCTGATGATTTCAATATATATTAAGTGGTCCGCCATTAGTATTCAAACACAAGTGAACCAATTTTCTCATCAATTATAATTGAGAGGGCTTACGGACATCCAAAACTAGATTTATTCTCAATCAAAATGTCACCATTTTTCCAACGAGAAAATCATTCTTACTCTTGAATTTTTTCCAAAACTTCTTAAGAGAAAGATATTTTAAAAATCCCAACAACTTCTGCTTCGAATTTTTCGGACAGGAAGCAAAATTTCATTATTGCGCTTTTTTACTTAAATTTCTTATCTTATAAAATGGAAATAAATTTTAAAAAAAGTGGTGGTAAAACTATTTACTTCACTTTTTTGGCCTCCCTGAGGAGACAAAGACTTCTTCAGGGATACTAAAGGCAGTATTGAGCTTAAAAATGTTTGGAGGCATACCCCTAGCAAGTGAAATATTCGCTATGCAAGTTTCACGTAGGACAGTGTTGTTTCGTAAGTTTTTAGGTGCTCATTAGTACATACCTGTACAGTTTCCCCACCTAAGTTCAACACCTCACCTTAAAATGGAAACAATTATCGTCTCACATGTGTTATCAAGTATAATAATGCTAATAGTGCTAAGTTGTGATATCGGTTAATGCGCCATCTGGCTGCAAACATCAGGACTAGGTTGCTTGTCTCAATACCGTTAAGTTGTATATGGAAAAAGGTAATGGCAAATTTGTACGAAAAGAACCTCTGCATACAATAATTTTTAGAGCCGAAAGTGTTAAATCCGAGGTAGTTTACTCACAATCTACAAATAAAGTTAAACTTTTATTTAATTGTGAAATTGATCTGAACTATGCGTTTTACTTTATTTTATAATGATCTAGTTTATATATATATATATATATATATTTATTTATATTTATTTATTTTATATTTATATTATATATATATATATATATATATATATATATATATATATAACTATTATAAATTTAATCTATTCATATAAATTGCGTTTTTGTTTTAAATATCTGAGCGTTTCCTAATGTAGAAGAATTTTAAAACTCAGACGATAAGTCCTAATATAAGTGTTCATTATCTGAACATTAGATATATATATTAGTTTCAGCTTAAGCTTAAATATTTTATTTTTCATACTTAATTAATTTTGTTTTTATTACTTTTTTTGCAACACAATCATACACTTAAGCTTTAGAAAATTTTAAAATTTTATGCAATAATCCATGTTTTAAAATTACGCCCCTCAAATACAATTTTACATTAAAAACAAATTTTCAACTTCCTTAAATCCCAATAACATATTCCTTCTGCAACTCAACATCCTCCTCCTTCGAGAATAATTTGAAATCCCCCTAGAATATGCATTTTTTTTTTCATAAAAGTTCTTGTTTACATCTTGAATTCATAATTTCTTTTAAATTTTTTTCATACACTTATTAAACTGCTGTCTTCTAAAACATAAATAAGTTAATTTTACTAATTAGAGTTTATGCTCATAATATTTTTCTTTTTTATTTATTAAAACTAAAAATTTTTTTGTCTAAGTTCTTATATAAGTAATTTGTCTTAGATACCAAGTTTAAGCCCTCTTTTAAATTTGAAATGTTTTAAATTTAAAAGCTCAATCATCTAGAAAATAGAGCAATTTCCTTCATATTACACTTTATCCCCATAGAAAAATTTACATTATATTTGATTATAAACCTCCCTCTCCGAAATTTAAGTGATTTTCTTAGTAATAAAAATAAGGTATATATATATATAGTAATTACTTGAAGTCATTAAATCATGCAGTAGTTGAAAATTATTTTAGATCAATGCCGAATGCGATTCAGATTTAAGCTCAGTGGAGGTGATTTTATTTATTATTCATTATGAAGACACAGCGCAAGGTCAGCCAGCCGACCGGCCGAAGAAACAAGTAATTTCTTAGCAGTTTAACCGCTGGCCATGTTACAATTGAGAGACAATAAGAAGTGCTGTAATTTTCAGAGTATCCGTTGTATAATGGGGAAAATTTAAAAAAAAAAAAAAAAAACGTCATGGAAACACTTGGTACAGGATTAGGGATTCTGGGAAAATATTATAATAGACAGGGAATCTGAAGAGATTAATTTGACAGATTTATAATCGGGGAATACAAATTTAAACAAGGATGAACTCTTTACTTTTGAATTAGGGAATGAGATAGAATAAAAAATTAAGTTATTATTAAGAGTAGTTATTAAATTAAAGTTAAATTATTATATATATATATATATAATTTTAATCTCGTGGTTTATATTTAGAAGTATTGTAAATAACAGTTATTCATATTTCAATATTCAAATAATGAGAGTAGCGTCAACATGAAGTTTTGAATTCTGTATACTAACTCTCTTTCTCTTTTTATCTTTTTTTTTAATTTCCGAATTTGTTGGTGCTTTTGTAATTCTCAAGAACCCACCATGATTGATTAAATCCATTATATTCAAGGGGGGAGGGATTCAAAGCCACTAAAGAATTGAAGAAAGGATCATGTTTGTCAATTCCCTAACAATCGAATATATGTTGAAGAGCGACTAGGTAAGTCTATCACTTAGAGAAGATTAGAAAAGACTAGATTATCTTCTTTGGAGTAAGTCAAGGACCTTAGATATCTGATGAAGAAGAGAGTAAAAATGATTTGTTCCTACTGTTACATGGAAAAATCAGGAAACCTCCTGGACGCATATTATGATACCACTGCGGCACTAATGAGAAAATCATGGGGTTCTGACAATACTTTTAAATTTGGAATATAGTTCTATAAATTTGGAAGGGCTAGTAGAAACAATAATTCACACACACCCTTTTTTGCTAATGTTTATAGTCTGGTTGCCAGCGAAGTCTACATGAGAATATATTCGCTCTTTATGAAACTCTAGAGACAAGCTATTTAAATTTATTTATATTATTAACTCTTATATTGCCTCACATACCATGAAATATTGATAAATGTGGAAAGGAACATTTTATTATAAAATTTAAGAAAATATTTATTTCAATCTTGTCAAGAAATGTTAGAATTGAAATGAGATGCACATTTGTGCCCATTCATTCGCTGTGGAAAACTGAACAGCCGTTCCACATGTCAGCGTTTGATGGAAAATTTCTACTTTTAGAATAAATATAAAATCTAAATTAATTTTTTTCTCATCAAGTCAAAGTTTTATTTTTATTTTAGTTGTCGATGTTTATGATATAAATAGACGTTTTATCTAATAAGAATGAATGTGTTGCATTTTTTTAATGTCCACATGCGAAATATTTTAAAATAAATGTGGAGAATTATTGTTATTTATGTTAAAATTGCTTAAAATCTTTTTTTTTATTATGAAATATGAATGAGAGTAGAAGTTAGAAAATATGCGAGGCACGCGAAATAAGAGTTTGACGAATTATGGTGCTTAAGTAAATTGAATCAACCAACCAATGCACAATATTTTTTTTTTTTTACATATTGTCCTTGATGATTTCAACATGGTTTCAAAATAGCAAGAAGAAAACGTAAATGAGAAATTTCATAGTGTATAATATTTTAGTAATTTGCTTAATGCAATTACATAACAAAATAACTAACCATAAATGGGATGTTTTGTTCCTCAAATGGACAGGTTTTTTTTTTTTTAAATCTGTCTTTATTTTCTTCTGAAGATTTTGTCTCGACATTTGTTTCATATTATAAATACTTAATGCCAGTATTTATACTTAACAGCTGCACCATATACACGTTAATATTCTGAGTATATTCTGATCTTTTTTATGGTATTAGGGATTGGTATTTTTAAGATTTTGTGATGTTAGTAATACTGTCTGAAGTCTTAGCTGATGATAATGTTATTAAATATTGTAACTTTCTTATAATTTTTTTTTCCATATAGAGAAGTAGTAATGAGTATTTTTTTATTTTAAAACTATAACTAAAACTATATTTGTATGGAAATAAGAAATGCTACAAAAAAAATAAGAAAAAAAGGAAAATATTACTTAAAGAAAGCATAAAACTCATGTGACATTTCATATTTTGGAAATCATTTAATTGGCCGGATTTAGTGAGTCTATTTTCATGAGCAGTTCGTGAGAGATTAAATCGATTGGGACGTTCTCACGCTAATCCTGTTGGGAACTCATTTGCATCATGCAGCTGCTATAGATGAAAGATGAGAATTGTTGAGACTAGTTTCAAGCTACAAACAGAAGGGAGCAAGCAAAACTCATTATTATCTGCATTTGATGGCGATTTAGTGAAGTTAATATCCCTTTTCCAGCGAAACCTTAATTACCGTTTAAGCTGATAGAACATGCTAGAAAATGACGCTCGCGTAGTTACTCTGATTATTGCAGAACAGAATTTTGTAATTCATAGCAGTTAAATGACTTAGAACTAACTTTTATAATTTAGAAGTAAGAGTCTGATTAAAGATCCATGCCGTGTTTAAAAATGCATAGCATCTTAACGAGGAAATTTCAGAAATTAATTAAACTTCATTAGTTTTATGAACCTATTGGTATAACATGTTTTGATTTAAAATAATCGTTTAACTAATAATAAACAACACTAATATATATATATATATATATATATATATATATATATATATATATAAATAAATATATATATATATATATATATATATATATATATAATCATATGATTTCTATGTACACAATATTTTGAAAAATGAACATAATTATACACATACATGCACTTACAATTTGAAATTCGAATTTATGAGTCTCTTACATGGAATAAATATTCTTTGGCGAAGCACAGATAGATAATTGTTTCATTTAATTGTTTCATTTTGTTTCATAGTTGTTTTATTTTCTAATTATATTCAGTTAAATATTGAATAACTAATACTATTTTTGATTTTATAAACTCTGATAAGAAGTTTTAATATTGATTAATCTGTGTTACGCAATTTTTTAATAATCCTTATCATTCGATGAATTCAATATCTACTCCGTCTTAGAATGCCGTTATACATGATAAATTCTTTTTAATTTTTAAACAGTATTTTCAGAGTAAAATAAGCAAACATTAAAGCATAATACATTAAGAAGCTGTTGTTTATTACAGTCATTGTTTTAATTGCTGGATTTTATTCCAAATTTCAATTAGCTGGAATTGCTTTTAAAAGAAATAACCAATATAACACGATTGGTAGAAGATAAGCTTTTTTGAATACTGTTAAAGATTTTTATGGTTTAAAATATTTATTATTTATTATTAAATATATTATTTAATATTTATTGTTTTTCATATTTAAATGCTATGATATCTCATATTTACTGTTATACTGGTACATAGCATCTCTAGAGACCAGATTACATTAGATTAGATTACATTACATTTAGATCACATAACATTTAGAAGATATATATAATTTGTAAGATTTTGTTTTAAAATGGAAAAACACCATTTTGAATTAAAACACTGATAACGTCACAATGTTTTATTGAATCTTAAAATAATTAAATTTGATACCTTATACGATTTCAATAGTCATTCTTAAAAATATCTTTTTAAGATTATGTGAATACATGTAACTTTAATGTTAAAGGATTATATTAGAAAAGAAATATTATTCTACGGTACGTTTACTTTATTTAATCGTAATAGTTGAGGCGAAATATTATTTGATTGTTTTTAAAAAAGATGCTATTAATTAATTTGGGGAGTGGATCTAAAAATAATGTTAAACTACACCTGACGGTCCTAAAACGATCACAACATTTTAACTGTTCTTATATTTTCATTTTAAATTTTCAGTAACTGCCTTTATATGGATTATTTGAAACATTAAACAATCAAAGTAATTTTCGCTTAGCGTTGCTTGATGAATAGAGTTTCATTCTTCCGTTTATCATCTCTGTTCATATATATATATATATATATATATATGTGTGTGTGTGTGGTGTGCTTCTATGTATGTGTGTAATTAAAAATATTTTTTGAAAATAATAAAATAGTTGAAATATATATAAAATATGTTAACTAAATTAACTAAATAGTATTCCTTAAAATTACAAAGACAACCTTCATAAACGGATTAATTATAGAAGAAAAATGAACATGTCTTTTAATAACAAAAAGTAGAAAATCAAAAATTTATAACTCTAAAATAATGCAAAAATGAATGTAATTAATTGAAAGAAAAGAGGAAAAAAAAAAACAAAAGTACATATCTAATAAACAAAAATTTCTTATACAAATAAGAGAAAACAACCAAACAAGTATTATAAAAAAATCTAAGTCAATTCTTACTTAGGTCAACAAAGAAATTTTTTATTTTAATTGCTTTTTTTATTAAATAATAGCAATTAATATAAATAAATAAATATATATATATATATATATATATATATATATATATATATATATATATATATATATATATATATATATATATATATATATATATATATATACATATAAAAGAATCACAATATTAAGTGGCAAAAGGAAAAAAAAATTCAGCGATCTACGCGCTTCGTCAATAGTGGTTTTTATTTCTATTTATATCCAGTTAAATATCTTATATAAGAGAAATTTTTTTTCTCCTATATAAAACAAAAATTAGTTGTTTTAAAATCAAATAAAAAAGTTTAATCCATCAACGAGATTCGATCCGAAGGCATGAAGATTCTACGCCAACGCTCTACCAACTTTGCCATTGCAAGACAAACGACATTCTAGAAGCATTGGCTTATTTCTTAATTCATCCGGTAAATTAAATGGCTGTAATGTAGTTTAGCCCAACCACCCTTTGTGACAGGAATTATTTGTAGATATTTTGCCAAATGTGGCTACCCTGTCCGCTTCGCGGACTTAACATTCAGCCAAAAAAATCGCCAAGTTTGGCAATTTTTGAAATCGCGCCAAGTGATTGGGCTATACTGCATTTTCAACAATTAAATATAATTAATGAATTAATATTTGAAAAAACTGTATTAACATCAAGTGTCATCTACTACAAGTTTTAAAAAATGTATTTGAACTCCAGTGGGTGAATAAAAAGTATTTATTAACGATTGAAAATTTGAACAAGATATATAAATATATATAGGGAGAGAGTGAACTAATGGTAGGAATTTAAAAACAAAATGAGCCATAACATTTGTAAATTCTGAATCTGGCTTAAGACAGATTCTTAGGTTTGTATAGATTTACAGGCAAACCATTCACCAATAAAAAATTATATAAGATATACGGCAACTATACCATAAGAGAAATTGTTTTGAAAAAGTAAAATCAAGTAACAATAGAAACAAATAAACATACATAGAAATAGAAAATCATACATTAAACAAAGAAGAAAAAAAAGGAAATTTCAATACTTAAACAATAAAAAAAAGATTAAAAACTTACACAGACAAATACCTTATAGCAAAAAAAACCGCCTTTAAAACCAAATATAACAATGTCATCTATCAAAGAAATATAATACTACTACAAAATAATATTTTTAAATGTTTAAATCTAGGAAGAAAATTTAAAAAAATATAAGCAAAATAAAAAGAATACAACCATAATTTAAAATATAATAACTTAGAAACATATTTTTAAAACAGAAAAAGAAAAACTGAACATTGTAATTATTAATTTTAAAATTTCAAGTAATAAAATTGATAGGAAAATTAGCAACCAAATTTTCTTAAACTTATCCATATTATAAAAACTATCTTGTGTCTTAAACACAATTCGAATATTTCCTAAAATTTGGTTAAGTAAATTAAGTAAGTACGTTTGACTTGAAAAGTTTGGTAAAATTTCTAAAAAAGATTGAGAGAGCAAAATAAATCCAATATTTCTTCTTGTCACACATAACACGAGACACGTGAATGACTGTTTGCATTTTTTGTGTGTAGATATTGAAGCTTTATAAGCACAACTCTTTTAAAAGCTAAGTCTTTGGGCATTAAGGAGTTCTTAATTATCTATTTTATATGTTCATTTTTTTTCAGTGATCTTCAATGAATGCCATTTCAGTTATATGTATATAATTTAATATTAACCGTACATTATTTAATGTTTAGGCAAATAACTTGTCACACACAGAAACCAGTTTTGATGTAATAATCCATAAATACTTTCATTAAAGTTCCTATAACGCTATTAAAACAGATAATGATTTTAATAAAGCTATAATAGCCAAATTTATATTTTAAACTTCTTTTTCATCGGAAGTAATGAAGCAGAAGATTTTTTTTTTTGTTTTCTAATTAAGAAGTTTTATCAGACAATTGAAATGAATCAAATAGCAAGAATATGGAAGCAAAGATTAGAATATTCTGCCTGAGATGTAGAAAGAATATTTTCAAAAGTGTAAAACTTGTTTTGGTAATTTTTGAGAGGTGAAAGACCTTTTATAAACAACTAAATATTATTTTGCCAGATGTATTATATCAAAAGCTCTCAGGTGGTATATTTTAATTCAGTTACTGTATTTTTGGTTTGTCTTACAACCTGAAGTTATTTTCAAATAATGTATTTATGCAAAAGAATAATGTAATAAAATATATTCTAAATACAAAAATTTAAAAAAGAAGAAACATGTTTAATTAATTATTAAATTCCAACTTATATATTCAAAAAATTCATTTTATTTTCTATGAGCAACACTAAATTACTATGGGGAAAACTACTAAATCCCTTTTTGAAAAGTTTATTCAGTAGTTGCTTTATTTTCCTTTTATGAGAGAAAAAGTCTTTTCCTTTTTGAACCAAAAATGGTGTACTACCATTGGTTTAATCTCTTTCTATAAAAAAGCCATTAAAATAAAAGCCGATTTCATAAATCTCCCAAATACTATCTTCTAAGTTAATCAAAGGCTCTTTTCTTTTTCGAAGGCCATTTTAAAGATATAATCTCTATACCTCGGATGTTCCACTATCTCATATTCTTTTGAGAGTTTAAGAACCAAAATAAAGAGTTTTTCCAAAGTTACTTTAAAATTTCAGTTCTTGTACTATGACCTAGATCTGCACGTAGAACCAAAAGGCTAATTTATGGATAATCGTATATTTTTTTTTTGCATTAATTCAAGAAATCTTTCTTAAAAGCAGAAACATCATTGTTTTACAAATAAACCTTCCCAGGCTATTTTTTTTATGAAACACTATTTAATGAGTTCTAATTTTTAAAATATTTTTATCAACAATGAAATACATTACAGAATGATTTAAAAGTGAATTCATTTAAATTGTTTTGAAACTTCAAATATGGTAAATATTAACTTTTCTTCAATTCATTGAAGATATTTTTTCAATAATATTTTATTTAGTTCGGGTATAATGTTCTTTAAATGCTTTTAAAAACTTAAAACCGGAAGACACTTTTATTTATCATGTATAAATATTAGGTGTATCCTAATTTTTACAATGAGCGATAATGTGTGTTATGATCTCTAGCACAAATTTATTTTAACACTCAACTTTTTGAGAACGTTTAACTGGATAATTCTACGAATTCTTAGAATTTTAGAGGAGAAGGGAAAGTTTCATTCATTTCACACACACACGGAGGTTGAATAGCTTCTTTATATATGAATTATCCTAAAATAAAGCGCACAAATGAAAATTATGTTCAACTTAGCTATCATTAAGCTATATAATTGTCTTGAACATTTTCTTATATGCTTTTACTTCTTTTACAAGAGAATATTTTGTCATGAAAAATATGACACCGAAAATAATTTACCTGCGATTTTTTTTCTCATTTTTATGCAATTATCCTAGCCTCTAATTAAGAAATTGGTAAATCAAACAATTCAGAGATTTTTTAAGAAACGAATTCTCGTTTCATTTATAAAAGAAATCAGAAGTCTTTTAAGTTGAACAGGGGTAAATAAATGAAAGTTAATTGTTTCTCTTTGAATTTATTTTACTGCATCGAATTAGAAAATTATTACAAAATTTATTTCGAAATATTCCTGACAAATAAATGATCGAGCATTAAAAAACAGTGGTTAACAGTATTAATTTGGTGTCTGATTTGACAGTATTTTGATGCATTTTTTGTATACGTTATTTTGATGTGAGATATTATCTCCAGCATTTAAACTTTTATGATGGAACCATGTTTATAGAACATTAAGTGAAAAATACACAAAATGGCTGTGCGTAAATATATTTTTGCGAATTTATTTGTCTCTAATAAGTAGTTCAATTTACGGAATGTTCTTTTCACATGTAATTTTCTGTGTACAACCTATATATTCAAATATATAGTTAGATGCTTATGCATTACATTAAAATGTCTTTAAAAGGAAATCTATGGGTTTTTTTTTATTATTTGAATCAATACCCTTCTTTTACAATAATTTATGTAAATTTAATTCATATAATTGACGTAGTGTTTTTGATAGGCCTGTAAAAATTTAATTGATATTTTATTTATATTTTGCATAATTTAACAAATAAATAATAGATTATAATTATATTTATGGAACAAATTTTTGTACAAATTAATTTCAGATATAAATTACAGACATTTTTAAAATATCAAACTGTGAAAAAAATGAAATGAAATCTTTAAATCAGAAGGTTTTCTCTTACCTTAAGGAACTATTACTCTATTGGACATCACGATGCATCTAATGTAATTATAACACAATATTTCTTTGCAGATCCTCCAGGTATTCCTGTGATAAAAACTTACTATGCTACATCGACAGCCATTAAATTATCCTGGGAGCTAAGCGCTCTTCCTAGTGCTCCAATTTCAGGTAATAATTATGTCCTAATACATTACCATGTCAAAGTTACTTCTGAATAAACCAGCATGACATATTTTGAAACTGAATAATTTAACAGAAGAAAAATTAAACGCTCTTGAACAGTTGCTGTTATTTGCACATAAAAAGAATTAAACAGGCCTTTAGAAAATAATTTTAAATGATGAAGCATCAAAGTTAGTCTAAATAGTTTCGTGGAATTTTATATATTCAGAATATAGTTTTTACAAATGTGTTTTATTTTTTCAAATTTACTTTATATTACATTATTGGAAACCATTTAATGTTGAATTTATTGTTGATGCAATATCTAATAATATTAGTAATATTATTTTAAATGGTATTTTCATAAATCCGTAATTAGTGGAATAGCATATTAAATTCCATTAAAACAATTTTTAATAAAATATTTGCATATTCAAATCCAATGTGCGTTGTTAAATTGTTTATCAATAAAATGATTACTGCATCGTTATATGCAATAATATAGCGATTAAGAATAAATAAAATATGCAAAAATGATATGTGTAAATAATGCACAATTATTAAAGCTATAAATTTCTTAACATTTTGAAATAAATCAAATTATAAAGGTTTCTTTGGCTTGTTTTGATTTACACATAACCTGATGCTAAGGATTCAGTTTCAGTAACTTAGAAATTTTTTACAATTTTTCTTTGATCTTTCCTCTTTTATCTGTATGATCTGCCTCAGTAATATAATTTTGATATTTCTAGGTTACATTTTACATCACAGATTAGAAGACCATCATTGGCAAGAAACCCATTTAAATGGTGATCAGAATGTGTACACATTAAGAGATCTACAATGTGGTTCTACCTATTACATTTATTTAGTTGCATTCAACTCTGTTAGTCAAGGAAACAGCAGTGAAGTAATATCAGCAAAGACAAACGGAAATGGTATTCATAATTATTTAGCCTAACACATTTATTTTATTTTACTTTAGTTAAGTGATACACAAATATTATTAAAAACCTTAATATGAAATTTATATTTGTTATCATGAGGTGCAATTCTTAAGGTGCTTATGAACTTCGAATCATATTTGTCGAAAAAATTATAGGAGATGGAATGCCGTGAACACTCTGCGAGAGTTTTAAGAGAAATGCTTTAACACGTTTACATATGCGAGTTGAATTGCTTGAGAGTTGTTCGATTCTCAAGTGTTTACGCATCTATAAAGAATCCAATCAACAGATAACTATATTCTTGGCTGCGCTCCCATACACGTCTTAGAATAAAGTTACTTTACTATGGGTTCAATAGTGGTACTTGTATGAAACATGGCGACGAAAACTTAAGTCTCCAATTTGGCGATATTTCGTTACCATGTTCTTAAACTAATCATAGTAATAAGTTTTTTCATAAATATTTATATTTATGAGATAATTCTATTACATTTCTAATTAGTATCAGTTTGAAAAAAATGTAAAGGTAAAAAAAAAGGTTAAATATAGAAGTATTTGGGGTGCATTTATATTTTTAAACTGCAAACTTGGTAAATGTTTATTTTGCATACACATATAAAATCAGAAAGGACTTGTATAAATATGAAAGCATTAAAAAGGATTTAT
The DNA here is from genome assembly GCA_019974015.1 of Nephila pilipes. Lineage (NCBI taxonomy): Eukaryota > Metazoa > Arthropoda > Arachnida > Araneae > Nephilidae > Nephila > Nephila pilipes. The sequence goes on from BMAW01124638.1 coordinate 288,616, forward strand.
AAAAAATTTCAAAAATACATGAGTGCATCTATATAGATAACGTTTCATATAAATTTCTGAAATTCAAAACTTTACAGTAAGAAACAATTCTTATAACAACCCCCCAAATTGCTTTCAAAGAACTATATAGAATCAAATAAAGAAAATAATCATAATAAGATTATAATTTACTAAACTCGATCTCAAAAGCTAGAGTTTTATTCATTGTTAAAGTAATGGACAGCTGCGTATGATATCTATCTAGAGATTATAAATATACGAATTTACAATTCCAAACACTGATCAAATAAATTAGATGACTTTCCACTGAAATTATGATATTTTGTTGGATATATAAAAAAGAAAGTTTTATTTAAATTAAATTCAAATAATATCTTATTAGTCATTCAAATTATAAGGAAACATTTACCTATAAAACGTGATTTATATCGAATATTTTCGTTTTACCATTCAAATCAAAATGTATTTTTTAAATTACTATTTCGAATTGCATAGGCATTTATTCCCTCAAATTATATGAAGTCAGTGTACCATGTTATCATAACACGAAGGAGCTCTCATTACAGTTATATTTTATTGGAATAGAATTTCTCCATAAATTCAATATTCAAATGATTTGAAATTTTAGAAAAAAGCAACTAATAAGAGCATATTTCCAAAGAAAAAAGCAAAATGAAAACATTTTATAGACTGATATACAAATGTTATTTCTTATTTCAAAGAAAAGTTAATATAAAAAAACCTTTAAAAATATGACGTCTAAAAAATTATCAATTTAAGAAAATCTAATATATTTTTAAATATTTAATGTATTTATTTATAAATGAATGAAATTTTTGAACTGTTGCGGTGTAAAATAAAAGGATTTCCAGAAAGCTTATTAAACGCTATAAATAGCCAATTTACATATTTTACACTTATTTGAAAATGCACATTGTTAATTATTGTTCAAATTTAATATAAAATTTAAGTATAAAACATTTTGATTTTATAGTTACCATGAGAAAATAAGTATAAATTTTGTTTTCTTCACTTGTTTTTTTTCCAACTTTATTTGATGGGGAATTTGTTTACTACATTTCATTTATATGTACAAGGATTTATATATATATTTCCATTAGTCTGGTTGAGCAATTTTCGTTTAATAAACGGATACCATATTGTTCTATACAATAATTTATTATTGAACTAATTTTATTAATATACATAATATTTACATATATAAAATATCAATAATAAATTCATTTAACATTTGCTAAAGAAATTAACATTTAGTAATGTGCTATTAAGTGCACACTAGAATAGCTATTGCTATTCTTAACAGAGTTTGTTACCATGTTTATTCTCGTGAATATTTTAGATCTCTGATTCCTATAACATTGGAATTTTTAAGTTAAAAAAATTAGACCGCATCTCGGGACATAATATTGCTTAAATTATTATTTTTGCAATTGATTTCGGTAGACCCAGTTGGGGGGAAAATACACCTGCCATGTTGAGACATCCGTCGTGTGTATATTTTGAGTTCCAAGGAGAATAGACTTCTGTAAGCTCAAGTCTTGAAAAGAATGAATTTGTAAAGTGTGCAAAGAAATATTGCTTGAACTTTCCTAAAGGTCACAACTGTGTTTTAAACCCATCATTGGCGAAATGGAAAAAGCTCCGCAAGCTAAATTGGTTAATTAAATGTGATTATCGACCTATTAGATATCGTAAACCACTCAATGAAATTTTGCATCTTAAATTTTAAATTAATGAGAAAGACATTTTACAAATATTTTCGGGAAATTTATTTTATTATTTGCTGTTTGAGTAAAAAGAGAAAATCGATCATTAATGCATTCAGATTCAGGAAAATACCTGTCTTTACTGTGTATTTTTAGAAGCTTCATCCAAAGAAAACCTTGAACTACATGGTTAAAGATTTAATGTATAAACAGGGTTAAAGGCGATTAAACATTCTCATTACCTCAAAGTGTGAAATTCAGACTCGAGTAAGTATCGTTTAGTAATTAAGCACTTAATTGAAGATGCTACTACTTCTCAATCACGAAAAAGAATTGCTTATTTTAAAGCAAGTATATCAGTGAACTATTTAAACGAAATTCATTCTAATTTTTTATATTTATATAATGTAGAATATTTTGTTATAGTCTTCAAACGTATCATTAAGTACAAATTCATAATCTGAGATGTGCTGAATTCATTGTTATTCGCCTATACATCTCTGAAGTTACAACAAAAAAAAATTAACAACCTATATACCTTTTCAATCGATGAAATCTTCTTTATTTTCGCTGGATTTTAAAACCAAAAGATCTTAAAGAACTCTTCAACACAAATGGAAACTCCGGTTTCGTGTTTAATCAAACGTTTTTCTTCTCTATTCAACCGAAAACGCAAACAAAAACCCAAAATGATTGTACGTCTCCATTTTCCTCCTTTGAAACGATGGGATTCAAAGCAAAACAAACAAAGATTCTAATTCAAATTGAAACCTGGATAGTAATTTGAGGAGTTAAAGTTGCAAAGCTTCGTAATTATTGCTGGCGTTTGGAGTGTCGTATTTAGCTTACGTAGAGAAGGAAGATTCAATTAAATGAAGATAATTATTTATGTCATTCGCAGAAGGGAAGTAAGGTAATGGATTCATTTGACAAATGCGTTCTCATATTTATTTCCTTCTTAACAAGTGCGTTTTGTTTCAAGTTAGTTCTCTCGCTTTTCCTAATTATTCTTCGGGATTGTGAAGAAAAACATTATCAGGCGCTTAAGCGCGTTATACGGACAATAAAAGAGGTACGTGATGTTATTCGGGTTTCATTTTTTAAATTTTATTTTCGTTGGGTTTTTTCAAATATTTTTTTTTTCATCTGAGTTCGTCATCTGGTTTATCGTATCGCAGAAAACTTCTTTCTTTTTCTAATGCAATTGGACGTCGCAGAGAGCTTTTTTTCCGAATAAATTGAAGTTAGATGGAAAAATGTATTCACGACATCTGTCTCGTTACGATTACGATTCAGTTAGTGGTTTGGTTATTTGGTTATGTACCAAAAAAAAAAAACTCAACATACCTATAATCCTCAATAGATAATTTTTCTAAAGTAATTAACTGTCTGTGGATAATTATAAATTTTTTCTTCCAATGTCATTTAGTAAGACGAACTGTTTAAGGAGCATATGTTTCTAAATGCTCGTTAAAGTAACAAATTATTAGCAAAACTGATACATTAACTTGAAACCAAATAAATGCATTCGTTTCACTGAAATATCAATCATGTTTATTTAATAGAAAAGAACGCAACATTTTCCATTTGGACAAATGATTTCATTTTCCTCTAAAACACTGTGAGTGGATTGCATAATCATTATATATATATATATATATATATATATATAGCTCTATCTTCTTCCCAAAACACTGTGGATTGCATAATCATTGAGAGAGAGGTAGTCCATATTTTATCTGTAGAACAAGTTTTAGAAATGTTTAAGTGCATTCTCTGAAAAGAAAATAAAAAACCGCACAGAAAACAAAAAATAAACATATTTAAGTTATTTAAAATATTGTAGAAAAATTATATCTTGAATCTTTACAAAACATTTACGCGAAGTCAAATTTTATTGGTGTATGTAAATCTTGAATACAAAACTATTCACAATGTGTACAGTAAGTGGAAATTCTCTCAATTCCAGTGACTATCTAATTTAGCTGCAAATGCTTGATACACTTATAAACATTTCTTTCAAAATAAATTCTTACGTAATTTGTTTAAATTTTTTTAAAAAAATTAATGCACTGATAAATGAATAGCTATAAGAAATGCTTTATGAAATAACGGTTAGTCATTCAGGAAACAGCTGAGGAGAGACATTTCATTTTTCACAAGCTTTGGTTAATTAATATATGAGTTTATCTAACATGGGAAAAGTGTTCAGCAAAAATATTCACATTTCTTTAAATCATCGAAGTCTATAACTACGCTTTTATAAGACTTTCAGTACATGATGTAAAAAATAAGAACTTTATAAAAAGAATAACAATTTTATATAAAGAATAATAATTAAGTGTAAAGAATATATTTAGAACATTCCTAAAATATAAAAGTCCTTTAATACGAAATATATTTCTAGCTTTTGTGACCTAAAGTAAGGAACATAATTCATTTTTAGCTATATGTAATAATTACTGAGCTTTGTATGGATTTTTCTAATTTATATCTGTTTTTGAGTCGGAATTAAGTAAGAACTGTTTAAGATAAAGAACTGCCTTTAAAGAAGTTTTTGAGTTATAACTTGAAATTTTGCATTCAATGAAAAACGGTTGGAAAATATTCGCTAAACAACTTTATTAAGAATTAAAAAAAAATAAAAACATTACTTTTCTCCTGGGGAAAAAAATCCATACCAGTACTTAAAAAGAAATGCGTGGTTAAATATCAAGCAAAAAATTATATATTAACTAGAAAACGTTATTTCTTTTTAAAGAGTTCTGTTATGCTGACAAAAAATATTGAGTAAAAAATGGAAGTAAAACATTAGGAGAATGAAAGCCAATATCAAAAATAAACCACTGAATCCACTCGATAAAAATCAATGGACTATCAATATTCCTTGCTAAACATAGTATATCTTATGAAAATTTATTTCAAGAGCTGAATGATAGAAGCCATATTAATCACATGTGCTTGATGCATTTTTATCTCACGTTATATCCTTTGCGAAAAACAAATGGCAATGGCAGAATGAAAAGAGCAATGCATCAAAATTTTCCTCCCAGGGGGAAATACCGATATATCTTGATTATCTTTATTCCTACGGTCATAAAGTTTTATAACGTGGTATTTAGAATAATTTTTTTCTGATGTGGACGATATAAATGTAACCAAAATAATATAAAGTATTTTCTTCGAGAATTTTATGATGCTGTAACGATAAGATGGGGAAAAAAAGAGATAGTGGCTGATGATTTGTTTGTTGTCATGACATCGAGTGTTGAAGTTTTAATGCTTGATTTATCATTTAATTTTCTTGCATAGGTTTCTATCTTTGGTGTGAAAGTAATGCATTCAGTTTATCTGCATAGAATCTGAATTTTAAATGTGATTGTTTTTATTTTTAATTTAGAATTTTTTTTGACATTATATTTATTCATTTTGATATCAATTCAATGAAATTCGTACTGCATTTTTTGGTCGAAATTATTTTTTTAACATTAGATTTGCTTACTAAAAATGCTGCTTTTTGTAATTATTTTATAAGAATTAACGGATTTAGTTAAGCCTTACGTGAAAATATAAGACTTTATTACCGAACTTATAATTTATAATCACCAGACAAAATGTGATTCGTTATCTTAATCTGATATAATCTATCTTAATGCAATAGATTAAGTAAAATCTACAAAACTCTAATTGAGGATATACAACACTAAACAAGCGAAATTAATTATCATCATTACAGAATATCAAAAGTTGCTCTCTCTATATTTTAAACTTAACACACAGTCCTAATTTATGATTCAAATAAGAAATATATCTCTTACCAATCTTTTCGTTATTTATCTCACAACTTCCTTCAACTGTAACCACATCGATTAATTCTGTTATTGGAAATAATTTCAATCCACAAAAGTAACAGAATCATTTCAATCTCAGTAACAATTCTTTGACTGCCAATCTTTATCCTCTATCTCAATTTTATTTACATTAATTCTATATCGTTTAAATACCACTATATTTGAATCACTTTACTTCATTTCTACCTTCATCTAATTTACTTAATCACGCTTCATTTTGTTGGGAAGAAATTTTAATTTTATGCAATTCAAATCGTTAAAAGTCTCCAAGGCTAGTGAAGAGAAAATCACGGACAGACCAACGTCACAACATATTAAAATTATATAAATTCTTACGAAGCCGTGATTCACAAGAAAAGAGACAATTTTATTTAATAAATATTGATTGAAAAATTTAGTACTTGTAGTGATCTATAATGAACAATTAATATGTTGTTAAATCTGGTAGTTTTTCAGATTTTAATTGTCTTTATTGTGATGAGGTTTTTATTACCTTTCAATAGTATTTCATTTTAAATGCCCTTTTTTTCTCAAAATGATATTTCATATCCTAGTTTTATTACAAATCCCTAAAAAATCTGTCTTTTCTAAAATATTAAAAAAAATTTAAAATTACACATATAATTTGTGTACTTAAATAATTTATTTAAAAGTTTTAAAAATAAAAAAAAATATTATTTGTTCAATGTTTTTTTAAATACAATGTTAAGCTTAAATATGTTCTTTTATCTTCATGATTCTCCAAAATCCTACAGGAGACAAATGTTTCATTTTATCTGAAGTATTAGCAAAAATTTTTATGAAAATTTTTTTCTAAACTTTAAATCTCAACAAATGGCTTCGTAAATTTGGAAAGCTTTTGATTTTATTTACTTCGCACTATAAGCAGCACGAGGGCTATTGGCAATGGACATCGTAATTTTGAGATTCGGTCCACTAAAGGTTATGACACATGAGCTTGCACCCCTTTCTCCAACGGGAAGGACTTTGGCCTCCGACAGATTTAACATGCATTAGCCCCGGCTACACGGCACAGCTGATCAAGTGGCATCAAGGCTCGAACCCGCAACCCAACAAAAACCACCGGCCGCGAGTCCGCTTTTTTAACAACTAGGCTACAGCGGCCACGAAATGTTTGAAAACTGAAATTATTATAAATACGTTTCCCTAAAAATTATGAAATATTGAACCTTATATTATAATACTCCTAATGAATTTCATGAACTTCAAATTAAAATCATAGATTTTAATATTTTGATTTCAGTGTTCCTTAAATCAATTATTCATTCACCCTGTTTTTTATAGAGGTCTTCAAGTAATATTTCATTATCTTGAGTACCTTATTGGCTTGATTATATGAAAAAAATCATTCGACAGTTTTGACATTACTATGAAGTGAGAAGATTACTTCGCGTTATTTTCATACTTCTAAGCATGATTTTCATTTCAATATAAAATATTTCCAGAGAAAAAAATTTGCTGCGAAAAAACACATACCCCACGCTACTCTTAACTTTTTGTTAAAATCTGTAAGTAATTTTTCAATTTCAAAAGTATATATGAACTGTAAATGTATATGTATAATGTTTCTTATAAACAACATACTTAACTTTTGAAATAGTATATATAAAGTCTTATGAGAAAGTAAAATATTATTTTACATAAATATTTCAATCGAAATGCTCTTTTCAAAAGCAAACAAACCTTTTAGACATCATTTACGAATAAATGCTTATTATTTGTTTTCCAAGTGATTTCTCATAAATTATTCTCATAAGACATGAGATCTAGTACTAAAATCACATACAGATAAAAATATCTCCAATTTCTGTCCTACTTAATCGTATTTATTAGAAAACATATGTTTGTTTTGTTTTATTTATACATTTTCCTTTCTCTAAATGAATGTTCTTCTTTAGAATAAACCTTTTTCACGCCAAAATACATAAGAAAATAAGACAGTATAATTTATCTTCTCACAGCAAATAAAAAATGAAGCTTTATGTTTAAAGTAGGGCAAGAAAATGTACAATAGGAAAATATATGTTCTCCGTTAATCTTTATTTTTTAAGCTATTTATACAATTCTACTTTATTCGTTATACGCATTAAATATTTTACTACGCATCGTATTTTTATGAGCTTTTCGTGTTTAAAAACTTTTTGATGAATATATTTTACCATTTCTATGTGAAAAGTAAATAGTAATTTAACGGATAGTAATAAAATTTACTACTTGTGTTAGCTTTTAAAAAGATTTTGAATTACAGTTAAAGTTAATGATGAAACTGAAAGACAAGTTATTTGTAACAGAAAAACGTGGTGAAAAAATTAATCTTTTAATGCTAAATATTGAGAAAATATCATATATTTAAAATATGTGGTATTAGCTCAATTCATTCCAGTTTTACTTAAAAGTACCATTTAAAACAACTATTTTCAAAAGCATTAGACCGTTTGTGGTCCATTATAGACTATTTTAAGATTTATGCATAAGCACTCAATATGACTGTCTGCATTAATTTACAAGATTAATTCAACAAACTACTTAAACATGTCATCTCCAGAGAGGAAAGAAACGTCTTGTGGATCAAATGTTATTAAATTTTAAATAGTTTTTTAATTAATTACAATATAACTTTGTCTCCATTTTAGCATTAAAAGTACTTTACTATAATTGTTTTTCATAATTTATTTTTTTATTTATACTTAAGGATTCAATCATTCTTATTAATTTATATTTGCATTCAAGAATTAAAATTACTTATTCATTGAAAAGATATATTGCTTTCGTTTAAACTTTTTTAATTTATAGTAAATTCTATGAATGATGTGCAATTGTGGTAATACTTCTATTTTCTATAGTTAAAGGAAAGACCTTTTTTCACTGAATTACTCTTCATTGTATTGTTTGACGCGATAAAGTTTTAAAGAAAGCCATTCTCACTAAATGCGTTTCCTTACACGTCATTTCATTCTTATCCATTCTACGAAAAAATGCCGAGGTATTTGTAATTGTTTGGTAATATGAATGAGTAGACCTCAACAATGATACAAAAACAGAAAACTTTGTTGAATTGAAGGATTAGAAAAAGAATCAAGAAAGATGAAAACGCAGTTTAACTGCTGTTCGTAATAGATTTTATTCCGATCTTTGATAATGGCGAATCGCACTGAAATATTAAACTAATTTTCCAAAAGGCTTAAGTTATCTTTATGTCTCCCTCTGGAGCTAAATGAAACATTAAAACTCTCTATAGCGCACAACGTGGTTTTTGTGAAAAAGTTCTTTCATATATTGATCAGAAGAAAGCCGCAGTTTTAATGTCTTTCGGAGAACATTTCCGGACCAATATAAGGACGAAGAGAAGTGGTAGTAAAACTATTATTACTGGTTTCCTGAGAACTACTTTTGCAATGAAAAAGAAATAAAATCGTGGAGGGAAGACGAAGGAATAAAACGGAATGCTTTTAATTGTGGGAGTAGCTGCATCTGCGCCACTTACTAGAAGCACCAGCCTAAAAAGAGTTAGGATGTATTGTGGAATAACAGGTACTTAACACTAGATTATTCACAACAGATTAAGAACTGTGAAAGCTAAATGTGACATGTTCTTATTTTCTTAAATGACTTACGTGATTCTAGAAACGAAACGATAAAAAAATTAGTTGTTATTTAAACGCATGTATTTTTTTACATGTGTCCCATTAATCATAATTTTATGAATAACTTTTTTTCCTACGGCATTTTTCGTACCGTAATTACATCTTGTAGTAACCAATAAATAATATTTCTGTATGTTCGTTCACTATTAGCTTAATCGGTACGAATAATGGGTCATTAATAAGATATTAACGAGGTTGAAATATAAAATGCATGCTTCTTTGCAATAATTTAGTATTAGTAAAATCTATGGCCTAAATGCGTTATCAAACGCACGCAATTTTAGCAAGAATTAATGATTTTTTTGTGAAAGAGTCTGAATTATCTTAATAACAGGAATGTGAAGCCTCAAGAACAATAAGAGTAATATTTTGAATGAATACGAATTTTGTATAAAAAAAACCCGTTTCTTTTAATTACTATATTTCTATTCTTTTTTATTTACAAATAAAAACTGATATCTTCATAGCTGCTACTTCTCTGTAACGCGTCATCATTAATACTTTTTTCTGCTGATTATATTGTTTCAATGATAACACAATACATGTTTGTTTCTCTATAACAATGATTATTTTGTTGTTTTCTATTGCACAGAAATGATAAATTACGTTGGTCTGTTTATCGCAAAGATATTTTTTTTAAAAAAAATTGTTTACTTCAGTAAGTTTAGTAGGAAATGATCCATTTCAACCTAATTAAGTTCTAAGTAAACTAATTAAGTAATAAATACATTAAAGCTAACTTATACTAAAATAAAACTAATATAATGAGGAATTTCAGTATATAAAGCTCCCCATTTGTGATGCATATAAATACGACCTCTATTTCTTTAAGTTTACATGCTTAAGTTTAAACTCACATGTCAACACCATGCATAATGTTATGGCTGCGTATGAAAGAATTGAATACACTATTTCTTATTTATTTCTATCGCTGAGCTATCATCTTATTTTCTTACACTCACTAACTGCTGGAGAGTTGAATAGTTTTCATCTGGGTATAAGGACAATTCCGTCCCTTTAGCTATTAAAAAAACCCACATTTATTTTTTTTCTCGGGACGCGTTTCACCCCTGTCTCTTACAAAGAAGCTTCGACTGCGTCTCTTCCAAAGCACTCACATTCCTTCTCCCATACAAATGAGTGGTTACCACAATTTTTTTTTCTCGCTAACAGGCGCATGTTTCGCGAAAAATATTAAAGTGCTAAAACATGCGTAAGCCGAATGGTTCGATTAACATATGTATATTTGACACTCGAACCGCTCCCCAACCTCTCATAGTCAGACACGTCCTGTCTGGTTTTCGTCGAAAATAAAGGAAATTTGCAGTTCAAATTGAGATGACATTGATTGTTTTCTTTCTCCTTGATATCTTCTTCGTCGCATCATTTATTTTATCTTATGAATTGGTGTTTCGTGATCTCTAAGTTAGTGAAAGTGAATATAATTTCAACTAGCTGTGTTAAGCACCTTGCAAGAGACATCTGGTGTGTAAGTCTGTATACACTTTTATTCTTCGGTGCATAGACGTACGAGATATGGGTAATTTATTTTTACACACTAAGCTATTGCTGCACATAAAGATTGCATATACAGTCACGAACCAAATGGTTCCTTAACCACGTACAAATTACTCTCAAACTGCTCGTCAAAATCATTTTCGCAGCGAAATTCTTCGATCTAAGGAAAAAGACGAACCACCTGCAAATTGCCAGAGTCTTAATATAAAATATATTTATGAGTAAGAATAACACGAATGGCCTCATCCCAGTCTAAATCTTGAACTCTGTTCGTATTTGTCTAAAGTTCGACTATTAATGTTTTGCGAATTGTTCGTTTGACGCATATACATCTGAGAACCAAACCGTTCGTGTGTGGTAAAGCTCTCAGACGTATATGTACCTTAAAATGTTTGTGGAGTGAAAAAAAAATTAATGAGATCAAGAAATACAGCATCAGCAAGATGTATATTTTCATTTCATTTAAGGAATTATTTATGCACGGTTTTAGTGGAACCAATTACACCGGTTAATGAAAGAATTACTGAATCATGAAGAATGATAGAGGAAGTTGACAATCTTTATACCAGAATTGTTCAATTCTCTTTTCAAATTTGTGATGGAAAAAAATTATACTTTGAAGTAACATATATATAGTTATTTTCTAAATTTGAATCTTATATATTTCACTTTCCTGTTACTTTCCCCTTTGAATTCAATTCAAATCGGTGAGTTTTATTCACTAAATATTCTGACTTTCAAGAAATATTCCTTGAAATATGTTACAATTAGATTTATAAAAAGTTTTCTACATTTTAGTATGTCAAAATGAATAATCAATATTATGACCTAATTGAACTGTAAATTTATTATTGCATCCTTGTTAAAGTAAAAATAATGATAAAACTAGCTTTCATAATATAAAGAATATATATATTCCTCCCCATCCTTGGCTTTAATAATCATTAAAAATATTTTTTTTAAAAAAATTGCGATATTATATTTCCAACAAAATGAACCCCTGCTTTAAGGAATTAAGAAAGGACATAAAATTTATTATTACAAATATCCATTTTCTAATTTTAAGTTTCAATGTTCATTAATTTTCCCTCGTTAGTGTTTAAATAGCAACAAAATGTTTCCAGGTTTAATATGCATATAAACACTGTGCTTATATTGTTATTTATTTTACTTCTTTCAAATTAGTTTTTGGTTCGCGAAATATTACAATGTTTAAATGTGTTACTTTTATTCAGCTCCTATAGCCCCAGATAAGCGAATGCTGCTATCTGTCAACAAAACAACTGTTACAGTCAATTTGAACAGCTGGCATAACGGAGGATGTCCTATCACTTTTTTTGTGATTCAATACAAGTCAGCTGGTCATCATGAATGGACACTGGTGAGCAACAATATAATACCAGAGCAACAGACAATAACCATCACTGACTTGACCCCAGGGGCGTGGTACAGTCTGCTCATGACAGCTAGAAATGATGCGGGTTCAACAGACGCAGAATATGTTTTTGCTACATTGACGTTGACAGGAGGTAAGCTAAATAATATTTCCAAGTAAAATGAATTTTTAATTTCTTGAAGTATAGCTTTAATTTTCAGGTGTTTTGTATGAATTAACAAACCATGTGACCATAAAATATTATTATGCATTATTGTATTTGCACTTTACATCATCACCTATAATCTTGGAAAAAATATGTAAATACAAACCAAGTGACGAAAAACATTTTTTTTTTTTTTCATTTTAGGTTCTTTGAATAACATGCATTACTTCTTGAAATATATTACAAATAATATGTCTCAAGATAAAGCTTTGATTTGTAATATTTTTTGCAATAAATTTAATGTTTTTACACAGTATGACAACAGGTGATAAAATTTAAAAATTTTATGCAAAATTTTGCAAAGAACAGATTTAGCCATCAAAGGTACGCGTTTATTTTTATAATTATTATTAAGTTACTCAATTAAATATAAAAATTAAAGTAAACTGTGGAATATCGAGAAATGGACAATAGTAAACTTTACAGATATTAAAATTAAAACAAATGATAAATTATTGAATTGAATATATTTAAGCTAAATTTGATTAGAATTGAAGAAAACGATAAAAAAATTGAAAAGTGATCCGGTACGCCAAAAGTGATCCATCTAAAACAATAGCCCCTTGGGTGGATAATAATTTATTGACTTACAACCGACCAGAATTGATTGTTTATTAACATCGTACATAGAAGCAACAGGATGGCTATTAGTGACGAACCTCTTAATTTTGATTTTTAGTTAAGTGACAAGAACGACGCCTGAGTTGGCGCCCCTTTCTCCAAACTTCCACACCATAATACGAGAAGGATTTGGACCATCGACGATTTTAACATGTATAAGTATGGCTGTATGCAATTTAGCTACCATGGTCACGTTTAATGTACAGAGATTGTGTATTAGATAGTTTCTACTTTTTTTTCCAAAAATTTAATTTTTTAAGAAATTATTCCATATTCATATCAATTTCAAAATAATTTATTTTTTCGTGTTGTCTAACTGTAGTTATTCAATGAATGTTGAATTAATAATCCGTAGTTTATATTTACATGTGGGAAAGGATGTCGCCAATTCTATAAATTTTAAGAATATTCTTGAAAATAATCTTATATATATATATATATATATATTGAATTGATTCATCCAGATGTGATAACTAGCGAATATAATTTTATTCTTTTCCATTCATAATTTCGGATTATCATAAAAATTCGAGAACAATGAAATGAATTTGTTTTAATTACCATGTGTGATCGATGTTAAATTGTAATTTAATAATTTTTCATCCATCGTAAAATATTTCTTACTTCATAATGTTTTAGTTGTATAAAACTTTGATTCTATAAAAACTTAAGTAAAACTCAGAGGCATAACAGAGAAATCATTTTAAAGAAAGAAAAAAAAAATGGAATATGCTTTTCTAGTTTGTGACATAATTTCTGTGCTCTTCGAATTGCAAATTTGAAATTATTACTTAAGCATTTAGAAATATGCAATTTTTCTTTTAAATGTTAGTTTAAAAATACATGCAGTTACATTATGTCTCATTAAAAATTATTCTACTCCATTGTACATAAAACAAGTAAATATGCTTAGATTCCACATACAGAGTGCTCTTTATTTGGTACACTAGTAGGAAAAACGGTACTCATGCTAGAAATGGGAATGGAAAAACTATATCTTACTATTCATTGCAGATTTTGTTTTTACTTTTCTTGAGTATTTCCCTTTTCAATTCCAAAAAAAGCATTGCCTTGACTTTTCCTGCCAATGAGACCATCTTTACCTTCTTTTGAGTAAACTCACCGGAGGCAATTATTGCTTTAATTCCAGTGTTTAGTAATGTGAATCCATGTCTCATCGACGGTTACAATCTGATTCAAAATGAAGACGCAGCAGCAGGCAAATTTTCAAACTAACTGAGAATAACTGTCTGATTCGTTTTTTCGCCATTTAATAGTTGGAACCATACAGCGGTAAAACCAGCTGGCTTAGCAATGCCATCTATTGCCAAAAATAGGTACTATTTGAACAGTCGCTGCATTCAGTAAGATTTGGTTACGGTACGTGGATTTATTTCTGCTAATGAGCCCTTATTCGGTATCCGTATCTGTTTGTGCAAACATGTTAGCAAACAGTTCTGGACTGTATTTCATATATAATAGCTCTATTTAATACTGTTGGGAAAAAACATTGATTTTGTGAATTTTTTACTTTCTATCGCGAAAATATCTATTGTAGCTTATACGAATAATGCTTGTAGTACGTCGATAGAGGCTGGACTTGGGTACATTTCCTATTTCACAAGTCAATTTGGTTAGATAGTTAGAGCTTACATTGCATTCGTATCTCTGTTAAATTGTTTTATTCTCTGTTTACCTCAAATTGACATTTCTGATAGAAAAAAGTTTGTGTGTGTGTGTGTGTGTGTGTGTGTGTGTGTGGTTTAAAAATAATTTTATTATTGTTGAAAATGTTCAGTAACTTATTTTAACTAAGCAACAAATTGCATTTTATAATCGTTACAAGCATGCTCAGGTTTTTAAAGTTAATATGTCATTTAAGTTGCTTTTGTTATAGAAAAAAAAATCATTTCCATGTAACCAACATGCAACTGTTCAAAGTTTACATTATATAACTTAAAATAGTGTACATACAAGGATTAAATATATACGTTTAGATTAACTTATTAAATATAGATTGTAATTGTAAGAATTCTGATATCTCTGTTTGTTTAATCAAATAATAAAGATTCATTTTCTATTCACATACATTATTTTTATTCATTTTTTTTTTTTTTTTTTTTGCAAAATGAACTTCATTATTAAAAGGAGTTTTGTAATGTGGCATAAATAGCACGCATCGTTAATCACACACAATCACCTTTATCTATTATTCTCCGCTAGGTAAAATATGGATTTTTCTAACACTTAAAGATAGCACATTTGAGGAGTTAACAGAAAACACTTTAAATTTATCAGGCATGGATTAAAAGTACACAAGTAGTTCCCTTGAGATGGGGCGGTTCAAAGAATCCACATCAGATAAAATTTCTCCCTCAACCCATTAACATCAGAACAATAGTTCCCTTAGAATAATTTTAGCTTCATTCAATATTTGAAAAGAACTCTTCAAGAAGAGAAAATTAAGAAAAAAAGACGAAGTAAAGAAATATTAGAAAGAAGATTTGACTATTTTAACACATCGCTTTCATTCATTTTTTTTTATTCCGAATAAAAATAAGATTTTCCAATTCTGAAGATTAAACTAATTATGCTCTCTAGCAATTAGTGTGTTTTCAGGGATTAATTTTTTTAAGTTGTTTAAGGAAAATATGAGGAAAAAGTTTTTAAAAGATTTCCATAAAAAGGATGCACACAACCAATACGAGTAAGTCATTTTTAAACTGAAACTAAGCATACATTTATTGACATAAAACAGTTCTTTTTAAAACATTCATTAGTATTTATTAGGTTTATTAATGTAAACGAGCTTATAATAATTATCCTTCAGGTAGCATCACTTTTATTGAATTTCCTCGTAAAAGAAATTATAAATTGTGCCATTTTTAAAAATATTTTTTTATGTAGGGTGATTTGAAATGAAATCTTTTTTTAAAGCTTAAAGTATCAAATTTCTTCTCAATTCACCGTATTGAATTTTTCTCTATAAAAAGAAAACTTTTAATTTGTTCATAGTATTTATTTCTTTAAAAAATAAAATACATTGCTTACCTCAATATGCACCAAAAAGTAATTTTACAGGCTCTAAATCTTAATAGCGTATTTGCCTTTTGAACGCTACATATTAATTTACAAACTTATATTAAGTTGCAATAAAATGAGTATTTTTTACCAATACTTAAAAATTACATATTTACGAAGAATATATATGATTCCCAATTTATGATACAGTTGAATTTATATTCAAATTACGTGAATTTTACCACGAGAAATTATTTTTCGACTTGTAACTATCGAACTTAAAGAATGAATAGAGAAACATTTTTTTAATTAAAGGAATACATATATTGTATCTTTTTAACGTTATATACTTGACTATGATCTTACTTAAGATATCTGAAATGTATTCAACAAAGAAAAGTAAACTTATTACGTACCGAGTTTAAATAAACTTAATAAATACTTTAGAAAATATATTACAACTTTCAGATATCTGTATATTCATGTATTTACTTACGAAAAGAAAATTATATTTACATACACATATAGTTATTAAAAGTATTTTATTTTCAATAGCTGTATTTATAAATTGGTATATTTACCTTTCGGTATACAATTTTCTTAAAATACACTGCATTAATAACCCTACAAAATTGCAGTGCACTTATAAACATAACATTCCATAAACAAAGCATTCTTACTTTAAAATGTGAATTCAAAAAAAAAAATTAATAATTCAGACATTATTGTTCAAATTTCCTTTAACTTTTATACGAATATTGAGTTTTATCTAAAATATATATAATTAAAATTTCTAGTTTTCTATTTGTATAATTCTCATAAATAATACTTGCATGAAATCAACAAAGCTCCCAGTAATTTTATCCTCAAAAATAAGAGTGCAAAATTTGAAACATTTTAAGTCACTGTTACTTTAAACATTATTTGTAAGGAACTGCTACAGTTACCATTGTGAAATATTTAAAACTACTTTGTCCCTCAATATTATAAGTTATTACCTCCTGATTTTTTTTATTACGTTTCAGTCGACACAGGACTAAAAGACTTTTTTTAGTAGAAACAAAAATGTTTATTTGTTTCAAAACAGCCAGCATCTTCGTGCGGCGAACTCAATACACCCGCCAATACGTTTCCGCTCAAAACAAAACAAAGAATTTACCAGTTGCACTAAAGATAAATGCTGGTGAAGGAGTAACATAGTAAGAATTTTATACAAAATACATATCGATAAAAATAAAAGAAATTGGAGCTGAACATACAAAAGAAACACAAATAAAAACGCAAAAACAATTATTATTATTAATAATAACAATAATACAAACATGTTTAATGATTTCATTTTTTTAAAAAAAAAATATTTTGCAAAAAATAATTTTTTTCTGAAATAAAATGACAACAACATTATTTTTTAATATTTTAATATTTAAGAATACCTTTTCTTTATATTTCAAGTTACAAAGTCAAAAAGATGTCTCCTATTATTTTTAATTAAAATAGTAGACCTCCTTTACATCTTTGTCTAACGTAATACTAACCAATCTTAAAAGAATTTCTATTCTAATAAATATATTTATATACTTTCTATATTAATTATGCATTTATTTTAAGACATATTTAATTATTAATATTTAAAACATTTCATTAACTTCTGTGCAACTATGTTACATAGTGACTGAAGCAGTGCTATTAGTTTATTCTTATATTGATGACTGTAACACATTTGAAATAATACGCGATCTATTTTATATAAAAATAATCATGACTTCTGAAAAAGTGTTCAATTTATCGAATATCTCTAAGATATACTTGGTAGATAAACTCTAAATATTGATTCCATAACATATTAAGAATAGCAGGCAATGTTACTTTGTTAAGGCTTAGGTGGCCATAACAAAATGTGGGTGTGCCTTCTATTTCTTATCTACAAATTGTCAAGCGAAAGTTTTGCTAATTGCTTAATCAATCAGCAATGTTTTGGAAAGGATAATTGTCAAGGGATGGTGAGGATAAAAATTAGGTTGTTTCCCGATCGATAAATTCCGTGTAAGAGGTAAAGCTATATTAGTGATTTCATCTAGTCCATGGGGAAAGTTAATTTACTGATAAATGATTCACTGAACTGATTTAGTTTCGAAAGACTAATCCTTTCAAAGAAACTTTTAAATTGTTATCAGCAATCATATTCATTAGTACAATTCCGATTTCGATTAGAGATAGAAAAATATGATAAAAATTTAGATTATAAAGTTGAAAAAAATCATGTCATTTAGAAAAAAAAAAACATTCTATTTTTGACGAATATTGACTGATTATATTTAAGGAGGAATTCTCAAAATTTAGATTAATTATGACATATTAGAAATGTTTAATGTTTTTAATTACGGAAATTTCGCAGTAAATTTACATTTTTGTAGTCAAAAACAATAAGACGAATGTTTTGAATTTCATAAAAATAATTCTTAGATTTACTTTTCTTAAAACATTAAGCAATTTTAGAAAAGTAAATATTTATTTTCACTGTTACCTGATTGAACAATTACTGTTAAAAGAAAAATTATACCTTTTCTTATAACCATCCTTTTTGATTGAATTTATTTATGGTAATTTCTTTAGGACAAAAACTTAAATCAATAGGAAAAAGTATTTTTGTTGTGCACATTAAAAGTATATAAATAAATTCGATATGAAAGTATAATACTGTATTAAATATATATTTGATAACAATCAAGAAGGAAAAGTAAATTGAAAAATATGTGCTATTCTAAATTTCAGTTCGCATAAAATATTATAAGGTGTGATGAAAATATTTTTAAACTTAATTTATAAGCATTCTCATACATTCTGTGAAAATTTGATATCATAATTTATTTAATTATGTTTTGAGGTCGTAAGGTCAATTATTTCCAGATAAATAAATCCAGAAATTGTCTTTTATTTTGTCAGTGCCGAGAAATCGTATAAGATATTAAAAATACATAATTAAATGACTTTTCACATTTCTTCAAAACATTTAATCATGTATACGAATAGCTCATATTATATTATACATTTTACTTCACACCTTAATTTAGAAATAATCAATATACAAAACTTTCAGCTATCTATACATCATTGAATATCAGAGAAAAAGAAGGAAAAAAGTTGCTAGAAAAGCAAACATGGCAATTGTTCAATAACTTTATCTTTATTAACAAATAAATGACAAAGAAAACATCATGTTTTAATAAATGTTGAAAATACAGTACTACTCTTTCGTCTTAAAAACTTATATGAAGTTCTAATAGCATTTTAAATTTTCAATTGAAGATAAATGAATTTTTTTTAAAAAAAAAAAAGCTTTTAGAAAACTGGTTTAGGGTTTACCACCTGATGGAAAGAATCAAATTAAGGCTTATTGCTATTCTGAGTCAATGAATTAATCAAGTGTAAAATGTATTTTAGTGATTATTTTAAAATGCAAAAAAGCATAAAACATGAGAAAATAATATAAGATATTTCATATATCCTCTTACAATTGCATAACATGTTACTTCAAGTGTTTTAGTGATAATACTTTTTAATCACGTTTCACCAACTTTGACTACATATTATGAAAATAAAGTTTATAAATATAAATTATCATTAGCTTAACCTCTGTTTTTGCCACAGTTTTATTGAATCTGTATCTGAATTAATAGTTAAGTAAAATAATAAATTAAGTAATTCAACTCCAATAAATAACAATCTTACCCCGACAAATTTAAAATTACAATTTTTTTTTTTTTTTTTTTTTTTTATAATATTAAAAAAAAAAAAAATCCAGAATTAATTTAATCAAAAAACTGTTTCGGGTTTCAAATTTCAGTTCGAGGAATTTGAAATAAATGAAATAAATTATTTTAAATTTAAACCAGTAAATTTCAGTCCTGAAAAAATATGTATATGTTACTGAATTAATTTTCATAACTTTAATTATATTATAAGTTATAATTGTGAGTAGTACATGATTTTAATTTAACCGTTAAACAAAGTATTTTTAATAATTTATTTAAAACACTGAAAATATCTAAGATCGGAGACATCTCCTCGATTAAACAATAAAAATAAGAGGAGCACAAATTTTTAACAAACCCAATGCATGAAGAAAATGAAAATTATATTTTCAGAGACAAGAATCTCTTCGTTCTTGACACGCTCATACCCTCTTTCAGTTAAGAGAGGACAGTCTTCTCTCTCTTCCTTTGAGACTTTACTTCCCTCGTCATCCATAATCCCTTTTATACCCCAATCCCTTCAAGCTCAAGGTTATCTCTAAGAGAGTGACGTGAAGCTAATATTTAAGACACTTTCAGTGGTCGTAACGTGGCTCTCTGGGCTAACTTTCGTTGCTCTTGGGTATTACGGTCTTAATCCATCGAGCTGAGATGACACTGAATGAGGGGTGTTCACATATAGTAAGTAAACTGGTGTGGTCGTCCGTAAAGGTTATGGGTGTCCTATGTCCAAGTAGATAGCCTCTTGGACGTGACAGCAATCTTTGATAATGGAAAACAAATCAAAGATGCAATTACAAGTATTAGGAGATGTGCTTTTGGAAATGTACGTTAGACAAATGATTTGGAAATTCATGGAATGGTATATGGAGTAAAGTAAATAGCGTTTGTGTGTTTATGTGTCCGTAAACTTGTGTTTTTGCGGAAGAAAAATATTAATATTTTCTATTCTAAAATAATTTAATACACAATCTATGTGTTGCACAGCGCTTAAGAATTTATGTTTTTAAAATTAATATAATTAATATTGTATTCACTTTATCCAAAATAGTTTTAAATGGAATAAAGGGATTAATCGTGAGACTTGGAGCAATAATATTATAATCATGCATACTGTTTTTATGTGTATACTGTATCACTTAAACGATTCATATTACTGTTATGAATATTCGGCTTCCATTTATTAAATGAGCGTACCTTAAATTGTTCTTCTTACCTATGATTGAATTGCAATAAATACTATCGACAGTCATTTAAAAATAATCAAATATATCTTCATTTAATTCTTGTGTAAAAAAATTCGTTTTAATTAGTAGCATTGATACACAGAGAAAGGTGAAACTTCTATATTCATACAGCATAATTGATCCCTATAATCCACATTACATTACTTGGCTCTCTCAAAACAGTAATAATTACAGAATTCTACATTCAAACATATCGAATTGCAAATAAATGACTTCCAATAAAGACTTAAGATTGTTTTATTCAACATGTGTGAACTCTTTCAACTTTATGCTACAAATATCGCAGCATTGTACACAACATAATAACAGGTTTACTTGCTTGATATGCGAGTCAAGCCAAGTACTTAAAATGTTAAACGTTATTGCCCTTTACAATTGAAAACACGTCTATTATATATTTTTTTTTCAATTCATTTTATATCAGTCAAATTTAAATTTCAGTTTATACTAATATGTTATAATTTTAAATAATAAAAACTATATCTAGTTAACGATTCTACTATTTTGATTTATATTATAAGCTACTTTAATTTTTAACACCTTAACATTTTTCTTCTATAGTGTAATCTAAAACACCAGAATATTTGCTCTTATTATGATCGATTATGGGTTTTTTTCATTACATATTTGTAAGCCTTTCCTCAATATTATTTCAATTTTATTATTATTTCTCAATATTACTAATTTTATGTTTCATTTAAGCATACCGAAAACATGGTCACTGAAATATTTTTATATTACCATATTTATATATTTTACATAATAATTTACTTCCTTAATACCTTTATAAAATATCTGGAACTTTATTTGACGTGAAGATTTCAAATTCTACGAAGGTCTCTTTCTAACCTTTCTTTCCTCATAAACAATTTTGTCTATAAATTACTTGTTTCAAAGAATCATGATGTAAACTAATTTAGAGAAAGACTACATTAATATTGTAATCTTTTACAGAGAAGATTTCTTCAAATTATAAAACGTTCCTTATTTCTTCCATTTTTGATATTGGACAAAGATGTGCCTTAAAATAATTTTAAATATATGTAAGAAACTGCTTATAACAGTAGTCTTTCCACGCAATTTCCATCGGAAGAAAGATAAATGGATTTCATTTCCACGACCAAAAAGAGGACGAAGATATATGATTGCGAAATGCCTCTTCATTCTGTATGTTTTACTTCAGGCGTCGTAGCACAAATTGCTAAATTCTGAACTCTGTCTTCTATCCTCAGGCCGAACGAACCATGGTATTAAATAATATTTTAGGAAAAATACTGTTTCACATTCTTTTTCACAAAATTGGTTTTTTTTTTTTTTTCACTTCTTCATATCGGTGCAAGAATACCTATTTAATTCCGATAGATTGAAAAGGAAATTTGCATGCACTCAAATAACATTTGGTTTATATTTTATGTTACGTCTTAAATTTTACTTTTTTTAGGGGACTCCAGCATCAACTGTGTAATACTAAATTGATTCTTAAGCAAAATCCCTAATGCAAACGGAAAAAGATCGCGAAACAATAAGTGAATAATTATTTACATATAAATGCACATACAACAAGGAAAGAAACATAATTCAGAAAAAGCAAGAAAATTTGTATTTCTCAAAAAAATTGTGTAATATATAACATTTGCATTTGAATATTATTGTACTTATTTTAATAAAATGTGCTTGAATTACACGCTACGAAGATAAGAAATTCACAAACACAAACAAATTTATTTGTGTGGGTTTGTAGTTTGAAAAACAATACAACATTTTTCAGGAATAGTAAGTTATCAACCGAGATATGAGTACATTGTTACATTTTTCAGTAATTCTTATTAGGATGACGTCAGTAAAATCAATCGCTTAGCTGTTTGATTTATTCATATTAATATCCCTCTTGAGCTGCGTGAAGTTTATGGTAAAGGAATTTGTAATTTATATAGATTGGCGATAATTTTTTGAGAAAAGCAATTGAACAGTTGTTTCACCCCTTCCCCTATTTTTCATCCTTACAATGCTATGTGAGAGTCTCGTGGCCTCTTTTAGTTTAATGAGCGATTTCCGCAATTCCTTTCTTTTATAAAATGTTTTTTTTTTCTGGTGCAAAGGACTTGAAACTTTTTTGGACATGAAGTTGACCAGTTGGACGCCATGTTACTTCTAATGAAAAAGATACCCTGAAAATATTAATTTTCCTTCCAAGCTGTTCAAATCTGAAAGCAATATATTTTCTGTGCTCATATTAGAATGTAAAATATATTGTTTTTAGACTTGAATTGCTTCGAAAATAAATTGGTCATATTTTCTATGCTCTGTCATTTTTTTTTTTTTTTTCAAATAAGATTTTCTAACAAATTACTGCTTAAACGATACATAAAAGACTATGAAATTGAAGCAACAAATTTGTTGTTTTAATTTTATAATAATCTTAAACTATTTTACGAAAATTACATTTTATAAATTTTTCTTAAGGTGTAATAAGAATATTATAATTGCTAATCTCTTAGAAAAATACGATGCGTACAAAAAAGTAAAATATATGAAAGTAAAAATTTCGATTTAGAGAATATTTATAATAGAGTTTTCCATGCTGGTATAGGTATAAGGAATTTGAAAAGGGTTTTTCTAAAGTATATATTTCAAATGATAATGAGTTAATGCAAAAAAAAATGTCTTCTATATTTTTTGAGATCTAATTTATATTTTGAAAATTCTAGTAACAACATCTTCGAAATAATTTTCAAATTATTCTGTGAAATCATTTGATGTTGAATTTTTTTTTTTTTAAATTACGCACATCACTAAATTTAAATCAATATTTATAAAGAAATTACCGTTATTTACTTTAATTAAAAATATCTCTTAATCATATAGCGAAATAATATTTACTTGGAAACAAACTTAATTTTTTGCAAAACATATAAATTTAAGTAAAATGCTTATAATAACTTGGTAAAAGCCATTTTTTTAATCAAGTTTCATTCATTCAAAGTTCTGTTCTTATCCTTATAATTGCAATGTTCCGTATTCTGACATCTCTACACTATTATATAATTAGAAAAAAATCTCTTAGCAAAATATAAACAAATAAATCTCTCACAGCGTTAATGAGTCAAGTATTTATTGTAACAATCTCCTTTCTTAAGAGTAGCTGTAAATGTACTGATAAAAAAAAATAAATCTCAACTTTCTTCTCTTTTCTCCAGTTGACCATCTGTGTGAATTACCGCCCTAGTTAAAAGTGGGCGTCCTTAGGGGCTGGGCCTTTCTTACTTGAGAACTGTGATAGGAAAAGCGTTCTTAGTAGAAAATATCCTGTAATAATGGAGAAGCACGAAATAAAGGAACTCCTTTGAAACGCAAAAATAATTTTTTTTAACTTTGTGAGCTAATAATATTAATGACGAAAGTTCATTCTAACCTATGTTTAAGGACATAAGTTTAAATGGTTTTTTAATTATATTAATTATAAGTAAAATGCATTTTTTTAAAGTTTAGCATTGTAAGAACTTAGGAAAGTAGATTCATAAAACTTAATATCCCTATAAATATTTGAAATAAGAGAAATTAGTTCGTGGTATTCATACATTAATTAAATGGAAATTAATATCTTAGAATTTATCTAATTAAATTTTCTTTAGGGATTGGTTTAAACTTTAATTGAACTTCAAACCTCAAAAAACTATTAGTGACGAACTTAGTAACTATAAAGCATTACTAATGGTGATCTGAACTCGCTCACTTAAAATCCTCAATGTGCCACCTGATGACTTTAGGGTTCAGTTTTATTTTAATGCATCAGCCCTCTTTATTCCGCAAGATATTTAGTTAAAGGAACCAAGACTCAAACCTGCAATTTCATTTGAATGTCACTAACAACATAGTTTGTAATGCTAAGTACTGGGTCAAGACCTTTATTCGATGCATGATTATATAATGGAAATTTTTTATTTCAACAATTTAGAAGCTGTTTTATGCAATAAAATTTTAATTGGGTATAATGTGACAGCAAAAAATTTAATAATAAGCAAATTCCATAAAAATATTTTTTTTTGTTCTTATTTCGCTATTTGATTTTATTGACATGAGAGCCTTGGTTGGTTTTATTAACGTCACTTTACAAGCAGCGCACAAAGCTATTGGCGACGGACCTCGTAATTTTGAGCCTCATGTGACGATTACGAATACCTGAGCTGGCACCCGCTCTCCTAACTTCCCCGCCGTGCCAACGGGAGGATTTTGAACCACAAAAGTTTTAATATGCATCAGCCGAGACTACATGGCGGATCTTTAATGGCATCAAAGCTCGAACCTTCGACTCGATGGAAACCGCCGGCTACGAGTCAGCTGCCATTACCTCTAAGCGACCGCGGCCAATTTACGAAACTTATTTGATTCATTATTATGTAAATAATTCTATAATACGAAAAACGTAAATGACAATTTTTATTTCAAAACACAATTTACAACAATGAAGCTCTTGAAAGTATTGCATAATTTTGTACTTTTGATTGCACTTATACTGTAAAAAAATAGCATATTTCTATACCACTTAGATGTAACACTAAGTTTTAAAAATGGTGTGATCATTGTGATTAAATCAGTATTTAGATGAATTTCAGGCATTTGTATTGTTAAAACATCATTTATTAATGCTTAGTAGATTTTACAAGAGCACACCCACCCAGAGGAAGCAACTCAAATGCGTAAACGGACCCACGAACTACAAAGGACTACACAAATCGACACTGACCACACGACACAAGCAAATGTGAAAGGAATGAATCGTCTCTATTTCAGGAAACCTTACCTATTTTAATTACCATTATGCATGAAAGGCTTTAAAGAGATCATGTGGTTAGAAATTGTATCTTAAGTTGTTAATTCTCATATTATGTGATGATTATATTAAGGTTGCTATTATAGTGGGTATTTCCGCTAGACAGATGTAACTGATACATATATATATATATATATATATTGGATGACTTAGGAATGCATATTTGTGTAATGAAATGTAAGAGGAAATCATATTATATTTATTTGCTTTTTTAAAGGTAACTTCAATTGAGATTCCGAAACAAATAATTGAGCACTAGGGTATTGTTTTAGAATCATTGTTAAACTTCCATTATTGCATTATTTCTGCTATTTATTAATATTTGTTTTTAGCTGTTACCATGTAATTACATAAAGATAAATATTTCACGTTATATGCAGTTTTTATTAAAATTATATAGCTAAACATTCAGCTATTCTATTTACTTCTGTTATATGAATATAAGTCAAGAATTACTCGACGCATAATTTAAAGATAAGAAAATTAAGGCATGAAGGATATTCCTGTGCTATAGTTGATAATAATTCGACTTTTGAGAGGCGCGTCTCTTTCTCGGTTATAAATACATATTCATACCAAATTTCGTTAAAATATGCTCAATAATTTTGTGAAATATGATATAAAGTATAAGTTCCCTTAATTTGCACAAGAGAGTAATTTACAAATATATCTATGTAGAATACTAAGCAATGTTGGGGATTCAATTTTGAAACTAAAAATTTTCTGAAAAATTGACGTTAAATTTCGAGTTGCGAAATTTTAACGTCAAAAAATTAATCGATTTAAAAGAAACGACCTCGTCATTTGATTACGATTCAAAATATTCCGTAGTTAACGGCTCTAAGGTTCCATTAGATATTTCTAAATACATTCTATAACAAAAAAACAAAAAAAAAACTCGATGCAACAAAAAGGAGTTGCCGATTGTAATGAAATTTCGTATGCAAAGACATTTGAACTGAGCATGCAAATGATTTAAATTTGATGTCCAATGAATGAATAGCGGTAGCTACAGCGTATTGGAACTGCGCACTCAGCAGGTGCATATAAGAAGCGATTCTCAATCTGATGGTCACATTTTCTGTTGCATTGCGATTTAGGATACCTTTCAACGACTGGGAAAAGGCCTTTCTGATGGATTCGAGCTCATTACGAGCAACTCTCAGAGTTTAAAAGAAGTCGTATCATTGGACTGAAAGAGGCTGGTTGGGCTAATCAGAGAATCGCCCGTCAAATGGGGCGAAGAGATGTGGGATTAAAAGATGCTGGTAAGAATGGGTGGATAACGGCAGATTTCAGCGTCATGATGGTAGCGTTCGACCTAGGGCTACAGCAGATCGGGAGGACAAAGTGATTGTCAGATCACCTATCACAGCTCCTGATTCATCGTTATCAATCATTAGACGGGCGACTTGCACACGAGTGTCCACCCTGAACATTCACAGACGGTTGATGGAGCGAAATTTACGCTCGTACCAACCGCTACACTACCTGCCACTCACGCCTGCACACTGTCGGGCCAGATTACAGTGGTGCTTTTTTCGATCAGGTTGGAATAATGCTGACTGAGGATGCATAGTGTTTATTGACGAATCCCTCTTCCAACTGTGTCATGACGATCATCGAAGA
The DNA here is from genome assembly GCA_019974015.1 of Nephila pilipes. Classification (NCBI taxonomy): domain Eukaryota; kingdom Metazoa; phylum Arthropoda; class Arachnida; order Araneae; family Nephilidae; genus Nephila; species Nephila pilipes. Next base: position 316,079 of record BMAW01124638.1, read on the forward strand.
CGTGTCTGGAGAGGCTCAAGGCAGCGTGACGATTCTGATTTCACTATTGCATGCCACACATGCCATGAACCAGGAATTATGGTCTGGGGTGTCATTTCCCTTGATAGCCGGACCCCTTTGGTTGTCATTAGAGGAACTCTTACAGCGCAGTGGGACGTCGACGACATTCTGAGACCTGTTTTGGTACCGTTCCTTTTGCAGTAAGCTGGCCTTGTTTTTCAGAAAAATAATGTCAGACCACATACGTCACGTGTTGCTTTGAACTGTCTTACAGCTTGTTAAACACTTCCTTGACCAATTTCAACACCTTATTAAGCTCGTTACTTTGTAACTGTGTAATTCTGAAATAAATCATTCATTTTTTTTCTGAAATTTTAATAGTTTTTCTTATTCTGCACATATTTTTTCTCTCCGCCAATATTTGTCTCAATTGGATTACTCCTTCTTGGTGTGTCATTTTTTTGTTATAGCGTGAAATCGCCATCTATTTCAAAGTAAATATTTTAACGCATTAGGAAACAACTGCTATGAATAAGAAATCAAATGTAATAAATAATTTTAGTAATACTTACGATTTTAAAAATAAAATTATCTGTGATTTTGTGCATTATTAATATTTAAGTAATTTTTAAAATGCTGAATTATATAATCAATTTTTATGAATATAAATTTACTTAAAGAATATCTTCAAACAAATCTAATTTGATGTTAAATTGCATTTTTTTGCTATGCATAATAGCAATTAAAATACTTTTAAGTATTATAAACATACTGGAGAATTATTAGTTGCTTAAATCTACCTTAAACGTAATGAGCAAAGGCAAAACCATAGATCAACTTGTCTGTTTCTGTTTAAAATTCAATCAATCATGAGCGAAGCACTTTTCCAAAATTTCAATAGTGCCAAATTTTAGTTCCCTAAAGGCTCTGCTTCCATTTGATTGTAAACACACGCAAATTATATTTGAAACTAACGAATTAATTCCATTTAGAAAGTACTCCTTTTAATTAAAATCTGTGGTTTTAGAGATATCTCCGACTTCAATAATTACATTAAAACCTCCCTGTTTGAAAACATTGTCTGACCATCGTCTAGACATATAATTCTTCCACTCTAGGAAATAGAAATCTATTTCAGGTACCTGTATTTCCAACTGAACGATATTTCGTAATCTGGATGACTAATTTAACCTAATTGGGAAGGTTGTTTATCGTAAAAAAGATATAACGTGTTATTTTTTTCCCTCAGTAATCCAGAGAAAAAAAGAGTTGTGACAATTTAGAGCATTTCTTTTATTTGGTATTTGGTAAGATGTTAGCAAGAGTACAATCATTTTCTTATTCAGTGTAGTAATGGACTTTTAGTGTTTTCTCTAAGATTAGCTTTGCAACTCAAATTTTTTCGGGTATTAGGTCTTATGTTTCATTGTTATATTACGCAATAAAACTTTAGGTAAAGTTCAGCATGTTCAAATACTTTGCGGAGTTATACGCTTTTCTTCTGACTTTTTAAGGTCTCGGATAAGCACACACAAAATAACTCATTGTTTAAAAAAATATTTCTCTATATCTTGATTTGTAAAGTTACAGAAATACTTCTTTCAACAAAACAATATAACAGAATTCTGAAAACCTTTGTTTTTAATGCATGGCTTAAAAACATATAACAATATTTACAACTACTCTTATATTATGTTATAAACATTTGAAATTTGACAATTTTTATAACTGAAAGGATACAAAAATGCCTTTGTTATGCATACTATATTTATATTTGAAAGCATTCTAGAAAAAAATGATATTAAATTATATAAAATTGTAAATTTTATTTCACCTCTGTGTATTTAAACAACATTTAAAAAAAATTTCTGCTTTAAAATTGTATTGAGATAGTACTGACTGTAATTAATTTTTTGAGTATGCTTTTTCAATCTTAAATAAACACGATGATCTTTAAAAAACATGTTAATGTTCTCTAAAGATGTTAGAATCAGAGAATTTGTTGTAGTTATGTACATTTCTTCAATTAAAACATATTTGAATAACAGAATCATTTGCTTTGAAAATCATATATTTCTGAAAAATCATCTGAAAAAAAGTAAGACTTTCTAAAATATAAATTCAAGTCACAAAAATCAATTGTTATTTTCTTTTGTTCAAATTAATAACAAGGGAATATGCATTCATTTTAATTCTGCTTAAGATTTGATAAAATTAATTTCTTCTTATTGCTAATGGAATTACATTGTTTAATTAAATTAAACATTTGATATATGAAATTTTTTGATTTTATTTACTTATTTCCTTAATTGATTCATTTATTTTTTTTATTAAGTAGTGTATTTCTATCCAAGTAAAAATATTTAAATATCTTCTACTACTATGATTAATTGCTTTATATGATAATGATATTATTTTCCTTCTTCATTTCTATTGTTTTTGAGTAATTAAAATATACTTTTTTGTTCGCTCTATCGAAGTTAAGTACTTCTTTTTCAAATTACTCTAAAGCTAAAAAATGATTTCTTCAAATACTTAAAGTTGCAAAATGGTTTCTTCAAAGCTTTATAAGACAGAACAAAAAACTGTTTCAAAAATTGTTAAAATAAATTCCTTACATCGAAATATTTATATGAAAAAGTTATAAGTATTTTCCTGTAAAATAAACTAAGGAAATACTTTATTTACGAGATAAGACTGAAAAACAATATATTATTTAAATACTATGTAAGTTAATTAAATATCTGAAGAGTACAAATGGAGACCTTTATGTTTTAGTGCTTGCTTTAAATTAAAAACATTTTACAAATTCATACATTTTTAATACTATCCTTCATGTTGTTTTTATTTTGAAATAAGTATTCTCTAATGGAACACAAATTTATCTTTCTTCATTGCCCAAGAATCAGTAGATTGAAGTTTTGCCTTATGTCACGATTTAATATTTTTGGTATTGAAAATAGTATTCTAAGTATGCAAGTTTATAAAAATATATTAAACTTTTAATCAGGCAAGGATATAAGATTTTTTTTAGAAAAAAAAAATTACCTTACAAATATTTATTATATTTTATTTCTTTCATTTGAAATATTTTAAAAATAAATATATTTACTATGATTGGAATAAAATAATATCATTAATTATAATTTATTACGTAATAAGTAATTAAAAGAGTTCTTAAGAGAACGCTTCACTTCAATAGTTGGAATCAGATAATGTTTTAGCAATATTCTAACTGATAAAATTTGGGATAAGAAAACTAGCTTTAAAAATCATTAATTTGTGAGTACAGTGATTATATTCGTTTGATTCAGAGTATGTTGTTCATGCATTTATGGTGTTGTTCGGAATTACAAAACATTTTTTTTAATAATTTGTACTTCATTTTTAAATGCAGTCATTGCTTAATTGATTATTTTAAATATTTTTCAAAAAAAGTTTCAAAATAAAAATAACAAATTTCTATCAAATACACATCTAAATAAAGTTAAAGTTAATAAAGTTAAAATAACTTCTTAATTTAGAAGTTATTTTAATTTCTTACGATATAATACTTCCGGTATTTTTTTCCCTTATTTATAATATTGAGTTACTTCAATTGGAAAGACAAATATTTTACACATCACATTTTTTTTTTTCATCTCTATCATTTCCACGTATTTTCCGATATATAATTAATTTTTCTTCACAAATTATACAATTTTGTGGCTGATGCATCAGTTATTCTTCTGAAAATGTTTAATGTTTTTGTTGAGGAACAAAGTTTTTAAATTATTTTTTTAAAAAAATGATAAATTTCTTTATCTTGAGAGTTTTAAATATCTAATTTATAATAGGACACGAATGTCCATATGTTAAACAAATTTTTTTGAAAAACTGATTAAATTATGTATATTACATACAAATTTAATTTTGAAATTTTTCTTCATAATTTTTCAAAAACTGAAAAGTGCAAATACTTACTTTAATTCATTAAATTTGGTAATGTGGTTTTTTTTTTTTTTTTTTTTTTTTTTCAATTTTCAATACATTTACCTGAAAACAAAAATTAATAAAAACACAATGAATTAAACTAATAAATAATAAAACTAAACTATTTAAACTTAATTCACAAATAAGAAGCATTTAATTTGAAAAATGGAGCAACTCTCTTCGGAATCAGTCAATGAAACATATTAGTAAAATTCTGTGATTATTGAAAATAATTCTTAATCATTATTTAATGTCTAAAATCAATAATTAAAGGTTTTTTTCAGCAAAATTACTTTTTTAATTTGCAGACAACTATTCGTCTTATTTTTATCAAAGCTAATACATTATTTTTTATAGAAACATTTTCAGTCTTGCATGGCATTTATTTAATTACAAATAATATTCATTATGCATAACGTTAATAACTGTAGAATTCATGTTTGAAACTTTAATATGTAAATCACCTTCATGGTAAATAGTTTATTATATAAGTACTTATATTAAATTTAAATTTGAATTTTTTTTAATTCTACCCAATTTTGTCAGTAAATTGCTTTTTTATGGCATTAAAAGTAATTGTTTAATCCTTAATGTACAAATATGAAGTTGTGAGTTATAGATATTCGTATTTTATGCTTTTAAATAGCTTTGTGGTTTTCCCAAAAGAGCTTTTCCAACGAGAAAGACAGAGGCCATTGTAGGTCTTTTCAAACATCTAACTGTATTCTTTTACTTCCAGAATATCCACCAAGACCATCCGAAGTGAGTGATGTGAATGGATCGTTCTATCGTCACTTGACCATTACAGTTCCAGTCGTCAGTTCGGCTATAGTTCTAGTCGCTGTCCTCTGTGTAGTCTGTGTCATCACAAGAAGAAGAACCTCTGGGAGGAGTCCACGGGCACCAGATGGTAAGATCCCTATTGAGAACAGCATTAGGGAATTGGGATTTGAAGAAAAAAAATTCTGAAGAAAGAAGAATTGAGCCTACTTTTTAAAATTAAAAATAAAATTATATTTTGCTTTCTTATCTTTCCTATCATGTTTGTGCACGTTCTTAGAAAAGTCTTCTCAAATTCATAATTTGGAAACGTTAAATAACAACGTTAGGGAATAATAATATATTTAATGATATTGGAATATATATTTCCTTATTTTAAGTTAGTGGTTAAATATATTTATAGCACTTCAGAAGACAAATATGGAAACCGAGTAAGGAAGCTTTATATTCAATGTTTTTAACTTTTATTCCAAATGCCAACTAATAACTATACCGATTCAAATAATTGTGTAAATGAATTTTAATGAAAATATTAAATTCATGGATGTCGTGAAAATTAAATCGAACTCAGGGAATATTTTACATAATCAGAGTGCAAAATCCGAAAGTGATGCAAATCTGCATTTGTACCTTTTCTCATTGACGAAATAGATGTCAAAATATGAATTCCAGTTGCCTCTATCAAATTTTACTTAATGTTTCACCTATTCTTGTGATTCGGCAATAAACCATTTAAAACTATTTAAACTCTTCTCATAACATAGAAATATGATTAAACTAACTTTATATGCCTGTTTATGAACTACGCTTTCAAGAAAAAAAAAACGAGATACATATTCACTAAATGTATAAAGAGTACATTCAAATATCTATTTTACGTCTTGTTATTATTAATATTCATAGCTCTGGCATACGCTACAAACTCTTCACTAAGTTATAGAAGAGTTTAGGAAATTTAATTAATATTAAAATTTAAACATATAGGAATAAGGTTTTGCACATATTGGTACGATTTCGTAATTTAAACCCCATATAATTGTTTTAAATTCATATATTTTAATTCGTTTAAGTTGAATAAAAGTTTGGAGATCAGTATTTATTCATGATTAAGATTATTCGATAAGAAATTCTTTGCTCATTTATGTTACACCGAAGCCCAAATCCTCGCACCTTTAAGCGAAGTTTAAAAAGAATAAGAATAACTTATATAACATAGAAAGAAAAAAGAAAATATTAACCATTGTAAGCACTTTTCTTTCCATAGGCTTTCGCTTCATTAGACCATAAAGTTAAGTTACGATACATCTTATAACGTTTTCTTTAGTTCTAGTTTTTTAAATGCTCTATTTCAAAAGATACAAATATATGTGGTTATGTGAAAGGTATGGAAAGGGCAAGCTGTATAATATTAAATATGGCACTATAACAGATAACGCTATTTTGAGACACAGTCATGTGACGTGGATGATATTTGAGCGGGCATTCTCAGTTGCGTTTCTGAGCGAATGAGTGCACTCTACCGTGCAGCTCTCGCACCTAGCCCGAGCCCCCGAAGGAGCTCAGACCCCCTTAGGCCTCGAAGGTCCGGGATCAGGTACGCCCTCATCGAGACTCGGCGACGACCACAACATTCCACATCATAGCATAGCATATTCCACTCGTATCAAAAGACTCGGGAACTTGTAAAAATTCGGGAAAAAAAATCCTCGAGCCACCCGAACCAGCGGGAGGCTCCGATCCACAACGACATCAGCCCACGGAGGAGGCGTCGACCCGGCATAACAATAAGCTGTTGTCGTGTAAAACACATTGAAGATTTATACAGTATATGGAAAATAAGCCTGATAAAATTTGATTAAATGTCTGGCTCGCTGTGGATGATAAGATCAAATATTTCTTGAAGAGTTTCATATACCTGAAAAATATGAAGAGAAAGATAGAAGTGTGCTTCTTTTAGTAACTATGTCATTATAATACTAATAAATCCATTTATTTTTAAAGGAAAAAACATAACAAACGGTAACATTTGTTTGAATCTCAGAAACTTATAGAATCTTTGTTGACAAAAGAAACTTCTATTGTTGGAACAATACGACTTCATTAAAAACAATTGCCACAGATCTGAAAAGATAAAATTCACAAACGCCTCTCATCCAAATTCTCGTATATGGCGAAAATATTTTACTGTTTACCTTGGTAAACAAAAAAAATGTCTTCGTCTTAACTATTATACATAGGAGCGCAAGATAGCTGATAAACCTAAAATACTTGCAAAAACTGTAAATATTTACAATTCCATCCAAGAATTCGTAGAGACACTCAATCAAATGAACCTGTTGTACACAACGCGATTGGCATCAAGATGAGTGCCTCTTTACAATTCTCACTCATAAATTCTTCCTGAACTCATAAATTCCCAGATTTTATTTAGGGATTGTAACACTTCTCCAGTTTCCAAAAAATCGTTTATATTGAATTTTTTAATGAACTGAGATAGTCATAATATTTCTCAAGGAATCTATCTGCATGCTCTCCTAGATCTCCTAAAACTACGTATAATAATAAATGCCATCAGTAGATTATTCTGCCGAAATAAAACCGAGCAAGTATATCTCTCACGCTTAAGCCCATTTTTTTAAAAAAAATGTCAATAAGGGTGCTTAAAAAAATTTATTAAAATCCATGTATGAAAGACTGTAAAGAAAATGAACTTTCAACAAAAATATAATTCTCTTTATTTCCTGAAAATAAAGACATTTTAAATTTAAGAAAAATGCAAGACTTTGCCATTAAAAATTTTGCATGAATTTTTAAATTGTTGAAAGTAGTTTATTTTAACGTTTTAAAATGATATTTGCCCTAAAACTTTAAACTCCTGATTTCTTATTGCGGTCAAAATGAACGCAAAAAGAATTTGACCGTTCTAGGATATTAAAAATATAGGTCGTTCTCATTTTAAATATGATGGGCCAATATTCCAAGGCGAATGCATCGATAAAGTGAAGAAAATGCTCAAAAATGTACTTATATATTTCGTTTGTTAAAGTATTTTTTTTCTTTCTTGTTATTTATAAATTTTATTTATTCATTTATTCCCTTAATCCCTGAATACGAAATTCTGATTATCATTTACTTTAAGGAGTAAATTAAGTAAGATAAAAAGAAAATACAGAACACGTATTGCTTATTGAATTTTAAGATATTTTTGATATTAAGCGTTATTTTATTTATCATTCATTTCATCAATTTCTGACAATCGGTTAATTTCCTTTAGACGCTGGGATAGGAAATGAATTATGAAAATAATAATGTCCTACACATTAACGGTAGTTAACATAAATCACTGAATACAAATTAATGTGATGATAGGTAGTGAACATATCAAATGCGTAATTTAATTTGCTTGGTTAGAAAAAATTTCATATACTATGCAATTTCATAAATTAATTTTAGAGTAAGTGTTTTCTTATGAATATTTTATTGTAACTATTGCAATTAAAACTCATTTATTGTAAAATACATTAGAATGATGTAAATAATTTGAGTTATTACTTAAGTATTTTCAAGAATCAGTCTTTGAGCGTTTCAAGAATGCTTCTTATAATAAACGTGAAATATAAGTATCTGATACAAGAGCACCGACAACAGATTGTTGAGTAATTCTATTACCGTATCACAAACCATGGTAGAGTATTCTAAAAATAGACATTAGTCATGTGTAAAAAGATGAGAAACTTTTTAACAAATTTTAAATTTGTTTTAACCACTGCCATCAGCTATGTTACTTGTGTTGCGAGCTATGTTACTTGTGTTGCTAACACTAATACACTAATGGCGTTTCCCGCCAAACCCAGTTCTTCGTTCCAAAAACAAGGATATTGCCAATACACACAGATATAAATTCTGGGTTGATGGCGTGGGAATAACACCACATACATATATATATATATATATACCAAATACATACATATAAACCAAAGATACCATGAAAGTACTAATGAAATAAAGACATTGAATACACACAAAAATACAAACAATAGATATTGTACACAAAATAGGTCCAAACAGATATTGAACACAAAACAGGTCCAAACAGACATTAAAATAAAAAAATAAAATTATTATGCTACATAAGAATAATATCATCATCGAGAATAGTAAGGGAGACAGTACACATTGTTCACAAATCCAAAATAATACACTGGAGCCCAAACAACTATCTACTATTGTATGAATAATTTTTACATCCGTTAGACATCATATATCATTGAATATTATTTTTGTGCATGCTGGTGCATAAAATTTAAATTTATTAGAAATTTGCCTCTAATTTCAAACATTTTTTTTTTTTTTTTGATACATTAAAAATTCATTCGTTTTTTTAAAAATTATTCCTAAAGATTGATTTAGAATTTTAATTATTGTTTAATAAGAAATATCCTATTTAAATAGAAGAAAGTAGTTTTTGATTGAATAATAACCAAAGTTAAATATTCAAAGAAAAATTAGTAATGCAGTTATTATGAATTTACAGGAAAATTGACAATTTTTTGCTTGACCTTTTCATTTACATTTATGAACTGAATTGTTACTTTCAATAATTTTGCATGAAGATAATTTTTGAAAATATTGTGAAATGGTTTTTAATCATTTCGTATAAATTTGCAGAAATTTTCTATTAGGTAAAATAATCATATCTGTATGATTCATCGCCTATTAGTAGTATTTTAAGAATATATAATGTACTATTAGAGCATTAAGCTGTAATATATTCCAATAAATATAACTGCATAATTTGTAAGAACACTAATTTTTGTTTGCCGAATGTAAATTAAATTGATTGATTAAATAAACTGAGTTTGGTACATTATCAGGATAATGATGTACTAGTAATTCCATGATGGCTTCGAAATAAATTAATTCCTTTTTATTGTTATTTATTGTATGCTTCTCATTTCTGCAATGGAAATGTTCCACAATTATTACCCTTCATTAAAAATAGACAAATAAATTCACATGTTAAAAAATACTTGATAAGCATTATTTTTTTTTATTTTTGAATATTAAATTACTTTATAAACATAAGCTGCCATATCTGTACAGAATTCTGGATAAAGCTAAAGTTGTTAATTTTCAGTTTTCACAGTTCTACAAATTATAACGCTATAAAAATTGTTTACACATATTTTTTGTCAGGTAACGATAACAGAGAACCTGTTAAACCAGACAGCATGCCTCTTTCTGTGACTTATGACAGCAGTCAAGAACCTGCATATTATCCGTCCCCATATGCCACCAGTAGTGCCCCTGGTTTTAGTCGAGAACACTGTGTTCAGTCAAGTCACCAACAGCAAAACATGGGAACTTTCGGAAGTGGAAGATGTGGATATGCTTATGATATACCGTATCCACAAAGAAGGGTATAAGAAATTAAAAATATTTTAAAATTACATAAGAAAATCATTAGTCTTAAAACAGCAGTACATCCTAGATTATGTGAAGTGTAAATATTACCTTAAATTTTATATTAAAATGTATGATTTTGTGTAATATTCCATAAATGACTTTAGTTTGAATTCCTTACGTTTTGCTTCTTTGAAATGTTTCTTTTAAACATCTTAAAGGAATTTTATTTTTACTTCAAATGCTCAATAATCTTCATGAACGCTTATTATCATGCGAAAATTGGACGGAAATGTTTTTTAAAAATTTTTACAAGTAGTAATATTTAACCTTTTATGTATAAGATTTTCTTTATTCATAATACTGTAAAATTATATGAAGTTATTTAATGTGATGTAATATCATTATACTTAACGTTTTAATGTGACCAACTTTTATTACAAGCCTTATGGAAAGCTTTAAATTAACTAAATTATTTTTAGTTAATTTATAAATATCATTCGGAATAAATCATAAATTATGTAAGACTTCTAATAAAATTCAGAATAATACAAAGTGTTTAAAATAGAATATTTTTAATACTCAAGATATCAGTTTCTATTTAAAAAAATTTATATTTGGCAGATTACATACACTCTAATTTAATCGTCCTCTAAAGATTAAAATTATTTTATCTAATTTAGTTAATACCTCATCGACATTAATACATTAAATGAAGAGATTTTACAATTACTATTATACATAAAATTTTTACAACCATATTTTTTCATATACATGAAATACGAATATTAGTTCTTTTACAAAAAGAATGGTTTTGTTCGATACCGATTTGAGATACCGGAATTTCAAAACATTTACACATACTAGTTATGACTCAAAATGCAGATTTATACATAAGTGATTATTTAAATTTTAGTAAAATACTACAGCAGGATTTTCTGGCTTTTTAATGCAATTGTTCTTGCATTAAAAATCAGTTTTAATGACAATGTATCAGTTTTACGTTATCTAATAAAATAATGACAATGTATCAGTTTTACGTTATCTAATAAAATAATGACAATGTATCTTTTAATTTTTTGTTAATATAACGTAATGATTTTTAAATTTGCAAAACTTAGAATTATTCTTTAAAACATTTTCGCAATACTTGTTTTAAGCTAATATTCTGCAGGATAACTTGATTTAATGAAAAATATAATTTAATGAAATAATTTAAGGAAAAATACCAATATCAATAATTTTTTTTAAAAAAAAAATATCATTATAAAGTGATTATTCTATGTCAAACCTTTCAGGTGATATATAGTTATTAATTTATTAGTGTGTGTGTGTGTGTGTGTGTGTAAAACGTATAATCTTGGTTAAATATTAGATAAAAATTATTTGTCCTATTTTAGGAAGAAAAATTTGATGGCAATTACGAATCTTCAATTGTGTATCTCCCAGCATATCACAGAACGGGTAAGTGAGTTTTTAATGTTTCTATTTATTTCGTATGATCATTATAGAAAATTAATAATTGGGTTTATGTAAAAAAGATATTGAGAGGGAAAATGTGTATGTACACCAACTTACGATCACGCTTCCCTGCACCGTTACTCTTATAAAGGAAAGGCGACACTTATAGCAGGTTATAGCGACACTTACAGGTATAACACCGAATATCAAGGAAAACTTAAGCAATGAGCCGTTCCTTAAACTTGGCAACCATTTTGTTGATAAAATAAAAGTTCTTCGGAATGTTGGAATGTTCCCAAAACTTTTTTCGAATTAGGAGAGAAATTGTGGGATTTTTCTGAATATTCTCTGTGACGTCACACATGACTGACACAACAATAAATACGGAGAGATGAGAAGTGGAGAGCAGATTGTGTTCGGAGTCTGCTTTTCAAGAGCAAAGTACAAGATTCTTTAAAAAAAACTTCAAAGAATATGTAATAAAGTTAATTTGTGCTTATGATTAATTTACACCTTTCAGATAAAATCAAATTGGTTAAATTTTAGAAAAAAATATTCCTGTTTTTCATTAAATTTATACTAAACAGAGAGAAAATTGTTTCCTACTTTTATCGGAAAATAGTGAAAATAAGTATTTTTCGTAATTTCATAGGATGAATATTTTGTATAAATTCACATATAGTCAAAACAAATAAATAAATTGAAATAAATACTGATATAAGAAATTTGAAATCGTTATTCATTACAGTGTTATGTAAATTTTTGGCAAAAGAATTTAATAATATCTTTGAAAAAGATTAATTAGAGATACTTGCTAATACTTTAATGTGCATTGTACAAGATTTTGCACTCTTGCTGAAAGACACAAAATATGATATCAATATTGTTTACCTTAGAGTACAATATCTGCAAAAATTAAATGCCAACTGCATAAACTTGTTTAATTATATACTGTGTTTTTAGAGAAGGGAAGAAATTAATAAAGGTACATGTGAAATATATTAAATATTTAAATCCGTATTTTATTCTTATTTACTTTCCTTATTCACATTAATAGGAATAAAGAGAAAATTTTCATGAAAAATTCTTTATAAATCATTCTTAAATTTGATCAAATTCATCAATATATATACATATATATATATTTGATTTTACTTCAATATATACTAAACCTATACTAGCAACACATTTTATATAAGTATGTGTGAGTGTCTGTGTGTGTTAAGACACACACACACGTGTATCGTTAAGTTTTTATTATTATTGATAACCAAGATATATGGATACAAATTACTCTGGCGATTAATTGTTCCTTATGAACATACAATCAAAACACAGTTAATTCTGCTGAGTTCTATAATTGTGGCATTCGAAAAGTCAAGAAATGCTGGGAGAAATATATAATCTTGAAGGGAGACTATATAGAGAAATCTTATGAATAATAAATAAAACTTTGATTTGTCGATTATTTTTAGTAATAGTTCGGATTGCGGGTTACTTGAATCTACGGCTTTATTAAACTAAACAAATCAATATTAAGAGCAGCAATGCACAGCATTAAATAATTAAGGATAAATTATTACATAGAAAATATTTTTTCAAGATACTTCAATTATTTTATATAATTAAAGACTTATAATACCTAATCGTGTATATGCGTATTTATAACATTATAGGAGGACTGTATATTACACATTTTAATCTGTTATATTTATTTATTATTCATTCTTTTCAAACAATAACATAATTTTTAAATCCTTTTTCTTGATAAAAAGATCGTCGTTTATTTCTGATCCATAAAAAAAAGGAACATTAAATAATACTTAACGACTTTCTTTTATAGTTATATTTTTGGAGTATTTCTATTTTCTTTCTTTTTAAATTTTCATCTATGTAACATTAAAGTTATATTATATTAATGCATATAATGTCAAAATAAGATCATCACATATATGTATATGAAATTAAAATAAGATCTCTATCTAAAAACTGGTTCATTAATTTTAAAAAGAACACATTAAGTAAAGGAATTTTTTCATAGCATTGAAGAAGTTTCAGTTAACGCTAATTTAGATTATTAAAAGCTTAAGATGCCCCCTTAATATTAATTTAGAATATTAATTTCTAAGATATTAACTCATATTAATCTTAAATACTTCATAATTTAATTAATGAAATACATTTTGCATTGAATAAATTTAATGATTTATAGGCCTATAAATTATTTTTAACTTCCATCTGTTTCATTTCTCTACATTTTTCCTATTTTCCTTTAAACTATGATTTTAAATAAATAAATTTATTCAATAATATTAAAATACGCTTAAAATTCCTTGTAGGTATGGATTTCTTAATATTTTTAAAAACTGTGTTTGCTTGAAAATGTGCACTTCACTATTTTGCGGTTAATGCAGTTTAGTTTATTGTACAAGTTTGATTGCCTGTGCAGTTTTGTCATGAATGTTTTATTTTTACCCGAGAAGTTATATGCAAGAAACCTAAATCGATTTTTATCATATTATAGAAGCATTTAAAATAATCATTGATATCCCACTATAATAATATTGTGCTTTCTTTTTCAATTAGTTCAATAAATTTTAGCTTGTTAACTTCCAATAAAAATAGGGGTATATTTCTTTCCAAGGTTAAATTATTCCTCTATGTCACACAATCAAACATTTATCATTTACATCTCGATAAATGAGCTTATAGATATGATCAAAAATCAATGCAATAAAATAAGTGAAATTTAATAGGAATATTTTAAGATGGATAGATAACAGTAGGTATTATTCTAACAAGAAATCACCGATCCCAAATCTTGACCAAATAAAGTAATATATTGTAATTTTGACAGTGCAAAAGTATGGTCCATTGACTCAAATGTGCTGTACATTGTCATGCATTTATGATTTCTAATATTTATTCACATAAAATCATTTCAATAAGAAATTAAAGTGAATTTCATAGTCAATGTATATAAATTCAATGAGTATTCTTGAGAGGATTTTTTTTTCAATAACGACTGAATTACATGAATTTAATATATATATATATATATATATATATATATATATATATATATATATAGTGCTTCATGATAGAATAACAATCAGTAATAACAATTACTGTAAGATAATCATAAACCATGGAACATGCGTTATGTTTTAAAACAATAACTTTCTTACATAAATTTGATGCTTAGTAAATTATAAAAAAAATATATAGTTAGATTCTTTACACCAATATCAATATATATCTTAGAAATATTTAAATATGGACATGGAGATAATTTACATATTTATTCCAAAAAATGCATGTTTAATCTGGGTTTTTTTCCCATTATTTCTTTCACTTTCCAGAGAAAATTGTAAATAAAACCAATATTAAAAGTTCACTTAAAAGGTCCGTTTGTAAGACTATTGAGTTTATTTTAAAATATTTTAAGTTGCTTTATTTGTGTTGTGCAATTTTTACAGCTCTTAAATATCAAGTAAGCTGCAAAAAAGTCCTTTATTAGGACTTGTTAGCTCATACTCAGTGCGCAGGCAAAAAAGCGATGTTTATAATACATACATGAAATGGTAATTTTCTTGAAGAGTACCTTGAACCAACTCGTGTGTTATCGGACAAAATAACGAAAAAATTTTTTTTTTTATTGATGGAAACGTTGAACAAAGTCTATTCATCCCTTCATTTTGTAAGTCATTGCCTGACGTATGAAGATTGATGAGGGAGATTGCAGGAAAAAAATTCGCTCCGGAAATTTCACGGTAAATCTAATTTCGCAACAGATGCAGTGCTTTCTATACACCAAACCGGGAAATATTTACATTTTTGTGTCGTCAACTATTTGCTTTTCTTTATTCTGTTTTCTTTTTTCAATCTTTTTCAAACATCGCGTTTTTCTTTTTGTGGTAAAATTGTGTCTCATTCTCTGTATTCCTTCTTCCTTTAGGGTCTCAACTGAGAAACCACCAGGAACAGGCAATTTACGAAATTCCGGATTTGGGGAGACGGAAACCGGATTCTTCTATATCCTGGAGAGAAACGGGAGATGGGTGAGTTTGGAATTATACATGCATCATGCTCCGGAAAGTACAGAAAAAGGCGGATTGCTCTCAATCTGAAGTCGCACATTGTTTTTTAACTGGAGTAATTCCATGAAATAATTAATTAAGCATTTCACATTCTTTTGAGGCGAAATTGAAATTTTTCAGAATGCAATTGTTTGTTGCGGAATTAGATTGCAACTGTTTTTAACTTTCTTGATTTCTTTCCAATTGAATAAAGATTGAAATGGCAAATAAGGATTGCATGAATAAACTAGGAATAGGCATTAAAAGTGGAGACAATAAGTAAAGAACAAGAACTATAAATTGAAAGATGTAAATAATTCTTAAAAGAATGAATATTAAATTCCTTGAAGATTTTTTGGAATAATTGTAATTATTTTGTAATGCTTAAATATAAATTTCTTTACTTTCCAGTTAAAAAGAATTAACATTTTTTTTTTTTTTTTTTTTTTTAATATTTTAAAAATTACTGTTTACACTCTTCGAAATATAATTTTGCAAATATTCAAATACTTTAATTCCATTTGTTCATAAAACGGAAGTTACTTTTGTCCTCGTAATTATCTTCTCTCTTGGTCTGAAAAGGTGTCCCAATCTGTTTGCATTATTGTTTTTCCTTTCTTGAGGTAAAATACCTCGTTTTTTCGGCATTTATATTTTTTCCTGCTTCTTCTTGTCATTTCTTATCTCTTTCTTTCCTTTCTCGTTGCTTTTGCTTTCTTTCAATCCTGGTTTTAATAACCCTCTAGAAAATTTCTTTTCATTTCTTTTGCTATTTTGCTCATTTTTTGGAATAACAGCAGGATCAAAGACTTTTTCACCTAATTAAAACGCCAGTTCTATTAAATCACTCTTACGTCATTTTACAAGTATTAACATAATAAAAATTATTTCACAAAACTTCAGTTGTTTAAAAAAAATTGCTTTCGAACATATGTATAACTGAAAGCAAAAATTATTTACCTTTTTCTCCCCTTCCTTTCAGTTCATTTCACAGTTCATATTCAAAATTTAGTACATGTAGTTATAATATGATACACACATCTTTTTTATACTACATATATCTTACTTCCCCTTTAATTTATAAATTTTCATTTTATTTTTTACTCAACTTATTCACTTTAATTTTTCTCATTACTCAAATTCTGGTCTTTCTTTGGCTCATAGTTACCTTTTTGTCACGAGACTTCAGACAAATTAAAGGAACGTAGTTGAAAATAATAACTTTTATTCCAACATTTTTTTTCATCGCAATACCTCAGTGAGCATTGCAGTTTACTTTTAGTGTATACGTCACTTACTATGAATAGCAGATCTCTCTCTCTCTTTCTCTTTCTCTCTCTCTTTCTCTGATTATTTTTGTTTCACCGAGGTGTTGTTTAAGCAAAAGTCTTACACACTCGCCCCTTTTAAATTGACTTATATAGGTGTCAAAAATCATTATTATTATTCTGTTCAACTCCCATTGTAGTTAATGGTTATATGCATACTGCTTTCAAAAATACCTACTTCAGAGTAGGACATAATTATTGGAAGCTCATAATTACTTCTGTTTTTTACTATAAAATTAGACGTTTTCATGAAATATTAATATCAACATAATGCTACAAAATATATAAGATATTTTCCAATCAATATTTCAATTATAAAATGTATTGTAATTACTTTTACTTCACTATAATTTGCGGAACATTATTTGTTTCATAATTTGTATAAATCATAAATAAACAATAAGCTTATAGAAGAGGTAATATTTATTATCATGATTTTTCTTTCTATTTCTATGTATAAACCAATTAAATACGACATTCTAAATGAAGGAATTAATTAGTGTTAAAATGTCATACATTTTCCTTAATTCATTAGTTATTTCCTTGTTAAAAATTGATAAGAAAATTACAAGACATCATGAAATAGTATTTCTAACAATATTTTCAGCTTTAAAAATAAAGGATTTAGTTTTCTGATATAAGTATAATGCTATAAGTCAGTTCTTTACTATATTAATAATAACTCTATCGTTATGGAATAACATTTATTGATTACTTTACTTTAGGAACTCCAGCATAGATTCTGACGATAATGAAGATGATCTTATACTTTCCTCAAAAGATAGAATGCATCGGGAAGAGGCAAGAGAATCAGAGACAGAATGTGATAGACTTTGTAAGTAGAAATTTTTCTATGTAAGTGCATTTTATATATTCATCAAGATGATCAGAATGTAATATTTTTTTTAAAAAAAATAAGACAAACTGCTGAAAGTTTAATTGTTTGCAAATGGGAAATTTGATATTTACTACATATTTATGACGTTTATACATTGGTAGAATAGCTTTAATTTAAATTTTTATTTCATTTTATTACAAATTAAGATTTCAAATGTCTCCTTATCTTTCCTTTAAAATCCAGATGATTATTTTCCAGTGAATATTCAGCATTTTCTTAAGAACTCCCCTCTACTAATGTTTTATAAAACGTTATTTCTTTTTCAATACAATTAAATATTCGGAATCACTATCCTGCAAACATAAAAATTAAAATCAACATTTCCCAAAATAATTGTAACTTTCGCTGAATCATTATGGTAGTTTTATTTTAAGGTTTTGATCAAATATAAAGTAAATAAGTAGCATATCAGTAAATAATAATATAAAAGGAAAATTCCTGAAATATCATCAGTTTCATTATTAACTTCTTTACTATAATGTAAGTCTCGTTGTCAGATATTAGTATGCAGTATGATTTGCACAATTTTTAGACAGTTGTTTCGAGTTAATATTTTAGTTTTAAGTATAATTATGATGAAATGAGTATTTATCATGTGAACTTGGCAAATAATGAATATGCAATGAATTGCTAACACATCATGAAAATTAAATTACTTCATATGTACATTAACTCCAAATACCTAAATATCCATTTTAAGATTTGTTTAATCATAAATATTTATTGATATTTAATTCATTAAATATAATCAAAAGCTGTCTTTCTTGCTAGTTAATGTATCTGTATCTTAAAATATTGGTTCAAGATCTTTTAGACAAAAGATTCTAGAATTTTAATTATTTATAAACATCCCAATTTAAAACTATGTTCTTTAGAATGGCTAAATCGTTTGAGCAAAGCTTTGTTGCATAGGCATTTCTTTTTTTTTAGTAAGAACCTAAATACTAATATCTTAAGGTATTGAATAAAACATTTTGTGTGAATATTTTTATCCGTTAATGAACATCATTTTCAAAATTAAATTGATCTTTTTTGCCAAAGAACATTTACACAAATGACCATTGATGATTTTTGCACATAATAATATATGATGTGATATAAGAAACGAGATAAGTGTTATTTTGAAAACTGCTCATCTATATATCTTCCTAAAGTTAGGATAGAATGTTGTCAAATTGTTTCATTGGAGGATAAAACATTCTTGTTGGAATATTGTTTTTACTCAGAACGATCATCCATCACTTTGAGATAAGTAATGGTAAAACTGACAATAGTTTTCTGAAACTCAAAGTAAATGGTTACTGATAGTAATAGTTGGTGCAGCTCCAAAGTGATAAGACGTGAAAGAATATAAGATTTCTTAAGAGTCTATAAAGTTTGAAAATTATTTTAGAATATGCAAATTTATGTCAATAGAAATATTTTGCAGAAAAGCATTTAGTTGGAAAATATGGTTAATTGTTAATGAGTGCACTTACTAAGAATTTCAAATAATAAAATGGTTACAAAATATATTTGAAATGTGTTCATTATTTTTCAGTTTTAATAATAGTAATATGATATTACGGCTAATAATTTATATTATAATTGTCTTTCATCACTAATTTTGTTATTGTTAACTATGATGTGCGATATAACTTTTAATGTTTTATAATTGTTTGGGTTTATTTAGTGTATTTCGCAACAGATTTACAAAGATGTACTTAAGTAATTATAAGCAAAGTGTTAAATCTATTTTGAAATAATTGAATGTACAAAGATAACTTGAATATTCTAATTCTTAATACCTGCAAACTGTTTATCTATTCGTCTCAGTTTCAATAATTCATCTTCTTTTCTTATTTCATCAAAAATTAATTTGAAGAATAATTTTCTGTTTGAACTAAACGGAACTATAGAAAGAAACGACTTACAGTATTAAAAAAGCAAGAGTTTTGAGACCTAGAAAAATCATCACGTAATTAACATTTACAACTGTTTTTTATTTATTTTCTCACATATAATATTAAGACAGCCTATTGAATTATCTGCAAACGATTCATTTAAAGGAAGACGTTGATGCATTTTCACAGTTTGTCACAATTTGTAAGAAATAATACTTATTATAATTAAATGCTTGAATACTAGAATATTTTTACAATATTCAAGGATATCAAGCTTTCATTTTTTTTTTTTCATTATGTTTCAAAATTGCATTAAAGGAATCTTATACATCCTTTTCATAGAATATTTTGTGATTTAATAACTGATATCAGGTTTGTCTTAATTGATGAATATTGTACGAAATATTGCAAAGTAGTTTTATTGTTATTTTTCCTTTCTTGCTATGTCGCATTCACGTTAATTTATTTTTAAAAAAATTATCATTTACTGTTTATAAATATTTAGAGACATTCTTGTTCAGATAGACAGATTACTTGAGAAAATGAATTTTTTGTTTTCATTTAATTATAAAATTCTTAATTAAAGAGTTAAGGGCTTTGATTAGTTCAAAATGAACATTTACGGTACAATACTGTAACAAATGTACATTTGTCTAAACAGAAGAAACTAAATCAAAGATATCCATTTTTACGGAAGAAATACTTCATTATTATTTGTGTAATATATTTCTTACCGAGAGACTATATCAAGGACTTTCTATGGAATCAGTCAAGTTGTGATTCACTCAAGAGGTTTAGATATATATTGTCCAATTGCAATTTTTTATACGAAGAGTATATGTTAGTCGGATTTATTATTTCTGTCATTAATGAATTATTAGATTATCTGCTATAAAAAAGACATTTTAGTTTAAGGTAATTAAAGTTGGCTTTTAAAAGCCTCTTGAATAAATTAAGGCAAATATTTGGTTATTCATTTTGTGGATGAATAGCTCTTTTTTTTATTTAATTTTTTAGAATTAAGTTTTTTTAAAACAAAATTTTTTTAGTATAATGATAAATGGTGGAAATTATAACATTTATTTGTCGATCAAAATGTCTTGTCATTAATATAGCAAGAGCTTAAAAACCGTTTGAATTACTTTATATACGAATAATTTGTTTCACATGATGACTTTTACTTGAAATGTAATTAATACTTTTTTTCAAGTATCTATTGAAATAACATTTTCAATTTTCGGATATTTGTTTATATACGTTTTGAAACATTCTGAACTAAATCGCCATTTTATTATTATATTATTTTCCAATAACGTTTGTTGCAGAAAGCTGAAACACTGAAACACAGTTCATTGAAAATGTCGATAGAATTCAACTGTACTTGGAAAACAATTTTTAGGAGTCTTGTAATACACAATGCTAACGACATTCTAATATTAATAAAAATCTATTTTTAAATGTGTTTTTTAGGACTTCAAAATAATACATGTCTTTCTTTTTGGGTGATATCTTATCATTACTTGTTTTATTTTATAAGATTTATTAACTAATATTATATCTATTTGTGATAGTTATCTACAGTTGATAGTTCTTATTAATACTTAAAATGTTTCTAACGACATTTATAGAATAACCAAAAACATATTCTTAATTATTTGTTTTATCTAATTTAATCTGAAAATTTAAATATCCGTAATGACTATTAAAACCTTTTGTGGAAAATGATACAGAATGATAAAAAATAACCGATATTATAATAATTCTTTTTTTAAATCAAATACAGTTAATCCAGATATATTTCTACATTTACAATTCAAATATAGTTCGATCGTTTCTTTTTAATAAAACGCATCCGCTTACGAAGTGATTCTCAAGTGCGAGCAAATATTTACGTTGGTCATAGATCTACAAAATGATTTTCAGAGTAAATAATAATAATATTTTACTTGGCAGATATTTAGTCGATTAGATTGATAATATTATGATATAACAACTAGTAGTTTTTTTTAAAACTTTTTTTCGATAAGAAATTGTCATGCAGTTGGAATTTAAGGAGAAAAAATATACATACATAAATACATCGGTCCAAGTATAGCCATATAACCGAAATCGCCGGATTACTGGAAAATTACTGATAATAATGCATTCGAACCAAAAAAACTATATATTAATGTTCAACATTTATTATAATACACACAAGTAAAGTGTCAAACACAAGAAATTACCAAAACCGCAAAATTTGTATTGATAATCTATATTATTCTATAAAGGTAAAATAAATAAAATAACATTCTGTGTAGTAATTTTCTTGTATAAAAAAAACATCGCCAGAATACTCGCGAGTCCGAAAAGGTAAAATGTCGGATTATAGAGAGAGTACTGTATTCCATTTTAAAAATTTTATACAAATTGCTAGCAATAAGTGCTGCAAAAAGTTTCAGCTGTCAAAAATATTGTCATTTTATATATTAAGTAAATATTTTCTTAGTATTTTGTAAAGTATCAGGTAAACAACGATAGTTTGTGCGATTCCAAAAATGCCCCATTTTAAGAAAAGCTGTATTAAATATGTTTCAGGAAATTAACATACTCAGGCTCATTTCAGAATTCATTTAGTAAAAAAAAATAGTAACTAAAAAGAGATTTAAAAACAAATCTCTCAAACTTATCAATTTATTTTAAGCATAAGATTTGAGGCTAAGGAAATTCCAAAAATAAATTAATGCTATTATTTTACTTTAACAGTTATGAAAGAGTTCGATAGCAAAAATAACAGTCTTGTCTAAAACAACCTCAAGGTAAAGATATTAACTTTTCCAAAAGCTGTAAATGGAAAAATTGTTTTTAATTCTGAAAAGCCAATTTCTGAAATCTAATTACTTACAGAAATCATTTCGAATAGAAGACATTCTTACGTTTAATTCTGAAAGATAATTTGTTTCCTAGATTGGTTGATTTTGATAAATGAAGGTTTCTTACAAAAAAAAATCTAATGCCTGGAATGGAATGCTGTCCTGTTTTATTTTTGCAAAACCGAACTGATAATTACTACGGCTTACAAAGATTACAGGGAATGTTTTTAAAAACAACTCAAACTAATTGCATTGCTTTGTCGTGAAAGAATAAGTTCAAAAAATTGTTTCTGAAAATTATTCAAAGTATATTATATTTCCAAACTAAAAATAATTAATATCTCTGTCATATGATTTTTAAAAATAATAATAAGACTAAAATTAATTAAATTCTTGAAGCTGAACAAAATTTCAGTAAAACTTTTCTTTCAAACGTAGTTAAGAATGATATACAAAATTATTTTAGCATATGTATTTTTTTTTCATCAACTAATTCTTTCAAAGGGATGGATGGCATTTAACTAGTTATTTGTCAAACTTAAATATATTTGCAGAAGGCTATATCTGTTTTCTATTTAATTAAAATAAAATGTTTCAATTATTTTTGTGTATGATGTAAGAATGTCACATTGTAATATGAATTCAAATTTTGTCTATTTTTAAAGAAGATATTTGTACATAAAAAATAAATTATTCTTCATAGCATCAATAAAAATGAGAAATTAAGAATATATATATATATATACTTAAGGAACTATCTTATGATTTTTTAACGTACTCGAGAAAACACTTTTTAAGATTTTTTTTAAATATATTTACTCTAAAGATAAATTTGAAACATATCTGTTGAAAAAACTCAATTTTTTTCATTCTGTCTTTTTTTTGAGTATTATGTAGCTTCAAGTCTACTCAAATTGAATTTCTAATATCGAATGAAAACTTAAATTATTGATAATATACAGTGTATGTATTAAAAATGTATTTCATATAATTATTTAAAAACAATTCAACAAATACAACTGCATTCGAAATATAATTATTAATGTAAAATATATTTTAATAACAGACAGTTACTTTAAATTGCTTCTTTATTTATAATTTGTAAAATGTTTCTTTGGTTTCTTAAATAAATTTAAGAGTTAAGTTTTAAAACTTTAATATGTATTTTGCAAAGGCATAAAAAAATCAATTCCTTACAGAAACAATATTTTTATGAAAATCAGTTTTTCATAAAAGAATTTGTGTGATAAAGCCTCGTTATTCGGATCTGTTTTACTCGAATATCCGGTAAACCGTTTTTTTTTTTTTTTGGAAATATTTTTCGATGCTATAATTTTTATTTAAAAGTGATCTTCAAAATTCCATAATAATATTTATTTGTTTCATCCACGCCTGTTTATAAAAATATTTGCTTTGCTGAAATTCATCCGACAGCTATGAATTTTTTAAAAGGAAGTGGTTGGAAGTCTATATAACTATTCTATTCAAAGTTAACGAAACCTCAGTTATACTACTTATTGCAAGTGACAGATAAAGAAATAATTTCTTCCTGATCACCTGAAGAAGCTGAAAAGATAAAAGGTACAGACGAGAATAACATGAAAAATGTGATGATCAATCAACAGTTATTAGCCACGAGGAAGCAGTGTTCTATTTAGAACTTTTGATGATCATATTTCGAAATTCAGGTGGAAACTGCACCCAAACAGCTGCTCTTACGTTAAAGGGAATGCGTTATCGTGCCCTTCACAAGTTGTATACAAACCTAACACAGCAGAAGCTTACAAACCTTTTTTTCCCTACAAATTAAACATGTTAATCTTATGTAAATATGGTTTACATACGATTTGTTCATCGTTAAAACTCTTTTCTGTAAATATGTTTTATTTCGTTTCGTTCTTCTCATTCACTTGTTAACTGGCTTTTCCATTACCCGGACGGGTTATGGTCCCAATTAATCCGTATTAACGAGGTTCTACAGCAGTTAAAAATATGTTTTTTATGTAATACATAATTAAATTTCATATTTTACAATCAATCGATAATACTGCTGATGAAAATATTTTTATCAGGCTTATGAAAGCATCGAAATATATTCGTATGTACAAAATGATTTATTAATATTAGATAATAGAAAATAATTCATTAATATAAGATAAAAAGTGTTCATAATGAGCAAAAAAATAAGCAAATGAGTCATTGATTTTACATTGAATAAAAAATATCTGGTCAACAAAATAATCCTTCATAAATTAAATTTGAATGTATTCAATTCATTTTTAAAATAAGGGGTTTAAAAGAGATGTATTTCACGATAATCTAGAATTTAAGTGCTTTAAAAAGAGCAAAAATAAGTAACATCTATAAAGCAAGACAATATTGTTCTGAATATTCAGTGTTGATTAATAATATTTATCAATACATACACTTGCAATTTCCATGTTTTGGTCAGTGAAAGGGAAATAATTCATTTGAAAAAAATTATTGCCCCCTGAAATATATTATTTTTATCACGTGCATCTTTTTTTATACTTTAACACACTTACTATTATTAATGTTGCTTTTTAATTATGCATTTTCTGTATTTTGTTTGAAATCTTGCTAAAACGATGTCAATAACATTATTGAAGATTTTACCTACTGTTTCAAAATTTTATTCGAATTAACAATTCGAGTTAATTGAACTGAATTAAAAGCTGATAATAATTAAGTATGCTTTTAAAAATTTACATTTTAAAACATTTTTTAATATAATTTCTTTAAAAGAAATTTGCTTTAAAAGAATTTTTATGTCATTTATTGTACATCGAAAGGATTCGTTTATATTTTTATGCCTAAACTGTTGTAATTTTTCTCCGTATTTATTGTCTCAAAATGTTTGTGAAGTTAATTTTTAATGATCTACATTTATTAAATATTTTTGTATAAATAAGTAACTAAATTTCTTATGTTTTTGGTTTGAATTTGTAATACATTCCTTGCACATGAAATCGTACACAAATATTAGGAAATTACTGGAATAGATGTTCAAATATTTACTAATGAAAAACATTTTTCTGTAATTGCTTAGAAATACTTCCAATAGATGGCAGCACGCTTTGAAACTTCTGCCCCTTTTACTGTTATCATGACAAACACAAAGATATCTACAGAGCACTCCAAATTACAACTTTTAAAAAACATATTCAAAATTTGCAACTAACTTTTTTATTCTCTTGAAAACATCAATAATATCAATATCCAAAATCTTGAAAAATATCTAATCACCTCTAATGTTAAAAGACCCAGGCAAATTCTTTTTGATTTTAATCCACCATTATTAAAATTTTTACTTTAAAATACCATTATTCACTTTTAAAACCATGCTTAAATTTTAACCTTTTTTAAAACTCCTCCCATCACATATATAGTCAATTTCTCACCCACGAGGGAGCCAATCGTAGCATCTCAGTACCTCACCTATCAACCAATCCCATAGCAGCCACTTCATCTCTACCGAAAATCCTCCTTCTTGCTCTTCGATACTACCGCAACAGTTCTTCTCTTCTACGGTAGATGGAGCCAGATTTCCTATCATCTTCTTTCTCCCATATCTTTAAAACTAATCATCCAATCTACATGAAATTTTCTACAAATCATCTCTGCTCCCTACTCTTCAAAATGAAACCACCATCCTCTCCAAGAAATATTTATTTCACTAGATTTGGGCTAGAAGAGCACTCCGCGCTCTAGGTGCCCATAGAACATTCAACGTCAATACATGCGTGTGCAATCTTAATTTCACAAATACTTATGTTGTGATTATTACTTTATAATAAATTATCACAGAACAAAGATTTTATTTTAACATGGTGAAATGAGAAGATACATCTTTACATATTGAAAATCATTGGCTGAAAATAACATTTTCAAATTCGTATACCGTTATACTCTTGCATCAGAAGGTATGCTATTATGTAATTAAATTGCAAAAATTAAAAATGGATTCTTGCAAAGCCTTTTTAGAAAGTGAAATATTAATCTGCACACAAATATAACGGAATTTGATGCTATCCATTTTGAAATCACGTAAACTGATAAGAAATTTTTTAACACATTTGGATTAGGGAGGGGGAGATACTAAAATCATGTAAAACTAATATTTAGAGTTAATATGTATCATATCCCTCTCGTTAAAGCAAAAAGACTCAAATAGTAAAAGGTCTTAAAAGGCTTCTTTTTCTAACCCCTTAGCATTTTTCATTAACAAAATTGCAATATTATAAATGTATGAAAGCGGAAATTAATTCTTAAATAGTTGATCGAATAAAATTATTGGATTTTTAAAACTGCCACAATTCATGAAATATGCAACAAGAGAATTGTAAGTAGTTCAAAAATTTAAAAAAAAAAATGTAGAACTTTAATAGCATACAAGTAGAAGTTATGTTAAAGGTATATTTTTTTAAAAAAATGTGTATAATTTTTAACACAGTTTAAATACATTAATCTTCAAAAGATAAACCAGCACTAGTCTTTAGAAACATGCTATGAACATTTATTTATTGAATTTTACATAGATTTAACACTAGGCATCATTGACCAATAAAGAATTACGTTTTCCAGAAAGTCTAATGTTTGATTAGAAGCTTAATGTTTTTAATTTTAGAAAAAAAAAAGGGGGGGTAGTAAAGAATGAATCCACTCCTGCTTATAATGTATTGGTGACATTGATTTTCCTTATTATCAAATGAAATAAAAACGACACCATAGCTTTGTTCAAACTCATTCAAAGTCCCCAGAAAAGGGCTTAACGCAGTCCTTTGTCTACTAAAGTAGTGCCAAAAAGGATCTATTGGACTAAGTTGGGAGATCGAGTTGGTCATTACATTCACTTTAATCCTTTATCTTTAATATTTTCATCAACGAGCTTAGCTCAGTGAAGTCGAGCATCATCGTCCATTTCAATTATTTCATATCAATAATACCAGCATATAAAACTACATAGGAAACAAGAATCTCGGCCCGGATATTTCACAGTAGTCGAAGTTCTCCCAAAGTTATTTTGACTATCCAGAGAAATTCGAGAACAAACCCTGTTACTACCATTTCTGTAGTTATGTCTTCAACAATGTTAGAAAGGTAGCACCTGGTACCTTGTTCTCTCCAGATCCAGTTGGGAAAGAGAATGCCAAATGTGATTCAGCAAATCACCTGAATCATTCTGTAGCAAACCGCGACTCTTCAGTGAAGGACACAGAACATCATTGTTGTCTGTCTAGGAAGAGTGCTACAAGGAAAGCATATAAGAATCATCTGGCATAAAGTCTTGATTATGAAGAAGTCTTAGCACCATTAGAAGCAAAAGTTATCTCTGTTATGAAACTTTTATCTAGAATGATATGAGGTATAACAGTGTTCTTCTAAATAACGGCCAAAAAAAAATTGAAAGAGATCTTACATAGAATTCGTAAGTTTTTGAGCGATTTGAATTAGATCTTTTCTTTCTTTGTATTCATATTAATCCTAGAGTCTCCTGACAAACATTAAGGCGGCTTTCTTATCGTCATCTTTGTCATTTACCGCCATTTCAACTAATTGATAAAATGAAATCTCCTAGATATGACAATGTCTTAATACTATCAATTGGAGATCAATAAGTATTTTTTAAAAAAAGCTCACGAATCACAAAAGTAGAATTTTCACAGTTACCTCTGACTGTTATATAAATATCAAATTTTTTAATAGAAATATTAGTAGACATAATTGAGTTATAAGATTCATATAAAGTTTCCCACTATAAATGGTATTCTCTCAACATATTTAAATAACCATCAATTGTTTATAGTTAAAACCAATGAAGAGAATCTAAGTAATATATTTTACATTTTGAAACAGATTGGAAAGTAATTATTATTTGCTTGAATCGTAGCAATTTAATTTTCAATTGATAAGAATTGGTTTTTCAATTGAAGAAATATGTATTGATAAAGTGTAAAATTTATATATATACATATATGTGTGTCTTTTCCTGTGAAATTGATTAATTGCACTAATAACAAATATAATTTCCTTGCGAAAAACAATCCTTAGTGTTATTTTTAGAATGCTTCTGTGAACAATAGATGGCAGCAGGAGCAAAGATGTCAGAATTTTAAAAAGCTCAGTATAAGTTATTTTAGCAATCAGAAAATCTTTAAAAAAATCAAAAATTGAAATTTTTTCTTGAAGTTTACGTAATTATTCCTACATCATAGATTTTGTTTAAAGATAATTATTTTTTTCTAGAACACAATATCACATTTTATAGCTTTGTTTTTAACTTGACATACATTTTTTCCTTTTTTTTTTTTTCCTTCCTTCCTTTTTTTTTTTTTTTTTTTTTTTTATATTTCACTCTTGAAATTGTACCCCAACAGATTAAAATATATTTGAGCACTGTTTCAAATTAAGCTTGTAATGTCTGTTATCAAATTTCCAAACAATCGGGAATTGCTTAAATTTGCTTGAGTAATTCCTCGCTATCAGTATTCATGAGATTTAAACCTGTATTTTTACATGTAGCTCCATTTTCAAAACTTTTTACTAAACATTATACATTTTCCACTGTGAAATGTAGTCTCTGGATTGCAAATACGATATTTACTTACAATAGTATTTTAATAACACTAAAATATTTGGTAGAATTTTCTGAAAATTTTTATTTTAATAAAAATATTGACAACAAAAAATCAAATATTTATACTTCATAAGAACTTGCTCTTTTGTAGCTAGAAAAATCGGTACTTGTCTATTAAAGCGGCGCCCGCCAAATTAAAAATACGACACTGTCGCCAAGCTAGTAAAAACACCAAGCGGAGCGCGAAATTGAAATGTAGGGAAAAAAATAACACACCAATAAATAATACAAAACTTTTTTTAAATAATATTTTTATTTAATGATCTTTCATATGTTTAGTGATAAATCTCATCCTAATAAGTGCTATAACAATTTAGATGTTTAATATTAATATTTACATAACTTTTAGAACATCAATCAACATAAACAGCCATATTTCTGAAATTGCGTTCACTATTTTATGGAAAGCATTTTTTTTTTTTTTTTGCAACATATTTCCTCCACATAAATTCTGCCAGATACGATTCTAGATTATGCCGAGCCGTACCGTGCTGTTTCTTGTTACGCCATTTTGTGGAACACCACATTCTTTTAACATTTACCGTGTGAACTCCCGTTAACGGATCTACAAAATTGTGCTTATGTTTCACCGTGAAATGTGGAAAACCTTCATCCATTTCGCTGTTCTGTAAATTGAA
This sequence comes from Nephila pilipes, assembly GCA_019974015.1. Taxonomy (NCBI): domain Eukaryota; kingdom Metazoa; phylum Arthropoda; class Arachnida; order Araneae; family Nephilidae; genus Nephila; species Nephila pilipes. The sequence goes on from BMAW01124638.1 coordinate 346,031, forward strand.
AATTGTTCACGACATTTTCAAAGGCGCAGCTTTAATAGCGAAAAATCTAAATTTAAACTGCATTTTTCACCTTCGAACATGGTGTTAGAACATTCAGAAGCACTCACTTATGAAGGTTCGAATTGTAAATAATTTCAACAATTCGTAAATATTTTATTATGTAAAATATTGCGAGGGAAGACATAACGCTTCATTGAATTATAAATAATTCAAGCTTAATCCAAACATCATACTTATGTTGAGGAAGCAACAGAATTTATTAAGGAATAAAACATAAACTTACATATTAATCTGAGTGCCAGATCTTCCTTACTCTAAATCTCTCATTTAAGTATCATTAAAAAAAAAAAAAAAAAAAAAAAAAAAACTTTAAAATATATTTATAATGTATAAAACATGAAGGTAAAGCTCTTATTTTTCTAAAGGAATTGGCCTTGCACACCATTCCGAAACCTTAACGCGTTTCATTGTTATTTTAGCTGTTTCAGCTAATATGATTTTATTTTATTTTTTTTATTTATTTTTTTTTTTATTATTATTATACTTTTTCAAACAGTCACTTTCATTTCCTATTGTTGTTAAGATGTATTTTCAGAATAAAGTAGTATTTTTATGTTTAGGTATATCAAGATATTCATAGACAAGAGTGGATCACAAATTTTATGATTGCCTTTCTTCCAATACCGATAATACTACCGACCTGAACATTGCTAGTTATATATTATTTCCTCACTTTATGATTGTATTTTATGTGAAATTAACATGAAATGAGATAAATATTAATTTAGGATATCTAGTTCACACATTAGTTTAATTTAGACTTACATTTCTTTCTAATTTCTGTAAATTTTTATTTGGCTGTTTTCTTAAAATTGAGGCTTATTTTTTTAATGTTTTGCAAATCGAGAGTTTGTAAAGTATTTAGTTTAGTAAAAAAAAAAAGTAATCGGTACTTACTTCATGTTAGATAAGTTTCTGAATTCGTATGTATTGAGGTACATATATTTATTAAAAATAAGGGCAGATTTCAATCCTTTTGCCTCCAATGTTCAGTAAATGGAAGGAATCAATCATTTTTCTATTCGAAACACAGGTGTATTATTAGTAATTTTAATAATACACTTATTAGTAATTTTATCTCACAATTACTTCAATTTTTTGCATTTTGTAAGTATTCTCTGTATTTAAATAACATTATTAATTATATGTAAAACATACTGAATTCAATATTTAGTCACAATATTCTTTTTACAAAATCTTTTTACTTTTCCCTCCAAAATCTAAATATGAATTTGAACATTTGAACATAAAGAACATTATGGAAACGCGATATTTATTTAAAAGCCTAATATAGTTGGCTAATTATAAATCACGAAGAACACAATATTAGAAACCTGAGAAATAATTGTACAGATTCAGTTTTGATAAAATTTACCTAGTGATTATTGATTTAAACACGTATTTTTATATTTCGTTATGAGTTAAAAATAAATTTCAATTTAATTAGATTCGCAGTAATATTTCTACTTATTTAATTATTGCTAATTTAGTCAAAAAGGTCTTAAAATATTGATTATTTGAGACTTTTAGTTTTCTTAAGATATTTATTAGAGAATTAAAATCATTAAATTCTTTTTTTCACTTTGAATCGAAATTTTTAATTAACTTACAGCTTCTTTCTAAGACGAATTTATAGAAATTTTACTCCAATACCAATAATTAAATATTATTTGATTATTACTTATGTGTAATTTTGATCAAAGAAAAGGAAAGATGATATGTTAAAATTTTTTGTCTGTCATCAGTAACTTACATTGAACAAAAAAATAAATTTATTTATATTCTATTTATTTTAAAAATGGGTTTCGTATCAAGGCTGAAAGAAATGTTAATTCATAACGAATAGGTATTTTAATATTTGTCTCTGCAATGGCTTTGAAATTTTTGAATTACAATTACTCGAAAATTTTCGGTAACATAAAATTGCATGGAATATCAGGTGAGAAATGATTACTGAAACTAATAGTAGATGGCGCCATGGAATGAATTCGAAAACGTCATTTTTGAATATATTAGGATAACAGTCATAGTTGCTCTATATCCCACATAAACACCAACTGAAAACATTTTAAGATCAATCAATAATTTTTAAATTATAAATTTAAAACACATGCCACCCTCCACATATATCCTTCCAATTTTTGATGCGTAATTCAATGGTTAGTGAAATGTAATCGTAAAAGTTATAAAACTCGCGTAAAATGAAAATATATAACAATATTTTTAAACTTAGATTGAAAAAAAAAAAACATTCATGAAATTTTGAAATATATTTAAAGCCTTAAAAAGCCATTAATATATTTTCTTAAAAATGACACATTTGCTTTCCTTTTATGAACCTTTATCTTATTCATATCTGTAAATTGTTTATAAAATCTTAATACGAGTCTAATTTTTTTAAATTTATTAAATTTAATTTATGTTATGAACTTTTTGAATGTGCGATAAACAATTTCAATTTATTACTTAAATTTCATTCAATAAATAATTTTCAAGTTCATCCATTTAAGACTCGTATAATCTACGTTACAACAATTTTTAAAAATGACATTATATTTTTTATTTAATTGTGTATGATTCACATGATTAATCCAAGTGATTCTGGATTTTGTCTTTATGTCCAATGAAATATTTCGCATTCTTGTATGAATTGGTGGGAAAGAGAGAGGATAAAGGAGTACTTTTCTATTGGAGTAAAAATATTAATTTTCTTTTCCTATTGGTTGTTAGCTTCATTTTACTTTTTATTGGTTGTATCCTCATAAACGATTGTCCACTTATACAATTGCATGAAAATAAATGCAAACGACTGGGTAACATATTTTATAATTTTTCTAACACCAAGACGAATATTTTTATTGCATTATGTGCCACTTGCATTAAAATATATGCATTCTTAAATTGAAACTAAATTATTATTTTTTTAAAATTATTTCTTAAATATTTTTTTAAGAAAATTAAATGTATTCAGTTCGTTAGGACTTTTTTTATGATTAATATTTTTATTCCGTTTTGTTATAAGATTATAATAATATTCCACATATATTATGGCAGGAAATTTTTTCTTACCGTCATTATTTGATTTTCTATGAATTTTTCCTCTAATTTTATCAGAAAAATCATTGAAAATATAGTAGTTTCAAGTTTAAATGTTTTTTTAAAAGTAGACCTAATTATATAATCAGTTTTACATAACATAATATATTCAAAATTACCAAAAATATTTTTTGAAGCTGCTATGTTATTATTAAAAAGAAGCTTCAGAAAGAAGAATCATTAAAAAATTTTCATGGAGAAAACTGATTAAAATTTGCATTCCCTTAAAAACCTAATTTATAACATTATGACACACATAATATGTACAAAAGATTATACCATGTTTTCTTTAATATATATCCTTCTAGAACTTTTTAAAATATGTAAAACAAGTGCATTATCATCCAGTAAGAATTTAAAGTACACAAAATATAAAAAAAAACCATCGCAAAATTACATTTTTAATTCTTACAATTCATAAAAAGTAACTGCATTTTTCTGATGTTAAAATTATTCTCAATTCTACTATGCTTATTACATACATTATTCATTAAAAGTACATATGCTAATTCAAACAAAAAAAAAATATTTTTTTTTTATGAAAATAAGTCGGAAACGTACAAAAATGTAATATGAAAATTTTCTTTCTAATACATACGCCCATTATGTTTAAAAAATACATAAAATTCAAATGGGAAATAAATACAAATATAATAAATTAATTACATATGATTTTAAAAATAATTTGATTTCAATTTTGCATGTGTGTTTCTCAGTATATAAAGCAAATCTAAAAATTAGAAATATCCATACTTATGTATGACACCTTGTTGGAATGAATTGATTTTTCTTTTCCTCCGTTTGAGAAAATAATTTCATTTTATTCTAAATTAAATTATTTGAAATTTCCTCTCTCCTTTTTTGTTGATATAATGTTTAATATTCACGTTTAGTTTTCTTTTTGTAAGAACTTATGAGTACTTTAATTATATTCGGAAACAATATCACATGTAAATATTCTAACATGCCTCTTTGCTGCAAATGTTTCTTCGGAGCCTTTGACCCAAATTCATTATGAAACATTTCAATTTCATTTTGAGTCACGCATTGTGTGCAACTTTCCAAATGATCCCTTTTTAACTTTGGTTTCCTAAGAACCAAGGGGTGTTATCTGGTAGCGTTAACATTACAATGGATGACGTCATTAAAACGTCGCCTATGAAGACGACTGATGTGGTTTCCTTGCATTCGGCGCTCTGTAGGAAATCCTGCCTTCTGGTTTACATGAACATCGTTTTATTGTCTTCCACCGCAATATTCCAGGCACCAGTTAACGGCTCAATTTCCTTAGTAAACCAAACCTTAATTCAGTTTCTGATATATTGGAAAAATTTTGACAGATGAGATTCTTTCATTGGTGTTTTAGCATTCTTCAGTTGAGGTTATGCGCTTACATTATTAGCTACAGCTGATTGATAAAAACACTGTCCTTTATTGAATTACATTTAAGTTGCATCGGCGCTTATTATCGGTTGGATATGCTGTTTTATGAGGTCGCATATATAGCAATTTAAATTTGATTCACTTAACATTTATTGTTACTAGTGACCCTCTAGTAATATAACATCAATTCTCATGTTAATGTCAAGTAAATTAGCATATGAACAGGTCAAACTAACCATTTTTTTAGAACTAGTGACCAAATTTGTAGCATTTCTAGATTCATCTTAAATCATTTTCAATTCATGAGAAAAACCAATTTTTTTTCCCAATTGCGACAGTTATTTCAGAGTTTTTGCAAGCTCTGGATGTCTTATTTTTGAATAAGTCCTTCAAAACTGTGTCATTAATTATTTCATATGTTGCACACTCGGGATTCTACGGTCTTCTACATTATGAAAAGTGTTTTCTTGAGCTGACCATATTTTATTAACTACAGGGTTTATCAAATTTAGATGCGGTTTCGATTCTAAATACAAATCATCCTATTTTCGAAATTTCAACTTTTACAGAAACACGTTTTCTTTTAAGACTCGGCATTATTAAGTGACAATGAATGGTTACTGATAATATGCGTTACAAAGAAATATTTATAATAGAAAAAGGAATCAGAGTAAATTTGTTACAAAAATACTCTGAAATTGAATGTGATAAAAAGAACGCTCTAAAATAATACCTGATTTAATGTCACTTCGCATTCTAATTGTATCGAAGTACAAAATATAATAATTAATGTTTTTCTTCAGGCTGTCATGTTGATAAATTATTCCTGAAAGGGGCGTGATAATTATGTTTACTTTTCCTTTATACTTGATATAAGACCTTTTTGAGAAACAAGCATACAAATCTTACAATTTTACCGGAATATTTAGATGATGTTAAGCTGTTAAATTAGCTAATAAAAAATTCTATATTTTCATGAATTTTTTTGGTACCGTGTTACATTAACATGAAAATTCAGACACCATTTAGGTGTCTGAAATTTTCAAAATTTGAAATTTTCAAAAAAATATTCCTTAACTTTTTCCAGGTAAATTATAAAATAGTTACATTTCAACATTCAACTAAACATGATATACCTTATAATTTACACAAAATTAAAACTAACAATTTTCATATGAAACATTTATTAAAAAAAAGTATTATTTAACTTTATCCAGTCTTATTTAAAAGATTTATTGATGATTTTTATTTATTGTAAACAAAACCACGCACATTGAATTCTTTGTTTTTATTCATAAACTAATTTTAGTATTAAGTTTATGCAATAATAGTTGTATTGCTTCAATTAATTTATTTTTTATATATCAACTTATAAATGTTGTAAGATATTATTATTTTATTAATTTATCAGCATGGAATTTATTTAATAAAATGTTGCATTAGAATATTAGCTTTAATGTTTTTATTGTTTGCTGTACTTTTTTTATAAGTTAAATTGAATCATCCTGAAAGTTATATGTCAATTTCTACCATTGAATTGCTTCATTTTTTTACAATGTAGTCTGATAAATCAAATTCTTCGCTTTCAAACTTATACTGATTATAATATAGCAAATTGTCAATATATTTTTTTAGCATTTACATTATTCTTTATTGTACATGTATTATTTTTATCTCTTAGTTCAATCGGCTATTTGATTTCTTTTGCTGACCTGCTGTTTACTAATCCAAATAAGGAGGATTTGCTCTTACTTAACCAATCGCCCCATTTAGTTCTTTACATTACTTAAGAAAGAAAGCAAGGAAACGACTCCTATTTACTTTGTGTATTTGTCCACTCTAGACCAACCGGTTTTTTTTTTACATGTTTCCCTTTTCTTTCATTGGCTAACTTCCTAAAACAGGTTGTCCAATCATTTAGCTGTTTGAAATTACTCAAATCTTACAATTTCATTTGTTTTAATCATAGCTGTTTGAGCTAAATCTTTTAACACGGAATGCGCTGATTTCAAAATTAAAATAACTTCAGAATAAATATTAGTAATCATATATGTATATATTTAAAAATCTTTCATAACTTGCATTATATTATATTTAATGAATGTGATCAAAATGTTAAGAACGCGGTATACTTTAGACTACGTAATCAATTTCTTGTTCAGTTCATTTTGTCGGATCAATGGCAAATATAAAATTTTAAAAATAAAATTCACTCTGGATATGTAACACTAGTTTTTTAATATGCATTCATAAATCGTATGCCGTTACAAGCAAAAACTATGATTGTAAAAATATGGTTGGATTAAAAATGTATAGGTACATTTGTAATATTTTCCGTTTATTTTGCTAAAACAACTCACGTTCTTACGCCAGATATATATATTCTTAAAAAAATTATAGCCTTATTTGGGTACATATAATTCTTTTCAAGAATTAGTTTATAGTGAAATTAAAAAATTTCCTATTAATAGCTTCTTAAATATACCAAATATGGTGAAAAAATGTTTCGATAACTTTCTGAATGATTATAAAAACAAAAGGGGGGATTAACAACAAGAATCGTTAACAAAAGTATGATATAAAAGGATGTGTAACCATTTTTTAATACTACAATTTAATCGCTATTAAAATGTAAGCCATTAGTCACTTTGGTTTCTTTTTATTGGTATAATAATAAGATGAAATCTTCATAATTAAATTCATTCATTTAAAAATTGACATTCATTATTGAACTATTGATGAAAAATTTATAAATTTACATCATCAAATGTATATATATCGTTCTTATTTAAAGGTTTAAAAATATTTATCATATCTAAAAACAAGATGCTTCTTGTCACAAAAGATATATATTCCTCAACTATTTCAGAATTTTTTTTCCATGGTAACCGAACTTAATGTTTCAGAGATTCACGAGTACAGTGGCTAAAAATAAAAACAACTGCTTTTGAAAAATACGGAAAATATTATGTGTAAAAAAACCCAATTTAATTTTCAATAAATTATATTAACGTTTTCTAAATAGCATTTTGTTTTAATAATATAAAATAACCATTTAAAACCAGGGTTATTGAGCCTACATAAGTTATTATTCGTGCTGTGATGCAACTTGGGTTAAATAAATAATGCTAAAAATTGTGCAATTTGGTTGAGCGAAAAATAACATTTAAATATATTTATATGTATTATACATTTTCTATATAAGCATATTTATATAACTAAAAAAATTTTCAAAGCTTTAACGCAGAAGTAGTTTTCAATTATATGTGCTTTTTCAAAAAAAAATTGTTACTCCTCATAATAAATTTTAAAGTGATTTTCGTTACTAATAATTTAAATCTCGAAAATATTACTTGAGACAAAACTAATTACTTACATCAGACTAGATTTTTAAGTCAGGCATCGGCATTTTCGCTTAAATCCTAATTACGGTTGAAACTTTAATAACGGAAATCTTAACAGTGTAACCTAATTAAAAATATTTCTATTTACGTTATAAAGCAATTTTCCAAACCAATTCACGACGCAAAACGCTAAATTGGTTCTAATGTCAATTAACTATTTCCACTTTTAGAAGAAACTTCCTACTTCCCTTTATTATAGTTTCTAGAAAGATAATTAATAAGCTTATGCTTCCATTCCAATGCTTTTAAGTGTCACTTCCTAATAAATTGAATTTATCTCATAAAAGGAAAAATATCTCCTCTTTGAAGCGTAATGTACTCTAAATAGCTGCTGTTTGCTTACCAAAAACATATGAATTAACGCTTATCCCATTATTTCATTTCCTCCCTTTATTTCTTAATTAAGACTGGCATTAGAATATTGCCAGAAGCAAAGACTAAAATGCATTTGATTCTTTTAGGAAAAAAAGAATGCTTGAACATAATCAAGCTTCTTGTCAAAAAATGAAAACACAATAACGCTGGATGCTTTTCCGAGGCTTCCGGTAGCGTAATTACGTCAATTATTTAAATTACTATATTTGTTTTGCTTTCACTGACTCCTCACTGTATGTGTAAATACTTTAATAAGCCTTCAACGGCAATTTACTGTATTGCTCTGAAGGAAAATTTTCGATAGATATCGCATTGCGGAAAAGGAATAGGGATTTTTTTAATTTGTTTAATTAACGCTAATTAAGGTCTTCACGGCAACAGTTTGGACTTAATATGCGTCTTCCTTCAGATGCAGTGTCTTGAAGCAGTTAAATATCTTGCAACGAGCTGTTTCGAGTAATTAGGTGCCATAATGAAGACGGTACAAAGATGGATTGTTGAGAGAAAAGAAGTGTGCATTGTGTCAGAGCACAAAGGGAGGATTCAAACATTTTTCTGCTTTTCGAAAATAAATTAATGTTTTATGTTTACTTTTTACTCATCTTCCTTACGAATAATTAAAGGTAATCATTTAGAACTGGAAGATTTTATTTTTATGGAATTGATAATTTAATTAATTTTAAAATTTGTAGACAATATATATATATATCACCGTTAAAGTATATAATTCAGTGTTATTTCATAGAATCACTAGGTATTTCATGAAATAACTAGTCAAGTTAGTTAAAGTATATAATAAAGGAAAATTTTCATACTTTACCTAGTTATTCCACAAAATAACTAATGATAGACCGTTAAAGCGAAAAATAAACAATTTCAAAGTTATTTTAAAAATAAATTGATCATGAAAAGCTAAAATCTCTCGAAAAATACATTTTATCCGTATTGGGGATAATTAATGGATAAATAATAAGGAAAGGCATATGATATAATTTATTATTGTTTATATTGCTAACATTAGTTAAATAGAAAAGAGAGAAAGAATATATTGCAGAAATAATTATATTTATATGTTACCAAAAAATACATGCTGGGATGAAAAATTGTTGCTTCATAAAAACATTAAGTAAAATTTTTCATACAAAAATGTAAGAGAATATTAATTTAAATTTTAATAAAATACCTTAATTTTACTTTTCATTATTTATTAGAGCAAGCATTGCTGTGATGACACTTTGAATTGCATTGATTTTATTTTTGAAACAAGCACGCTTTTTACTATTACACATTTTTTTTACGCGAGCACTTTTTAAATGTTTGTACATTGACGCAACTTTGAGCTATTATATCAAATCGAAGCGTTGTGTCAATATTCGGAACTTTATCAATGGAAATTAATTCTCGCTCATATATACTTAATTGAGATTTAAAGTAAAATTGTTTTATTCCGCCATCTCTTGTTCCTAATAGGAAAAATCCTTCCCCAATATTTTTCATAACAACAGCTAAAACGGATCTAGTGTCTCCTCTTCCTCTATCAACTCCAGGAACTGCAATACAAACTGTAGTGCCTACAGATGTCTTAGAATAATATTTACCTGATAAAAATTTCATTTTCGTGGCTTGAATTTCCAAACATTCTCTACTTTCTTGTCTTTCTTTCTCGATATTTATTTTATTTCGACACAAGCTACAGACTTTCTGTTCAATTTTATCTTCCTTCTAACAGACTTCTGAACATAAAACATGGGTCGGCTGCTCGCATTTACAGCAAAATACGTTGTCTTCTCAATTTGTTAACTCATGACACACAATTTTACAATGTTATTCGGAGGTATTTGTTTATAACACTCGAAAGGCACTTCTACAGTTTCATTCAAAGATGCATCTTTAAAATGACAGTATCATCTACACCCTCGGAACATGCAGTTAGAACTGTTAAGGCATTTTCAAACTGCTGTTCATCCTCTATTGCATCAAACACTTCTCTTAAAATAGGAGTTATGGATAGTCCAACTCTAGGAGCACAGCCAAACATAGCCTCGTAAAGTGTTCTCATTTCACCAGAATGAAGTGCCCTGCTTTTCATGAACTGAATAAATTTAAGGTCATGACTCCATGAAGTAGATTGGTTGTCTTGAATCCAAATTGTTAACATGTTTTCGATGTCTTGATTGGCCCTCTCGACACTACCTTGACTCTGACTATGTTTGGGTTTGCCATGTACGATGTTAAGTCCCGGCCAAGTTATTTTCAAGTCGTCTATAAGTTTATTGAAGAACTTCATTCCATTGTTGAATTGCAGTACACATGGGGCACCAAATAATAAAAATGTATCGAGCAAATGCATTGTGACCTCTTCTGCTCTTTCCTTTTCGAGAGATCTTAAAATCACAAACTTCGTCAAATGATCCTGGTAAACTAAAATAAATTTATAGTTTCTGTCAGGTTGAGACTGAAAATCTTTGAGATCTACTTGACATCTTGAATTCAGATGTGGAGACACCTTGGGCTAACGACAATGTCTTTCTTTCCCATATTTCATGTTTGCTGACATGGTTCACAAACACTCAAAACCAGCTTTAAGTCATTCTATAAAGTTTTTCTTCATATCGACAATTCATTTATTTTACCATGTGGCGTTTACCACCATATCCAATAAAAACAAGTGTTTCATAAACAATTTTAAGAAGCTTGTCACTTGTGCAATGAAATATCACATCAGGTTTTACATCCGTTAGTGGCACTATTAACTTTTCTACTCCTTGAACTTCAAGGATATCATAATATATCACACGTTAATCACGTGGTACTTTTTTCTGTGCTGTTTCAGTAATTTTTACTTCTGTTACAAAAGTTAACAATTTTTCACGAGTGAGTGCAGCACTGTATTTTTTTCCCCTCGTTTTTTTAATAAAGATTCTAACCTTTCTCGCATTAAATCTTTTTTATTTACGAGGTAGTGACCAATTCCTGCAGAAGTCATTGCTTGAAACCTGAGTGAAAAAAAAAATTGCTAAAATCCAAAATGTAAAATACTAACACAAATACACCTTCTAAATTCTACGCCTAAAAGCAACGGGATGAATTTTACACACACACACGTCATTGCACAGCAGCTACTGTTCGACCACGATTCGCGTGGTATATTGGCAAACGGCCAAGAAATGCTTGAACCGGCTTAGAAGGGGAGAAGAACTTTTAATGCATGTGACACGTTCTCGCATGCTGTGATTCTTTTCATTCTTGTAAAAATGTTCTTAGTTATTCTGAGTATGGATGCTCCGTTTCCGCCTCTGAACCGAATGTTTACCATTTCATCCTTTTGGTAGTATGAAAAACAAACACTCAAAAGCGTTTCAAAGAGCTATCGAGTGCCGATCAAGCAACCGTTATTCTATAGAATTGCTACGTAATCGTAGAATTCAATAATTTTGCACACTATAACTATATATATATACCTAGCTTTAACTGGTTAAGTAAAATTAATTTTTAAAAATTTTGTTGGATAATATATACTTAACAATAACGGAAGTGAAAATTTTGCAGTGAGTATAATTCTTAGCTGATTATATCTAAGCTAATTCTATTTGTTTTATCGTATGACCAAACAAGTATTCAAATACGTCATATCTTGACAAGATTTACTGACGACTTGCTACAAATAAAATTATGCACAAAATAATAGCAAATTATTAATAATAGCTTTTAATTTAATAACTTTTTTACTCAGATATCACTCTAGGCAAGTTATTTATTCAATATTAGAAATTCAAATGGCTGGTGAACATCCTATTAGTTTTACAACTGCGCGACGACTCAATAATTCTCTCACTCTTTCTCCTCTTCCCGCTTCACTTCAAATCTCAGATGCGTGAGTAAAACAGATAAATAGAAGATTGGTGGCTTGACAGTATCCATTAAAATATTTAAATTTGTGAGAAATAAAAGAGGAGTATAAACTAAAGAAGGAAATATTTCATTTTTAACATACTGAACTTAGCAGCTGTTATTATTTTATATTCGCGGAAAAATTGTGCTTGAAGTTAGTAACCTTTAAACTGCAACTATCTGTGTCCTTTGATTGCAAAGCTATAACTCTTCCTTTCGTTTATTGATGTAATTTTCTTAAATTGAAATAAACTCTTTCTGAAAAAAAGTTTGAGGAGATTACTTACTCCTAGTTAAAAAAAAACATTTTCAATGTTATAAAGCACGCATATTCCAAGCAGAAAGCAAAAATTAGTTCTTCTGTACCACAAACTGGTAGAAACTGACAAAGCACTCAAAATGTACTTGTAAATTACAATACGCATTGCAATAAATGGCATCAATTTTCTTTTCGTTGGAAGAGGAGAAGGAATGGAGAGTTCACCTTCAAAGTGTGCGCAAGCATTCCAGTTTAATGTTGTACATCAAAAATGAAAGTAATAATTCTTGAGGCGAACAATTATTGCCTATGGATCCTCCTGCGGGCACTCTGCTATTGAGTGTACATTGATCCAGGGATATAGTGAAAAAAAACCCCCCGCGGGGGGCCGCGCGGCTCCACTTTATCTTTGTTCAAAAAATTAATTTTGAATTTCGTTGTTTATTCCAGTTGGGGAGAAAAAATTAATGTGGTGCACGGGATTTCGAATATTATTTTTTTTTCTGAAAAAAGTTTTAAAAAAATATCAAAATAAAAATTTTTAGTCTTAAAATTTCAGTGTAAAGCAATCCTTAAGATGGGAGGGAACTCAACCTCATTGTACCCCTACTCCTGACCTCTATGCTACTGCATTGATCTGAATTTAAAGTTTTAATCGAGGAGGCAAATAGTGCTATAGCTTACCGTCATACTGCATTCTAATATGTAATGTAATTACTTTTTTAAAAATTTAACTGCAGGAATCTTAGGAATAATATTATCATATTTAGAAAAAATAATAATAAGCAATAAATGTTTGGAAGAAATATAACTTATCATTCAAAGTTTAATTTTTCATAAATTAACAATTAATCTCTTTAATATTCTTTATTGGATAAATATTTTACATCTTTCGGTGTTGGACGACTTATTTTATTTCTAATATTGTTAATATCATTAATTCTATGACAGAGTTTTCTCAATATGATTGATATAGTGCCCTAAATTCTATTGACAACGTTCTAGTTTTTAAAAAATGAATTAAATTGACTTACTTTTGATTTTTATAGTTGCAGATTTTTCAGTTTTACTCTTCTGTTGAACTCTGCGTTTATTGTCTTTGTATTAAATTATGATTTTCTTATGGAATAAATATTTTTGATTTTATTATTAAATGAAAAAAAACATTTATTTAAGAAAGTTTTAGACAATCTATGTTTATTAATGACCAAAGCTCAAATATGAACTTATTTCTTTAGTTTAAAGAAATTCATTTAATATTTTCACAAATACATCAATTTGTTTTATTAGTGAAATGTTTATTAAAAGAAGTTACATTAAGAATATTATTAAGAATTAAAAATTATTTTACATTTTTGAAATTCGAAGTACGATTTGATAATCATGTATTTGAATGAATTTTTTTAAATCGCATGCTCAGCATAAAAACTATTTAAATTAGTACAATAATAATTTTTGTTCAAATAACTACATTTTTTTCCTTTGAAAAAAAATCAAAATGTTTCCTTGAGTTTAGCCATAGTTAAAATAAACTGTTACATAAATGATAACTATTTTTAAGAATGAAGTGTCAATCATGACAATGAAGTATTGCATTTGATATGAAAATTTAATTGATGTGATTAGCAAGCAATAAAATACCAGTAAATATATTAAAATAAATTCTCCATTTAACATATTTTCTGTGTAGTAAGGAAAATAGTATAACAGATCAAATTAAAATTCATTCTCTTACAGGAAGTGAGAACTTATCATACTTACACAGAATAAATGATTTTTTTTTTGCTTAAACTAAAATGAACTCTAAAAACCTTCATTGTTCTTATCATTAAATCATAACTACATATTTCAATTATTAATGTAATATTATTGATCGATTTATTCTACAGCAAATTTTTAATGAAAGAATAATTTGCTTCTGGCATAACTGTGTACTTCAATTATTAATAACACGTTATTAATTGATTTATTCTGTAATTTTTTTTAAATGAAAGAATAATTTGCCTCTGTAACAAAATAAATCAGAAATATGAAATAAAAATCAGTTCATTAAACTTTTAGTAAAGATAATCTCAGAAACTAAAACTTAGTTTCCTTTAGTTTCTTCCATTTTTAACAGTTTTAAATCTTAACGTCATTTAAAGTTCCTAAGGTGCAAAACATATCAAAACAATTGTTAAATTATTTTACATTATATGTTGATGGTATAATTTAACAAACAAACGATTTCGTAATTTCACTTCTTTTGTCTTATTGCATCACGAAACGCGTATAAAGAGTAGTTTGAGCCTAATTGCTTCTAATTGTTTTCTCAAACTATTAGAATGCTTTAGTTGTACTTGCTTAATGGTTTTTTTTTATTCCTGAAGAAACATTACCTTTTCGCATTAGATTTACAATAAGAAAAAAAAAGAAGCTGTTGTACAATTTCACTCCTGCAATCCCCTATAAATAACTTAAGCTAAATTTAAGGTTTATTCGCGTGATTCATGTCATTTAATGTTTGCAGTAGCAATATCCTTTTTTTACAAGCCATGTATCTCATATCCCTACGCCCATAATATTTAAGGCGCATTAAAATGTATGCGATGAACACTAAAGACAGCTTAACTTAATCGATTCTACTCATAATTTTCGCTTTTAAGCTTTTTTGTTCAAATTACTTTTTCCCTTCGGCACTCCTATTTTCATGGTTTTCAGAAGTGGTATAATTTTGGGCTAGAACCATTCAGAGATGCATTTATGGTGCATTTTCATGTTCCGGATTAAAAATTCCATCATTAAGCGAATGTTAAGGGTATATGTACGAGTGCGTGATACAGAATGATAAAATATATGTGACAGAGTTTTTCTTCGTTAAAAATAAAAGAAAATTATTTGAATTTCAGTCTGATACTTGCCTATTTTATATATCAATTATATTATGTTCTTAAAATTTAAAAAATAATTGGAATCTTTTGTCAATAGCGTAGTTGAGGAAACAAAAAAAATCGTTATAATGGAACCAATATTTTATGTTAGGAAAACTTATGACTTTTGCAAAATATTACGTATTTAATTGTGTTTTTGAAATATTTCTGCACTTATTAAACGTTTGCCATCGCTGTTATCAATTATTCATTTTATCTAATGAAATAAAATTGAATTAAATTACCATCAAATAATCCGAATTTTTTAAAAAATGCATCTAATTCGTGGACATAATTTCAATTATTCAAAGACAAATGATTATAGTATATATATATACATATAATATATGTATATATATATATTTACATATGAAAGCATTGAAAATGAAATGAATATCTACAACGATTTGAATTCAAATGAGTAAAAAATATGCATACTAAATGAGTTATTTTTTGAAAAGCCTTAAAGAAAACAGAAAATTAAAATTTTAAAAATTTTGAATCTTGAAGAATGCTGTTATATTTTGGAGATATGAAAAAAAAATTGGTTCCGTATTTTTTTAGTCAATATTTGATTAGAATATTTAAAATACACTATTAAAACAAAATATATGCTTAGATTATAAAATAGACAGTGTGTGCGGTTTAATTTGAGTTGAAATACTACAATATATGTTTTAATTAAAAGTATGAGCCTTTTTAGTTATTATTAAAGAGAAATTCTATTCTGTTCTAAGTTATATAATCTATTTTTTCATTTTTTTTACAGGGAAGAATTTTGAATGCAGTCAGTATGAAGAGAGTAAAAGATGGTCAACAGATAGAGAGAGAGTAATTTTAACTTAAAAAGACTCAACGTTATTACAGAAAGAGAAGGCTAATGTCTTAGAGAGTATGATTATTATTTTAATTTGTGATGAAGATGCAGAAAATAAAATATGCATGAGTGTGAATTACTGTCCCAGTTACAATCGTTTATATTTTTTAGAAAAGACACTTGCATAATGACGTTTCGATGCTTTTCTGAAAGCATTTTTATTCATACATGTATAAACTTGGTGCGCAAGTGTGTTATTTTACTTTGTTAACTGAGTAAAAAACATAATGAAATATATAAACAATTTTATAAATATTTCTCCTTCGTTTAAATATGATAAACATTTTAATCCCTGCATTATATTTTTTCTCAATGTAAATAAAATGAAAAGTACTGCAGTTGATGATAAAATCATATTTGACCACAAAAATTAATATCAAATTTTGTTTAGGGAAAAAAATTATTTCGCTGTATAGAAACAGTAATCGGCAAAATTAGTTTTCTTTAAGAAGAAAAATTTCATTGAAATTAATTGTTCGTATGAATAACATTTAAATTAATTACTCTATTTGATTAATTAATTATAAAGACTGTTTGCATTAAATAAATAATTAAAGATTCTATCACAATCGCAAATATTGTCTTTTATATATACTTTGAATGCATTTCAAAAAATAAATAACCTCCTACAACAAAGAATTGGAAACTGTGAAATAAATTGTTACTTATGAAAAATGTAACATTAAAACGTAAATAAATGGATTAAATTTATTCTCTTAAAAACAAATTGTATTATGAGGAATTTAGAATTACAAAAATGAATAAACAGCAATGCATATTTTGATCATAAAATGCTATCAGCAAGTGAAATGTTTAATTATTCTCGGAATATCTTGACTTAGAAAAATTGTGTATGAAGGTAAATTTATTCACGAATTTTTGCTTAAAAATAATAGATAATGAATTTCTGAAACTTTTTGAATATATTTAGCTATTAGCATATATATTTTGTTTTATTATGTTCCAATTAATTTAAATGAAATGAGTTAAAATTAAAATGTTTATTCTTACACAATTGAATAAATGCATCACATTATTTACCTAATATTTAAAATCCGAATTTTTTTGTTTATTAAGAAAGTTTCTTTTAGTTATTTTTAAAACAGTTTTGCGTGTAAGGTTTTAAATTAAATGTTGTTTAAATAATAATTTGCCTGGTATTGTAAAGAAAATATTTTTATATCAATCGAATAAATTATTTATCTTCTATTTCCCATAAGAATGAAATTGTATCTGATATAATGACTACAAAAATTTGTAAATTCGGACAAGAAATACATTAATCAGCATTTCATTACATATTAATAATTTGAAGTTTTATTAGCTTATACATGAGGTTTTATACATATTGCTGTTGCTTTCTCAAAGATATTTTTTTTATAATATCCTATGTGGATGAAAATTTTAATCGAAAAATAAAAATTGCACTTAATGTGTAAGGTTAAAATGTAAGATCAAAATTGCAGAGGAAAGAAAATATTATTATTTATTTGTTATAATTGTTGCAACCTTTGAGAACATTATTAAAACTTAATTTGAATTGAAATTAACATCTATTTTTGAAACTATACTCATTTCATGCGAGATATATTAATGAAGGGTTCTTTTAATCTAATTAGAAAAGATTAATGATGCTAATGAGAATCTTTAAATATATGCCTGAACATGTAGTTCTAAATACTAATTTTACACATTTAACAATAATTTTCTAATTATTTATATATTTTTAAGAGGTAAAAAAGTTTTCAATGCATTATTCAAGTAACAAATGTATCTCTACTAATGATATTAACTCCCTATTTTATAATACAATAAAATAGATTGAGCTGCAGTTTAAATACAAAAGCATATCAAATGAGTATTATAGTTTATTAATTGAATCCATTTAAAAGCTAATTGTTATTCTAATTCCGCCTTATTATTATTAAATACTTTATTGTTAGAATGTTCAGTAATAAATTCAAAACAACGATGAATCTCGTCGAATTTTTCTCATTGTATAGAGCCAGAAGTGCTTAGATATGCTCCACAAATGCCTTATAAATACGCAATTTACACCTTATTATTGAAATGTTTCCGTTCAAAAAGATAACTATAATTTTAAATCACTTATTGACAACTAAAATTTAAATTTAGTTAATGAGTAGGACTGTATTATAATTTAAAATATAAATTCATTTGTTCTAAAGTTTTAATATATTCCCTATTGTTTATACATATGAGAGAGTTTGTTTCAATTAATATTTAGTTTTATTTTCAAGAATTTATATGTTGAACTATATTTATATTTCTGTTATAAGGGATGAACACTTTGAATTAAATGAATGAAGATTATTAATTGTGTTTTTTGAAATGGTGATAATATTTGGTAACTTTTAATTTCCAGAACTATACCTAACGAATTTTCCAAATATCTTTGTTTTCGAGTGATAATATAAATGTAAATTATGAATTATAAACTTAGAAATTATGTAATAATAGTTGTATAGACATCAAAATATACAAAATGACCTTTCTTTCTTTTTCAGTAAAGTAAAATATGACAGAAAGAGAAACTGGCTGAAAAGAACTTCAGAATTGCAACCAGGTGCTAAAGATTTGAAGTGAAATTAACGGAATGAAATCGCTAATGCTTGTGTAAATAAGGAAATTTAATTTGTACATACATTTTGTGAATAAAAATATTGTCATACATATTTAACCTACTCATCCTATTTTTGCAGTGCTGTGTTAAATATTAAAAAAAAAATACCTAAAGTCAGCTCACAAATATATGTAACTAAAAAGGTAAATACACCGACTCTCCACCATTGAATAGTCTTGTTTATTTTGAGCAGTTTTAAATGTCAAGAGAGAGAAAGAAAATATAAAAATCTTCTTTTGTAATTAATGTATTTTGTGGGTAAAATATAATATTTAGTTATATTCAGGAGTTACTTCAGGACAAAAAAAATTACCAAGTAATATATTGAGCAGAAAGTTTGAGAAACATGATTTAAAGTATTTGATTTTAAATGGAAGAGATATTTCATTTACATGAAAATCATCAAACAATTACAGTAATCACAAGACCATTCTGTCAAAAATATATACATATTTGTTGATGAAGGATTACTATAAAAAATACTTAATGATACTAGACTTTTTTTTTTACGTTAATTCATATGTTTTTCATAAATGTTGATTTACAGAGAAAGTTCTTCGACATCGGTCATCGTTAATTTTGTGTGTATTTTTTTTAAAAAAGTCAGTAAAATATTTGTTTAATAACGTTATGTGCCTTAAATCTAATTAATTTTTGAATTTTTTTTAAAGCATCTTGTGAGATGAGCTTGAAAAGAATTTGAATACTTTTGCTTTTAGAATAATATGAATACAGTTTAAAAATAAAATTGCTGTAAAATAGTTTTTAAATATGCGTGATATTAAAGAATCTTAGTATAAAATATATACATTTTATAAAACTTTTAACAACACATTTGTCATGAATTCTTAAGTATAGGCTTTTGATCATTCAAAAACGTACATGTCGCATTAGTTGACTCTTTTCTCTTCTAAAATGTAAAAAATATGATGTATGAATAATTAATATTTTCCATTCTTTTAAAACTTTTGTAAAAGCTTTAAAAATTAATGTTATGTATTAATTTCCCTTTGCCCTTTTTTTAAAATTCATCACTGTAATAAATTAATATACCTAATCAATTTTTTTTTCTCATTAAAACCTATCTTTCTGAAAAAGATTTATCAAGAAAATTATCAATGAGGAGATTCGTGTTTAAATATTATTGGTTTATTAGAAAACACCTGCTTACCACACTCACGTCACAACAGCAGGACTCAATAAACAGTTTACTATACACATGTTACAAAGTTAGGCACACAAATCCTAAGCATTTGTATTAATCATAATTACTAATTCTTTTTTTATGATATGAAGAGGGAAGGAGACAAGGAACCATACCCATTTCTAGACGCCATGGTCTCGACGACTTTTTTCCAGTTCCCGAACATTCACCGCATGGGTTCGCAAGTAATCGGTGGAAGTCACAGTAACATCGCTATTGTGAATCTTGTTAAGAGTATACATTACAAGTTTAAATACATCGAACAAACATATATATTCTTGATTTTTTTCAAATAGCTTTGAGGGGGAAATATATAAACATAATATATTATCAATTTAAAGCGTACAAAAGTTATAATCTGCGTGCCACTTTAATCAGAAATTCAAATAAAATAAATAACAATCAGATGCAATAAGCTGAAAACTTATTTTAAAATATTTGCAATGTTTCTCTATCATGAATAGTATCAATGAAAATATTCACATTTTCTATTTAATATTCCTATTCTACAATTTAAAGGACAAAAGTAATGAAATAATTGTAACACACACTGCAATATATTTGTAAGCTTAAGAAATAGTTAATAATACACATTTTTTTTTTATAATTGGAGACTCTCAATTAGCAATAAATTTTGTCAAATTGAATAAAATTTCAATATAACTGCACTGTTGATGTTTTCTTGACGTTATTTAACATTTTTTTTCAAAAGATTTCATAATTAAAAATGTATTTTAGCAATAAATAAGTAAAAAAAAAAATATAGATATCTCATCTCACACACACTCTTCCCTGTTTCTGTAAGCATTTATCAATATATCTGAAGTATGCTATTGAAAATGAAGAAAAATAAATTTTTCTCACATCAGAAGCTCTAATAGTTACAAATTTAGCTAAACATTTTACATGTGCATTTAAGTGAAGTATTTCTTTTCTGAATTGCAGCTGCAAATTTTTATGCAATTTTTCAGATAAAATGCTCGCTAGTCTTAGAAGGACTATCCACGCCTTCATACATTTTATTTCAACAAAAGTTGGCATGAATTCAAATTTAAAGATAAATTCCCAGTTTTGTTCCAAGAAGAACGAATATTCTCATGCAACATAAAATATACCAGTGAATCAAAATCACATTAGACCGATATGGAAATAAATAAAAACTCGAACATAAATACAAGTGTAATTCATTTTTGAAAGAATGTAGAAGTTATGCTGCAAAATAACTTTATAAGTGAAAAACGCTAAAGCAAGCGAAATTTTGAACAATTCATCTTTTTCTGCCAACACTAGAACTCAAAATTAAGTTATGTCTTTGTTATTTACCACAGCAGCGTGGATAGAATAAACTCAATTCCAAATAAAAGAAATTGAAGGAATATTTTCTGGTTCAAATATATGCTACCACCAATTGAGTGGAATTTGTTCACCTGATAAAAAAAAGTATTCTTTCCATAGAACAGCAAAACTGTTTTGCACAGTATTTAAGAGAAACTACTATACAAAATAATAAGTACATTTTCCAATACCAGAGAAATTTCTATAATAATATTTATTTAATATTATTATAGAAGTAATATATTTTATATAATAATATAAAAATATTAATTTCTTTTAGTGCAGAATTTTTTTTAATAGTAATTGACTGGATAAATTTCATGAAAAAAGCTTCAATAAAGACAATTTATTTTTTGAATTATTTGTTATTGTGTTTAATTTTATATCGCCAAAAGTTGAATACATTTTTGCTAAAAAATGTTTTAAATGCAACTTGAATATATTATTAAGTCTACATTTTTAGTTTTTTTATTAATTTTATTTATATAAGAATTGTAAGGAATTTATAAATAATTAAGGGATTATTAAATACTTCTATAATGTTAGAAGTATTTAATTATGCTTAAGTATATTTGTAAATAACCAATATATGTTCTTTTTTTTTTCAGAAATCAAATACTTAAATTGATGTTCTGAAAATTACGCAAATACGCTTTAGACTTATTTGAAATTACAACAATGCAATAATAAACACCACTTGGCCAATAATCCAACAACAATAATATACCTTAAAATACAATTTCTAAAATGTTATTAATTTTTTTTGTTGTTAAAATGTTTGTGTCTAAGCTCTCTTCAATAATGTGATAAATTCATAACAGTATCCATAATCTTCATTCTGAATAACTAACAATAAGTTTAATTTAAACCCCATTTAGTAAGATTTGAACCAAGTAAATTGATTTTTTTTCTTGGCTATAATTTATTTTTTTAAAAAAGTACCAATTAAATTTATCTCGTGCTTTCGTCAGAAATCAAATATCTTTTTAAAAAAGAGTTATATACACATAATATTAATTGCAATGACTTGTTAAAAAGTTTAATAAGAGCTGATTTATAAACAACATTGAAGCTTTACATTTATAAGAGCAATTATCAAAAATTAACTTTTTCTTTTATATTTCCTGCCTTAGAAATAAATTATTTCAGTATAAGCAATCTAAAGTAACGCTTTAGGAATACTAAAACAATATTATGTTTTAAAAATTGACTACTAATCTATTCAATTAATTGCTTTTTGTTTTCACCGGAATCATTTGATATTTTAAAATTATTATTGTAGGTAATCGTTTCTTTTTAAACATTAAGGTACTAATGTATTTAAAATTTCATTGACATTTAGACCCCTTCTCCTTTTAAAGCTCGACTTTACATTTCATTTACTAACACTTAACAGAATCTGGAATTACTTTTGTGATTTTAGCAGATAACAGATTATTTTTAAAAAAACATTATTTATAGCGGAAAATTTTAAATTGTGTGGTTTGCACTGCTGTGAATTATCAGACTCTTTCATCAACAGAAAATTAAATTTACTGATTATTGATTCATATTTACATTGATTATTATTTACAATGGGGGATAATCACGCAAAAACATATTAAGGAATCCATGTGTTCCTTCTCTTTCAACCAACAAAAAGCGACTCAACGTCTCAGATTCTGTAATTCGTCGTCTTAGGCGCAACCAGCGTTTTTCTTTGAGTAGTAAGTTTGAGCCTTGATGCCACTAAGGATTCGCCGCGTAGCCGGGGTGGATACACGTCAAATCTGTTGAGGTTCTAAGTCCTCCCTTTAGTGTGGTGTGAAAGTTAGGAGAAGGGGTTACCAGCTGAGTTGTCGTTCTCGTCACTTGACCGAGGTTCATAATTACGAGGTCCGTCGAGAATAGTCTTCGTGTTGCTTCTAGTGCAATATTAATAAACCCAACCAACCAAATTCTCGTCTGCGTTCCTCTCTGTATGTGTGTATGTTTTCATATTGCTGAGATCGTGCTCTGCCTACGTTGATGGAAGCGACAGTCTACATCACCTCTGATTCCACCATTTTGATATCTCCCTGCCCTAGTGGAATGGTTAGCCTGTAACAAAAATGACAAAGAAAAAAATAATGAAGTTAAAAAAACAAGTAGATTTAGTGAGTGAAGAACGGACCAGCACTGAGCATGACTATTTCGCCCCCAGGTCAATAAAGTATTAGGTTATACATTAGTGTTGCATTCTATCCAGGTTCTACGCTTCACACCCTTCACTAGATCTGACCCCTGACTCTTACTGTTATGATCATACGCCACTTCGGTTAAGTTGAACTTCTAGCAATTGATTTCTTTGTGAGGCGGTGGAGAATGGTCCTTTTGGCATAATGGCGTACAACATCCTGTTTCTTTTTGCTTTCTCTCTTCTGGCAAATACGGGATTTTCTGCGCTGTCTGACCCTTCATATCTCGTTTGCGCGCTCGTCTTTCTCTTTCACTCTCTTAAAATATCTCCCCTTGCGTAACGCTGAGTGATGCTTCCGTCTTCATAGAATTTCTTGAATTCAACTGTGGTAAATACCGTAAATTCGTCATTGACTTTTCTTGTTGGTTCTTGAAATGCGACTTAAGGTATACGAACACGTTGAAATGGTCAATTTTCGAAAAAAATCACATTTTTAGTTTTTTGTTTTCTTGAATAAAGCATTTATTTAGCTTTATAAAACTGTTTTTATTTTGTTTCTACGTCACTTAAAAGCCAAGATATTAAAGAATTAGTAAAGCTCAAAAAACCGGATGTGGGTATTTAAATGACCGGAAGTCAGCATTTAAATGCCCTTTAAAGATGTCAAACAGAATTAAAAGACCATATTTATTTTTAATATAAATTTAGAAAACATTTGATGCAATATTTAAAATAATTAAGCATTGTGCTAGTGTCTGACGACGTAGAATTTAAGGAAATCTGGCAATAATTGTTTTATTTACATACAGCTTGATTTGTTGACAACTGTGCTTGTGTAGTTGCATAACAAAACTTATTACTTTTTATTTGAAACAATATTGAATTTTCTTTCTGGTATTAGTATTTTTACAGCTATGGGAAATAACAGAAATTAAAGTTATTCTCGTAAAAGACAGTTCAAAGGAAATAGGTACTCTAATAATGTTCCAGTTCCAGAGAATGAAAAAATTAGTAAAGATGTAGATATTTCAACTACCAGTGAAACAAAATTGATGAATTCTTTCAAACCTTCAGATGTTACTGAAAATGATGAAAAAAATTTTATTTTTAACTTAGGAATTTTCAGTCATGTAATTTCTTTATTATGTTGTCCTGTATGTTTTAAAAGAAGTATTAATGTAATGCAAGAATCTGTTTTTGGATTAGCCATGAACATGACTTTAAAATGTGAAAACTGTGACTATTCCTTCTCTTTTTGTTCATCTGATAAAATAAACAAATTGCATAATATTAATCTTGCATTTGTTTTTGGTATGAGAGTCATTGGCAAAGGATATTCTGCGGCCAAAAAACTTTGTTCCGCCATCAATATAAATGTTCCTTCAAAAACAGCATTTGGTTTCCTTGAGAAAAAACTTGAAGTTGCTGCTAGCTACGTAGCATGCAATACTATGAATGAAGCTGCTTTGGAAATTAGAGGTAATGAAAATGATTCTGAATTATCTCATTGTGGTGTGTCGGTTGATGGAACTTGGCAACGCAGAGGATATTCATCCTTGAATGGATGTGTCTCTGTTATTTCAATAGATACAGGGAAGGTATTAGACATTGAATTCATGTCTAAAGTATGTAGACTTTGCGATTCAAAAAATGAAGGATTAAACACCATTCATAACTGTGCAAAGCATACAGGATCATCTGGTGCTATGGAACCAGTTGGCGTCTACCGCCTTTTTGAACGTTCGGTTGAAATGAGGAAATTACAATATGTAAGCTTTTTTGGAGATGGTGACTCCAAAGCGTATGATGCTGTGAAAAATATTTATGGCCAGAATACCGTTACAAAATATGAATGTATAGGACATATACAAAAACGTGTTGGAACAAGATTAAGAAAATTGAAATCAACAAGAAAAGGGCTTGGAGGATGGGGAAAACTGACAGATGCCTTCATCGATAAGTTGCAATATTATTATGGCATAGCTATCCGTGACAATGTGAATAATTTAGAAGGTATGCAACGTGCAGTAATTGCAGCATTTTTTCACTGTTGTTCAAATGCAAAACAACCAATGCACGGCCAATGCCCTGTTGGACCGGATAGCTGGTGCAAATATCAACGAGCTGTATCACTCAATAAACAAATCTATAAGGACAAGTCTAAAGGACTTCCACAAAATCTGGTTAACATTATAAAACCAATATACATGAAATTATGCGACAAAGGCCTATTGGAGAAATGCTTACCAGGAAAAACTCAAAATGCAAATGAGTGCTTCAATGGAATTTTGTGGAAATTCATTCCAAAAGATGTCTTTGTTGCATTACCAACACTGCGATTAGGAGGATATATGGCAGTAATTCAATTTAATAAGGGATTTCAAGGATTATTGGATGTATTGAAACATTTCAATGTGCCTATTGGTGCATTTACATTAAAAGGTTTTGCAGAACTAGATGAAGTTCGAGTCACAGAATCTAAACGACATTCATTGTCAACGGTAAAAGTTGCCAGAAAAAAAAATAGATTAGCTAAAAAGAAAAAAATGGTTAAAAATGAGCAAAGAGAAGGTGTCAGCTATAAAACTGGGGAATTTTAAGTAAGTGATTGTGTGTATATAGAAAATATATGATAAATTGTACTAAAAATGCATTTTTCTCAAAATCAGTTTTTTCGCATATTTTGAAAATTCCAAAAATGATAACTCAAAATATTACTGCTAAATTTCTTTGAAACTTGGTATTATCTTTTCTCATAATATTGTCTAGGGCTTGATCTAAAATAATGTTCATAATAAGAATATTTTGAAAATTATGGCTTATTATTTGTATAACAACGTTGTAAAATATGGTAAATTTCTTGTAATAGCTCTTCGACTGGCTCTGAAATTTTTATTTATTTAAATAGCCATAATATTTTAGACCCAGTCTTAGGTACATGTATAAGGTTTATTTTGATACTAAATTTACATAAATTAGTTGAATACATTTTCATGTAGCATTTTTGAAAATTTTCTAAAATTTCTTCAAAATTCTCTATAAATTTGCTAATTTTGTGAAACATAAGTAATTTATTGCAAATAGCAGTTTAACATACCTTATTTACATTGAAACTGAAGTTAAAAAGGGTATAAATTTTTCTCTAAATAATGTTTTTTAAAAAAAGTACTCCGAACGTGTTCGTGTACCTTAATGAATTATTTTTCCGGCTTTTCAAGTCTTCTTTGACTCCACAGCATCTTAATTTTGTTCGCTTATTGAAATATCTAATTAAGTATAAGAAATTTTATCGTTTACTCTACCTTGATCATTAATACAATTATTAACTCTATTATTAACTTAATTAATTAAACACAGTTCTATCGATGGTTTGTCTTTTGCACTGTTTGGTTTTAAAACAACTGGTTGAGAAGGTAACATGTCATGCACACGTGTATCATCATTAAGTAATTGTAAAAGATAGCAATTAGGTTCGTATCATTTTTCGATAACTTGCATTTCATTTCCATTTAGAGTTAGTTTTATTTGCAATAGAATTTTCATTTCCATCATAAATTAACAACACAATGTTATTATAACATAATTATCAATGCGATATTTCTTAATTAAAATACCTTTGTGGGTTTATTCCGTCATCAATTTTGCTAGTATGATTTTGTGCCATCTGATTTTAATTCAGGTCATAATTTTTTTTTCTTACAGACAACAGTCCATTAAATTTATGTCGCTTCCAATATCAAGCTATATATTTATTTTTTCTCCTTCAATTTCGACTATTTCATATATTTTATTCGAAACATTTTCTTTATTTCTAATTTAAGTTCTAATCATATTCCTCTATCAATCTCATGTCTATCAATATTTAAGAAAAAAATTTTTTCAATTGATTTACACATCCATCATTTAATTCTATTAACTGCAGGAATTATCACTCTAAAATTCCCCGAAATAAAATTTATTCTATCACTTGATTCATCGCATCTAGGGTTAGTTCTATTTTCTAGAGTTTCATGGTTTGGTTTGAAATCCCTAATATTAAATTTATCTTGCTCAACAATTATCTTATCATCAAGTCCCCTATAATTGTTTTTCTGCACTTCTTTGATATTTTCATAAATATTTAGTGTTTCTCTCAATTTTCTAAGTATTTTTTATCCGTACATAATACTTTCGTCGCCTACGGAGTCGGAAATGCCTTAATTTTAGTCAGTTAAAAGCAATTGATGAATTTCAACAGGGATTACTATTTTTTTAAAAAAGAGTGAGTACTCGTGGATAGTTCTTATTCATTGGACTCTTCCTATTCCATTTAGTATCTCTTAATTAGCATTGTTCATACCAGGCCACACAATTGCATTTGTAACAAAATTCAGCCTTTAAAAAACGTTGCAATTTTCCATATGAATTTATCCCAGATTATTCCTGAGAGAACGATTAACATAAACCCGTTAACAATTTCTTTACAAATATTAACATAGCCGAATCATTTAATATAACAAATCAGTCATTTTCTCAAAATCTTTTATCCATGTATGTATCAAATGAGCAATTTACAGCCCCAGTAAGATTTTTAACATAATTTTTTACATACTTGAAATTTATACTTGATTTATTTAGATTTGAGGATAACATCATCTGCGAAATGTTTGTGTTCAATTCTATAGATTTAGTTTCGTCTTCGTCCTTATTTCCTTCAGTAAAAATTTGTTCCAGTGTTTAAAGTTAGGAAAGTTTAAAAATAATTCTTTTTGCTTTCTCTTCCTTAAAATCCAAGTTCAAAACATTAGAGTTATTATTAATTCGTTTTTGGAAAATTCTTCAACTAAGAAGGTCATTTTTTTTGACATATTTCGACACTTCAGAACAAAAAAAAATCGAATCCTTCAAATTCTCTTAGTTTTTGACCATTTCGATTATCCTCTATGAATTCATGAATTGTTCTATTATTTACTCATAAAGGTAGTACAGGAGTAATCCGAATTTTATCATTATAATTACTAATGTCTGCTAACTTCGTGGTGATTAAATGTACGGTTTCAAGTGAAAACTACTCATGGGATTTGAAGAAGAATTCTCTTCATATCCTTTAGTTTATACAGGTAGTGATAACCCTGATGAGAAGATCTAACTCTTGGGAATTCTGCAATGCATGAGCACACACAAATTAATCCAAAAGTTAGTTCAAATTAAGTCCAAAGAAAAGACACACATTTCACTCTCTTTTTTTTCTTCTCAAATACCGTAGTATCGAAAAAAGAAATTATGTCTTTTTTTTACCCAGTAAACATTTAGTTAAAATACTTAACGCGTCAAAATACTTAATACTATGTAACTTAACGCGTCCCAGCCAGCGAAGTTTTGGGGTCTGTACACCGTTGTAAATTAGGATGCTCTTTGAACAGTGAATTAAAATTAAACGTTGGCAATTTTATTATTATAGTAGTATTATATATAATGTGGGATATTCACCCATCCAGCACAATTCGAGTAGAACATGATAAAGAATCTACTTTTTTCTTTGACAACCAAAACAAAAAGCAACTCTACGTTTCTGGTTTTTCCAGTTCGTAGATTTCTCTTGTCTGTATCCTTCTGTGGGGAAGGGAGGGAAGAGGTAATCAACTGCACCGCGAAATCTGTTTCGTCATCAACACCTGCAGTCCTGTGGTCACTGGCTTCTGAACAGAGATAATTCATTGACCAGAGAACTGAGGTCGAGTTCCGTTCTGCCGTATGGTATGACATCCCTCAACCCCACAAATTAAATCAAATAAGCAAACCTTCAAGTATATGTTATACAGTATAGAATGTATATTTACTGAAAATATATAAAACAGCGTACTTAAAAATATTTTTATATCAATCTGTATAAAAAAGTTTTTCATTTTTACTAAGAGAGTTATTTAACAACAAATACATGAAGATTGTGTTTATTAATGCACATTTGTGTTTATTAATGCACATTCAATGAGATAAAAATAATTTTTTTGATTATATACTTTTAGAAAAAATTGTTAAGCTACATGCATTTTGGAATATCTTCTAAAATGTTTTCTTCTGTCTATATTTTAGAAATAAAGTAAGAGTCCTTTTAGAATATTTTGCCTAAAATGAAGATAAATATATTTAACAAATTTAGGGAATAACTTATTTTACAGTTGTTATAATATAATGTCACTTTAGTTTTAAAAAAGGTAATTTCCAAAATTTTGTTCCACAGATAATACAATCATTCGCTTAGTTTGTATCATTTTATGCATTTAATGATGAAACTGAAAAAAAATGTTTGAATGCCATTTAAATTAAATGCAAACAGTAAATAAATTCTAATTGGAACAAATAATTATTTAAAAAAATTAAATTCACAGAAACTTTTATTTTACGTATATTAATATTTAATAAGTGAAGAATTTAAAAATCTAATTTTGTAGAAATGGAAATGAGGATTTGGTTTAATTTTAAAAATACCTTTTGTATAGAAAAATTCAATTTGTGTATGGTATTAATAATTGCATGATATCAATAAAAGAAATTGATAGAATTGCATTTTTGAACAAATTTAAAGTTATGTGAATGCTTGCTACATCTATGTAGATTTTTTAGTTTCGCTCAAAATTAGGCACGGAAATGTCTTGAACTATAACAGAAACTACGTAACTATATGTAACAAATTACATAACTAAGCTGTTTGCTATAACACATATTAAGCGATTTTACAAAGCTAATTTATTTTATGAACCCAATATATTTTTACGCAGCCACATTTACTTTGAATATTTTATGAAACATTTGTATTTATAGTGTTATTACAAAATAAAAAGGGACAGAGAAAAAAGGTAGAATTTGCTGCTTGGGAATACCAGAGCAATGAAATATTTTTTCTACAAAAACAAGAGAAAGCTAATATTCCGAAGAGGGAAACTCCTCCTTTACCTCAAGCGTGTTGTAAGGCAGCTACTTTATTGGATCGCCTTTATTTTAAATTACAACATTCGTCATTTGTGACAGGTGTATGAGCAATATTGTATTTCAGTCCAGACTGTTGTAAACAAAAATAAAATGCTTCACAAATCAAATTACTTTATGTTTCTTTTTTTCTTTTCATGTTCCTGTTCAACGTCAATACTTACCAAAGTTATCTGTTAAATAATTTTCTCTACAACAAAGCACTTCATTCTAATATTCAAATTTAAAACTGATTGTTAACAATTTATATATATATATATATATATATACATATATTGAAAGGATCAATTTAATCAAGTATTCTGTTTTCCTATATTACTCTTATAAAACTTGATATCCAAAGGAAATCTTGTATCAAAGGATATTTTATTAAAAAAACTGTTTAAAATCACTAAAAAACATGTATCGGCATATCGTCACACATAAACGGATTGTATCAACAGATTTATTTCTCAAAAACTATTCTACTGAAAACATAATATAATGAGGCTCCTACGCCGCATTTCACCGCTCTAAGTCTTATTACGTCACGTTTCGCTTCTCAATAGACAATAACAATAAGAGGGGCGGCATATGCGCATGCAAGTGATAACATACCCCTCCCCCTATTAACATGCTTTTAAAACTTTTAATTATTGCCTGTACACAAATATTTATTTTACATTACTAAAGTAACATACATAGCACACAAGTTTCATTTCTGACTAAACACTCTCTTGAGGAATAAACAGTACAAAAATAAGAAAATATTCATGAATTGCCAAACAAAAATTATAATAATGGATATACTCCAATGATACTAATACTCAATAATAAATAATAATAGGGAAAAAAATCTTGCAAAATTTGTTCAAAAAAAATCTAATTTTCTCATGGATAAAATAATTTTTTTGTAATAGGTTTTTTGAGATATCCGTGTTCTGTCTTGACTTCCAAAATTCTAAGTTTGTTGTCTTTTTTTGGGTTAGTTTCAACGAGTCTTCCCTCGACCCACTTTTTGCCTACTAAATTATCATCAATTTTAAGAACTTTATAACTCACTTTAGCAATGTTTTTTTATTTATTTATTTATTTTTTTTTTTTCAATATAACATTTAGTTCACTGTTGGATAGTACTTAAGTATAATTATTATTCCATCTTTTCTATATACATTGTACAATTTTTTTTGAATCCCTGATATGTTTTGAATTTATTGGTATCTATAACTATTATATTTGACTCAACAACGGTAGTAATCGGATTCCGGATCAGAAAAGGAGTTGGGATTAGAACTGACAAATTATCTATATCAGATGACAATGGTGTGAGAGCGCGGGAATTTTAAAATTCAATTCAATCCCTTTAATTCAAATCATAACAGTTTAATACTTTTCTTAAGGTAATTTAAATTTGCCCATTTTTGATTTAAGATATAATTTGAAGGATTTAACTCCAGTTTCTGAGAATCTACAAAAATTTGAAATCCTGGGCGATAGAGAAATTTCCAGTTCTTATTATAATTTACTTAGAAATTAGTTAGTTCATTATCGTGATTTTTTTTATCGCACATTATAGTTTCTTAAATTCAACATTAGGAAGTAATCAGTCATTGCTTTTCCCATTATCATGAAAGACTCAAGAATATTTTCCTGTTCTAGCAACAAGTAATTTAAATGAAGTGGGCTCAGATGTTAAATCTGATTGGCATTAATTCAAATTGTTCAACCTTAGTAACAAAGCATATAAAAATTTCAACTTGTACACTATGAAAACTACGTTTGTATTAGATATTGTCCTTGATCCAAAAGGGACCAATGAAACCAACTTCAGTGCAATTTAATGGAAAATTTTCATTTTCAATCTGCATTTCATTTCTTTTTCTATCTAATTGTCTATCATTTGTTTACAAGTAAAAGGTTTTCCTTTAAAATATATGAGGTAATTAAAACCTCCTTTTCTACACACATTGCGTCTTCTAAAGAGTCTAAAATCTCTGTCTCACTTGATTTAAAAGAGCTTGTGAACCTAGATGAAAATGTATTACATGATAATATTCAACAGTTAAATTTGTTAATTTATGAATTCGTGGACAAATTATATTGATTGGTTTTATATTTAATGTCACACACCAGAAGCAACACGAAGGCTATTGGCGACGGACCTCATAATTTTGAATCTCGGTTAAGCGATAAGGATGACACCTGACCCCCATCTCCTAACTTTCACACCACACCAAAGAGAGGACTTTGAACCTCGACAGATTTGACGTGCATCTGCCCAGGCTACACGGTGGGTCTTTAGTATCATCAAAGCTCAACCAATGACTCAGCAAAAACCACCGGCCGCGAATCCACGGTCATGAGCACTAGGATAACGCGGCCTCAGGTAAAATTATAAGATAAATATAGTAAAAACTCAAATTACTGTTACAGTATCTGCTATCAACTCTCAAAATACCGCGTTGATCCAAAACAGGATTCAAATTTTTAACCTGAGTTTGTACAAAAACAGATTTCTTTTTTCTTTCTTCAAACTCTTTGTTCCTTTCTTGAACTCATATCGTTGTACAATCTTGTTAAAGAAAAGTTCAGTTTTATGGATTTCTTGCAAATCCAAAGATCCATTCCGTTTTTCTTCTTAACAGTTCTAATACAACCTAAAAATAAAACTAAACACTCGATTTATTTTAGCGTACTTATTACTTATACTGAATATATAAAGACTGGAAATGCCACATTTACATTAACACAGTTTTTAAGTCACTGATTTTTAATTCATAATCGAATTGACCACTAACAGTCATTATTGGAAGAATGCCTTGTTTGGGTAATTATTCGTCGCTAAGAGCGGAGGACCGTTTCACTAACAAAATATGATACAATTTATCAGAATCTACTCCTCGAGAAAGAATGCTTGGTTAGGTTTACTATCGCGTTAGAAGCAACACATAGGCTATCGGAGACGGATTTCGTGATTTTGAAATTCGTACAAATGTGAGTACGATGCCTGTGATCTGACACTTCACTCTCCTGATTTCCACACCACTCCAACGGGAGCACTTTGAGCTTCGACAGATATAACGTGCATCATTCCCGGCTACATGGCAGGTCTTTTGCGGCATCAAAGCTAGAGCCCACGACTCGACAAAAACCGCCAGTCGTGACTACACGACCATGACCACCGCGGCCACTCGAGATAGAATGCCCACGGGGTTTGATCTGACGTTATATGATGCCACAGCAGCGCTGAGGATAACTTTAGAACGGCACCCTCTTTATTTTGGAATCCATGAAAGTAAGATCAAAGAATCACTTCAGAAATATAGTTGCCTTACTACCATTTTCAATGCAGCCAGAACCTTCATCAATTTTGCTGAAATGACAGCGGCATACAACTCGAGTCTGGGAATAATTAACTCTTGAGAAAGCAGAAACTCTTGATTTGCTTGTAAAATTAATTTCACTAAGATGTCTCCTAGCCAATTTTCATATTTACAAAAAATTGCTGCTCCAAGAGCTCCGAAGCATCTGCAAATCCTCAATATTTGTTACTCTTTCGACATCGATATTGTTTCCAGTTACAATAAATACGCAAGGAAATTGCTTTTACCTCAAATCACTTCGTTAGAGATATTTATTTTTTGCACTTTTTCTCCCATTTGGTTTCTCTTACTTGCAGTAGTAAGGACTCTTACACCCCTGTGTTTCCCTCCTACGCTAATTCCTCTTTTCCTCCCTTTTACACAGATCAATGACCCTGGAGTCGAAGGTCAGTGTAGTCGTATTTACTTTGAGGAACATCAGATATCGCTGACTTATTTGCTCTGGCTA
Organism: Nephila pilipes; assembly: GCA_019974015.1. Taxonomy (NCBI): domain Eukaryota; kingdom Metazoa; phylum Arthropoda; class Arachnida; order Araneae; family Nephilidae; genus Nephila; species Nephila pilipes. Next base: position 380,402 of record BMAW01124638.1, read on the forward strand.
GGTTGGATCAATAACGTTAAATAATTTTTAATGTTTGTGATCATATATATAATTCCAGAGAACAGTATTTCTAATTTAATACTTTTTATCAATTTTTGCGATTGATTGGTAAATAAATTATTTCTTTATTATTCTTTCAAAAATTGAATGTTATGATGATGAATAATATTTGTGTTATAAATCGAATGTGTGTGTGTCTTCATTTGGGTTTGTTTTAGTAATGTGTAAAATAAAAGGGTAGAGTGTAACATACTAAAACCAGAAATTAAGAATGAACAAATTTAGAGCTAAGAAACGTGAACAAGTTATAAAATACTAATTTTTCAAAAAAAAAATGTAATAAACAAATACATGAATTAATTGATGCCCGGAGAATAATATATTTAAAACAGTTTCAATGTTAGAGTTAATAAAAACTCCCATTTCTCATTTAAATGACTTCCGTTTTAACATCCACCTCATATGGATAGTATAAAAGCACGCAATCATTTTTTCGAAAAGCTAAGAAACTACCATTATTTTAACAGAAATTAATATCATAAATTTAACATTTTTAACGTTGATTAAATTTGGAAATAATTCCATCCAATTAACCTAGTACGAAAGTCGCTACATACCCGCGAGGAATGGGCCTGTACTTGTATACGCACATGTACACGATCTTTTCTGAAAGATTGAGTGCTTCTGTAGTGTTATTTTAAACATAACTCTCAATATTTATATATATTAAATGACATTCTTTAATCATTGTCATTGGGAACATTTTTTTCCTTTAAAATTACTTGATGGAAATTAGAATTTAGCTAAAACTGTGTTACTTTACTTTATACCGACATTATAATTTTATTTTGCTACAAAAACAAAGGTAATTTATTGGTAAAAGGTTTTTTTTTAATTAAATGACTTCGAACATTTTCCAGTTTTGAAGTGTCTTAAATATGATTTTAAGATATTTAATTTAGATAAATAACTAAAATTTCCGACTTCGAAATCTTAAGATTTTTTTAAATAGCATATTAAATAATTTTTTATTCATAAAAAATATTTATGTAGTTTTTAAAAAATAGCTATTGATTAATTTACCCATTTGCTTCATACTTGTAAATAACGATTATATTTCAGATAATTGATCATTAGTTATTATTTTTGATGATTTTTAAATACTTACATATAAATGTAAGAATTTATTTTCTGTGGAACCAGAAATAATGGAAATAAATATTTGTAAAATATTTTAAGATATTTCAATTTTTATCATAAAGGGAAAAAGTAACAAAATAAAATCTAAATTTGATTTGTTTTTATTTGATTTAAAAATAATGTCGAGCTAGAGAAACTTAATGATTGACAGTTTTGAGTCACATAGAATGATAAAGATATTACCATATTTTGTGAACTTTATATTCCTAAGTTTCCAACCACCACACGGGAAATTCGATCATCTCCATTTAACGTGCAAAAGAGCTCATTAATTTTCACGAGAGTCCTTTATTAGAATCAAGACTGAAATATGTAGTTCGATTTGAACATTAACCGCTTGGCAAATCACGAACATAGCCACATAGCTATAGTAGCCAAGTGAAACAAAAATCTACGTAAATCTAAGAGAAATAGATGAGTCGTTACAATTTGGCTGGTAGAGTAATGGATTTGCAGCGAAGACCCGTAATAAACTTCCTTTGTAGGACCTCTTACATGTCAATGAAGAGTTTGACTAAAATATAAGTGGGTAGTAAAATATATATGCTGTTGAGAGGTGGCGAATCACATATGTGTGTGCGTGTTTCACATTTCGTGACACATAAACTTTGAGATTAAGACAAAGACTTAATATATTAGAAGTCATAACTCCAGAATCTCAAATACCTCTTGACCAGACCTCTTAACTTCAGGTGCTGTTTCAGTCCCAGTCTGTGTGTTCTAGAGATTGACAGATAAAATTTATCAGTTCCTTTTTAGCGAATGAACAGCAAACAATGTTTTGCGATATTTTGAAAAGTTGTGGCCAAATTATTCTAAATTTTTATCAGAAATGCCAAATGCCACTCAAATGTTCACAGAAATGGACATGTCCACGGATAATGAGAGCAATAATTATTATTTAGAGTAAATGGAACAGTATTACGAATAGCAATTTGCATTGGTAACTATAACCAACAATCATGAATGCTTTTATTTTTTAAAATTTATTTATTAAGAAAAATTTCATTATAAATAATATGTTGTATATAATCTTATGGTATCTATTTAATTTGTGATGGTGGTAGTAGGAAACGTAGAAATATAAAGTCCACAAACTAAGGTAATATCTTTATCATTCTATGTGATTCAAAACTGTCAATCATTAAATTTCTCTAGCACGACATTATTTTTAAATCAAATAAAAACAAATCAGATTCAGATTTTATATTGTTACTGTTTCCCTATATGATAAAATTTGAAATTCTGAAAATCAGTAACATATCGTTAAACGCGTAAACTTTAAACAGTAAAAAAGATAAATAATTATTTAAAAAAATATGCTGGAATGAGAAATTAAATGTTTAATATATTATAAAAGCTATTATATTGCAATTTCAAATGGCATTCCAAACGAAAACTGTATATACTAAGTTGCTGTCAATAAATTTGAGATTGAATAGCATTGGTATTCATTCATCGAACCCTAATAGAACCCCTAAATCAGATTGACCCCTAGTGATACTATATAGACCCCAGGAGTCGATACTGACCACTTTTCAGACCCTTGCTGTACATCAGCATGACATCTAAATACACTGCTCTGGAGCGTTTGTTTCAGGTATCTACTCTGGTTCTATTTGTACACTTTCTGAATTTTCTAGATATCCTGGAAAATTATAAGTAGACCAGCACTAAAGTTCTGAAAGGTAAAAATTTTTTTGTTTCAACAATATAAAATATATTATGCCAACAAGTGGGAAATATGATACACCATTTTCTTATGCAGGTTTATCTTGTGCCAAAATTGGATCACAATTAGGAAGTGAACAAATATATTATGTAAAATATATTTGTTAATAGTTATTCACTTTAATACAAATATATGTATTAAAGTGAAGTGAACAAATATATTATGTATTTAATTATGGATTTCATTATTGGTTTAACTAGAAAAACTTATTCATGTATAAGTATTACTTAAATATCTTAAATAAAATTATTTAATTTTATTTAGATTATTTATATTCAATTTATTTTCTTATATTTACGTCATTGTATGCAAATATTAAATGAAATTATTTTATTTTTATGAAATTTTATTTTCTGTTTACGGTTAATAAAACTCCGAGTAATTAACTAAAATAACGTTTATATTAGAAAATGTAATTGAATTACAGGTTAAAGAAAATGCCGGTAAATTTGCAGTCTCTTGTAGTTTCTTCAGATTTTTTACTTCATGAGACCGTGTGCAATGACGTTGATTTCCATTGAATCTTTCAGGACAAAAAAATATTTAATTGGTGAGGCATGGAAGAGAAGTGTGGCGAAAAAAAAAAAAAACACTTGTGTTTTTCTCTTAACTTGACTTTGGTTCAAAATTAGAAATCACATCTTCAAATGTTCTCGTATTACCACCATAGTATTATGGTAGTAATAAGAAAACGTTTGATGATTATCAGTTTTTAGTATCATAGCATATAAATGCTCAAATATTAAGTGATTGTTCCTTTATTTGAATAAAAATACAAGATATATAATTTGATTCATATAACCGTAAGTAACAATCTATTAAAGTACTAACGTGCTACTTTTTCTATATTTGAGAAATATATTTGATATTGATTGGATATAAACACCATAGCACTTTTATTTCTGTTAAATATTATCATTTCAAATTTAGATTTCACTTTTTCTGTACAAATTTCAAAATCAGTAATATTAGACATTAAACAAGGAGAGACCAATGCTTAATGTAAATTTAACAAGAAATTGATGATAAACTTTATATTTGAACTCGTAACAGAATACAAAAATACAGCTTATGATTTACTGCGTAATTGATCTGACTAGTAATTCATTACAATTCATTCTAATAAATATCAAAATTAAGCTAATGTATCTCATTCGGATCAAATCTCAAATAGTATGGTTTTGTATCAATCAGGTGTGTATCATATTAAATCTCTCACCCTCTCTCTCTCTCTATTCACCCACAATTAACACATAAATTAATTTTTTTTCAGCTGCCGAAAGCTTACTCATACTTGAAATGATAAAAATTTATCTTCCCTTTAAAGAAAAGCATACTTTCCAATTTTCATAAACAAAATATAAGATTCCCATCGTAAGAATATTGGACACAAGAAATTAAAATAAAACAGGAAACTCCAATGTTACTAATGAATCAACATATTTAATAAAGAGCGTATTAAGGTAATTTAAAAATAATATAACTATTCGTGTGCTTACTAAAGTCACAAAAATATATTAAATATACTATTTATTAACATTTCAACCTTATGATTTAATCTACAAGTCTACCAATTCATGAAGACAGGCATAGAGATACAGAGTCACATAAAAATGAGTACTGAGAGCCAAAGGAAAATATTGAATTTTATTCTCAACTTCTAGCGATATCCTACAACGGGGAAGAAGTGCAAATAGAAATCCTTAAATTTAGGAAATATTTTAATTAACTGTAGTTAATTACCTCAATTTTCCCATTCTCTTAAAATTTAACTGTGGTGTTCTATAAACTTTACTTCATAAAAAAATTGAGCTAAAATTTAACACAAGACTCTGTGTCTGACAAAGGAAAAAATGCATTTTTTCGGAGTTTAGAATTGTAATGAGTGAAAATTATAATTAAAATTTTCTGTACCAAACAAAAATGGTAGTGGAAAATAGTTAGATAGTCATAAAATAAGAACAAAAAAGAATAAAATTATGTTCCTTAAAATGTCTCAATTTATTTTCATTTTATTGAAAATTGAAGGCTTTATAACAGAAATATTCTTTTTATTTATTTGTTCTGCTAAATATTAACTATTTTTTTCTTACAAACATATTGATTTTTTTCTAAATTATTTCTTATTTTTTTCCTTAATTTAAATAATTTTCTTTTGATTTGTAACTTAACGGGAAGTGTAAGATTTTCATGTGAATAACATTCACGACGGTCGTGGGCAGTCCTGGATAACGCACGCCTTTATTGTAAATAAAATTACCAAAGAATATTCACCATGATTAGTTCGTATTATTTCCCATTCTTATGGAAATGTCTTAAGTACACTGACTCAATTATCGAACCAATTTTTCTTCAATGTTCTTAATCAAAAACAATTACAAAGTTAGGTTCATTTTAAAAAGCTCGCTGGTCGTCTTGGGTGAGTGGGAAATACACAATGTACACCAGTGATTCTCAAACCTTTTAAAGTTGCTGTCCCCCTAAGGAGCGAAAAACATTCTCTTTGTGAATATCCCGTAATTCAGGATATGGGGGAAAGGGGAAGATTACCCAATTATAAGAGGCAAAATGTTTAAGTAACTTTTTTCAATAGATTTTTACACCAAATTTGTGTGGTATAACTCAATACTTTTGGATTGGCTGTTTATTGTAGTCAGTTAGTTAAAATTAAAATGACTTAGAAAGGGGGCGACGGAGCATGCTTAAAATGATTTTAATTCTTCATTACATAGCTAAAGAATTGCAAAAATGCCTGGTTTTACTAGAAAATAGTATTTATGAAACAATCAAATACCTATGTCAGTCAGTGCCAGTTTCCTAATGTTCGGTTAAATATTTTTAGTGATATAAAGGCGCATGTCCCCTCTTTGTTAGATTTGGAATCGATTTTTTTTGTAACTAGATCCGTCACAACACTGATTCTTCTCTTGACTAAGTAAGACTAGTTAAAAAACTTTGATAATAGTCCTCAGTCCAAGGTAAAGACGATTAATGCTACCTAGAAGCTAAAATTTTGTGAGAAGATTACCATTCTGAAAGCTGGTTTTCATGGTTTCATTAGCTGAAAATTCCTCCAGTTGCTCCTGAATCTGAACCACTGTTGACTCACTGTTCATTAAAGG
>BMAW01124638.1:386465-438387 GCA_019974015.1 Nephila pilipes
ACAAAATGTCTTCATTATGCTCAGAAAAGCCCTTGTGCAAAGACTTATAGTAAACTTGTGTATTATCGAAAATAATTTCACTGTTCATATGAAGATCAGACTTGATTGGAAACTGGTTGAACTTGTTGTGAGTAAAATTCTACTTCCGCAAAGCGAGTTTGTTTAAGAAGCCAGAAACAACATATTTTGTTGTGATCAAACTGAGCTCATCGCTTTGAAGCTGAAAATTAATTCTACTGAATTTTACGATTAAATTGGTCATTTAAGCAACATCGATTTTAAATTGTTGCGATCGTTCTCTCATAGCTACTTCTTTCTCTTCGAGAAATTCAAGCACAGAGTCGAAAAGAAACCAAAACCTATTGAGGCAGGTTCCTGTGAAAAGACAGCGAGTCTCGGTGTGTACAAGCTAGCGATTGAATTCTTCATCATTGTTTTTACACAGCTGCCTGAATAATTGATCGTTGAGAGCAATAATGCAAAGTTCGTCCACAGCAGAGATGACATGTTGTAATGACTAATGCGGTGTCAAGCAACTAAATGATGTCTGTGAATACCGAAGTGTTTTTGCAACTAAATGATGTCGGTGAATTCCGAAGTGAACAGATAAAATACCTGGTGTCTCCCTCTTCTAAAAGAGGACTAACCCGTGAAGGGGACTCACCATTGAAGAAGATTTAATTGCAGCAACAGCCATAATGTTTGCAAGAGGGATATTTTTCTCTTTGAAATAACATTTGACAGTATGAAAAATATATTCACCTTTAATATTTGCAATCAAACTTCCTTCAAAAAGCATGTATTGAACAATTTTTGCTTCCTTTATGAACTAGAAGTACGTCAGCAGAAAAACCTCATTACTCGATAAGGTTGATTCATCAACTTGAAGAGAAAATTAGGTGGGTATCAAAATTTGGTGTGAGGAAACTTCAACGTCTTCACTCATCTCAAGCTCGTTGTCTCACTGCATGGCTGCTTAATGATATTTTTGATTTCATTAGATGTGACTGGATGGTGTAAAACCGTTTCTAAAACTCCCTTCACAGCTGGAAGTATCAACACTTCACCAATAGTATGAACTTTCTCCGATTTAGTAATTAATTAATTCTGATTTATTATTAGAGGCCATAAAACCATTGCAATTTTTTATTTTTCTTTTGGTGAGGCTGCTAATAAACCTGAGAACGACATTACCTTTCAGTACCATTCCTGAAGTTCGTAAAAGTTAGCAATTCTTTATTTTATTAGTTAGTATGAGCTTTTTGTAGATACTCCTACAAACGAAACGGTTTTATTGTCGCATTAGGTAACACTTTGTTAAAAAATAAATACATGAGTAGTTGCGAGTTCGATGACAATTGAACAAATCATAGCGTCAGGTACGATACTGGTTCCAGACAAGTCGCATAAGTTAGTTTTACTTATCAATAAAAATAGTATAAATTAGATAATCAATCTTATAAATTTAGTTTGTAGCTTAAAATTAAGAATGAAAGTCAAAATATGCTCATATCACCCCCGCCTTACCACCCTAAACGTGGTCATCATCTCCGATCAACCAAAATAAGTTCACCACCCCTTAGCAACCTTCAACTGCTTCCGAGTTGGGGTTCCCCCCTACGTCCAGTTCATACGAAATAGCGGCAGCAAGCCTAATATATTTGACCCAAAAATGTGTTTTTCCAGACGGACTGACTGCATGGTGTCTTATGATCTGGAACAATTTAGCGTAAGCATTGTTTTGTAAATACAGGACAGTTTTTTTTTTAAACTTAACTTCGCACAAATATGTTAAATCAATAAAATATTATTCTCTTTAATTTACTGAAGAATGATCTTGATTTCTCTTGTGGTACATGAGAGAAATAGGCGCTTCTAGTGACTTGGGAGATAAAGGTAGTTGTAGTTTTTAATGTGAGAATTTGAAAAGGCGTTAAAAAAGCCAACATTAAAAAGGTGATAAATCGAATTCATTTCGCATACATTTTGTGCGGCCCGCCGTAATAAAATGCTTTTCCAAAGGGCCTCGCTAAGTCTTTTAGGTTGAATAATCCTTGTCTAGGGTATGTGGGAATATTTTGACTTCAGTCAAAATATATAGCTTACGTATTAATTGTAATTAAATTAACGTATGATAATAAATATTTCATAACTAATTTCTCTTACCTCTCAAAACACATTTAAATGAGTAAATATTTTTTGACAATGACTAAATATATATGCTTGAAAATTTTATAAATGAGGGTGCGCATTAAATGTAAAAAGAAGTATTATTCCTTTTGAAACTAAAATTTCTGAAATAAATATAAATTTCCAAGAAAAATTATGTGAATTGTGTCAGGTTCTAATAATTTTCAGAAAGTATAATCACTTTCGCTTTTCAACTCAACTTGTTGATTTTAACTTCATTTTCATTTTTTGCAGAGAAAAATGTATCAAGGATAAGGTACAACTTTCTTTTAAAAATTGCTTTATTTTACGTATATTTCTCAAAATTCCTTTGTCAGTTTAGCTTCCTTAATGAAATTCATGTTAAAAAGTAAGGAGCGGACAAAATCCGTTTAAGTATTTTGAACAACCCCAAAATATAGTCATTTGAAAAACAATTACTGTGAATTTTTTTTTCTTTAGATAAATAATTTTTTATATATTTTTTTGCACCGTAACATTTAAAACACTATGTCATATACATTCATGAAATTCATGTTTCGTATTCCATCATATTTCAAATCTATACATTATAATGATTTTTATTGTTTAAATAATTCAGGTTTCTGACAAAACAAAATTAATATTTCTTCTTATATACAACATAAATTTGTTTTTCAGCTTTTTCTCCGAATTATTTTACTCTTTATAATTTAACTGATAATATTCAGAAAAAAAGAATATGGGTTCTTAAGTTGCTTATATATTTTTGAGGAACTCAAAAACACATTTATTCTAAAAGAACAATCAATATTTCCCCCTCATTAAACTTAATATGATTTCTGATATCATAATATCTAACGTAATGTATATTATATAGAAAATATTTTAAAGTTATATATTATAGTTATTTCTTTTTTTTAAGCAATTCACGTTTGTAAAAAAAGAATAAATATTTATTCTTTGTCGACGGATTAACATTTATTTTTATATTACCTGTTTAACTTTAACTTCAAAACCACTCACTTTGGTGTAAGATAACTATAGTTATATATGTGTAAATTTACTTTACGAAAAAATATATCGAGCATATTACATATTTCATCAATGAAAAAGAGCACGAATTAATTATTACTATGAAAACTTTATAAGAATCCATGCTATTTGAAACGAATACTGAATCTGAAAATAAAAAATTACCTAGTATAGACTTCATTAGTCGATGGTGGCAGTTGGACAGGAAGTTATGTTGAGATCTGAAATTTTTAAGAGGTAAGGATGCTTTTCATATATTTAAGAAATGGAAAAAATTTGTAATGTAGAAAAATTACAGCTTTAAATTTCATTAAAATATCTTATTAAAACATCGCTCCATTCGAAATATTCAAAACAATATACTCAAGTTAATTAAAAAAAAAACCCAACAAATAAGTGGTATGATTTGTATATATTTCAGGAAAGATAAAACATGTTTCTAGTTTTCATTTGTGAGTTAAATATAATTGAATTTGAAATTGATTTGAATAAATAGTCCCCTTTCGTTTCATATGTGCTCAAAGTTATAGAAAAACGATAAAGTACTTTTTTTTTAACATCGGAATTTTATTAGTATTCGATTCTGAAAGATGAATGTAACATTATGTGATTAAATTGAATAATACTTCAAAGAAACTACTTCGATGTACCCTAAGAATATTTCCATATCCTTAGAATGAGTTTGTATTGTAGTAATTGATAAAAGTATTATTAGATGCTGATTATTTTTGCGTAATAACCATTTGATTACGTGGAAGCATATACTCTATTTATTTTTCAAAATACTGATTGCATTAGCTGATAGATTGATTCTTTTTTATTTTTGAAATAAGCATATATATATTGGTATCTAATAGATGATATTTGGATGGCAAAAACATGATTAAATCCGATATTCAAATTCAATCTAAGTTTGCATTATGTGCAAACTTTACTGCTAAATTTTTTCATCAAGGAAATGCTTAAATAGCCTCTTAATAGTTATAGATGCTGTAATTTATAATAGATAATGATCTAGGAATGCATTTCATCGTTAAGAGATTTAAACACGAGTACTATATATTCAGGGTGACGGTAAAATCCATTTTGTTTCCTTTAAACTTCCAAACAACTACAGTTGTAGTCATTAAAAGTTGTCTAGGTACAGTAAAGTGGCTATTCACTACTGAATGAGACAGATCCTCCAAATAGAAATCTGCGTAGCTACTGCCCCAGTTTTAAAAAAAATGAATTACAAAATTGTGGAACGCCTAGATTTAGGAGGAAGAGATACCTTATGGACGTTCAATCTTCTCTTAATCAGTTGCAATACACAACTCGACCCTTTTTAGCACTTAACGTTCGACACGATTTAGCATTGCAGCTTTCACGTTAACACAAGCATCCGTAATGTGTCATGGGGGGTCCTGGAATGTTGGCAGAGAGGTCGCATGCATGTACTGTTTGAGTTCTCCTCACAGGAAAAATTCCAAAGATCAGGTAAAATTGGAAACCACACTTTGAAATTATCATATTAGATTATTTGTATTCCGAATGCTTCCTCCAAGTAATGCTTCACAAGTGACATCTTGTCCTGAGGAGCGTCGTCATGTTGGTGTCATCTATTCCGATGTTGAATTAGAGGCAGCTTTCAACAAAATTGGGAATTAAGTCTTACAGAAGTTCTAAATATCATGTTAACTTTAACGTTTAATTTGTATAATGTGTAAAGTTTATTACTAAATTTACTCCTTTTAAAATGCTCGGTCGATAAGCCTTGCTATAAATTCCACACTAAGCATTAATTAAAAACTTCTTTTGATGTCGAACGTTGACAGAACATGCAGGATTTTCCAGCACACAATAATGAGTGTTCTGCTTTGTACACGGTATTCCTCGAAAAGCATGCCTCAGCCATCCATATTGTATCTGTCAAGAATATTGGCTGGTTCTATTTGATTTATGACAAAGTTATATGATGCGTAACATCTTGTCACATTCTCGTCCAGTAATGCCTGATGAGGTATTAGCCGATATGGATGAACAATTTTTGTTTAGGATTTCCAAAACTTTTTGAGAGGTCACAATTTTCCTTTAATATTTTTTTAGTACTACTCAGATATGTGAGGGTGTGTGATAATACATCTTCCGGCTGTTCTCGCCGTCCTATCTTAGCTGGTCTGCCTAAATGAGGTCGGTTAGTCACGCAACCTGTCTCCCTGAAGCGTTGCACAACGTTTAGGAAGATTTTTCCGTGAAAGATGCGGCTTTACGATGCTCTTACAACGCCGCGGGCCGATCTTGCCTTGGGCACACTTTCACCGTATAGTAGAACTACCTCACAATATTCTTTTTCGAAAGAAAAAAAAAAGGCTTCATGACTATGAGCCTCAACATACAATCCCGAGGAGATATCATTTTTAAAGCTGTCTCAGGTGAATAGGTGTGATGTTTTATGTGTATTTGTATTTGCACAAACTTCGCATATCAAGCGTAAGTTGCGTTGAGTTGATGTGCTTTGTATCACGATTGTACATATTGCCTACTCTGTCTGTAAAGACAATCGGTACAAGGATACACCCCTAGGGGTTTTAATCCCAGTCATCTCGACTGGAAATTACACGTGATACCACTGTGCCATGATGTAAGAACGGACTTGACCGAGCACTCTTTATCAATGAGCATTAAAATTTTAGTTTCTTTAGCAGACTTATTTTTTTGAAAGCTGCTTCATACATTTAATTAGTAACTTTTGAATACATTAATAACTTATTATTTTGTTATAAACTATGCAGAAATAGTATTAGAATTGATTTAAATATTAAAACATTTAAAATTTTTAAGAAAATATTCATAAATCTAAAGCTTTATACAACTGCTATTTGTTACAGCATATAAAAATAATTATATATATATATATAATTATTTTTCACTGCCGGTATAAAAATGAAAAGAAAAAAAAACCCACTTTCACTTAATATAAATTTTAATTGACCTGCTCTTTATTCTGTTAGTATTATAATTTCGTGAAAAATTCTTTAATTTGTACGCTGAAATTAATGAATAAGAAACAATAAATCGAAAAGAATCAGCTCTTGTGCTCATTTTGAATATATTCTCTGCTTCTAGTTCGCAAATACATGCGTCCAATAATAGAGAGCCTAGCTTCTTCGAAGGCATATTTTATTCCTTATATTGATTTTTGACATTTTTAAAAGCGGAAAAAACCAGCCCACAGGGTCGTTTCAGATTTGTACTCTTCGCATAATTTGCGCTCGCTGCGAGAACTTGTAATGAATGCATGACAGGCAGAGCAAAAGTTCCAAGTAATAGATTCTTATCTTCCACCTAAATTACACTATCCAATTCGACTTTTCTTTCTTTTTTTAACATTTCCCCCCCCTATTCGTTGATTGATGAATATGTATATATTCGTAAGCTCGTTTTTAGGAGTTAAAGGAAGACTCAGAAGTAGAAATAAATGTATAGCTAGCTCAGTCGTGCAAATTACATTCGATTTCTTTTTGAGGGAATCTATGTTAACATAGTTTTCTTTTTATACTCATATCTCGAGTTTTACGGATAGAAGCCATGAAGATTTATCATTTCATTTCCTCTACTCATGTTTTTGTTTATATAACATACACAAGTAAAAAAAAATGGGAAGGGAATTTTCTTGAAAATTGTTATATTGTTCTTTAATTTTAAGAATGTTTCATATTTTCATTCGATTTAATTTTTGAACTAGCTGTTATCAATTGAAATTTAATGCGTTTCTCAATACACTGAATCATTTTCAATGCTAAATGAGAAGGGAGATTCACGAATATTAAACTGTAGATGATAGGAAAAAAAATCAGACATTAATAATGGAAATAAAAATTCATCATAAATTTGATGAAAGTGTTTAAAGAACTGATTTAAAGAAAATTAGAAATAAAATTAATTCAATGAATGTAGCTAAAGCAGATTCTAAGAAAAATGCTTGATCTAATATAATTGATAATCTAGTAGATTGAATGTAGCTAAAGTATTATAAAATTTTCTTGATCGGTAGCCTTTTAAGTTTTTATCCATATTGTTGATTAATTTAACATAATATATCATTATACGATATTATTCGTTTAAGAATGAGGAATGATTGTCTTTGTTAATTTCTAACTGATATAAGTCAAGTTAAAACTTTTTAATCAATTTAAAAATTATATATTAATATGTGTTTAAACTAATCATTAAGTTTACTTAGATAGTTCTGTGACATATACAAATTCAGTCACAAAATATGTTAAATTTAATTTAATATTTAAAATAAATTATTTTAAATGAAAAACAGTATAAATTATTTCTCAAATTTACTTTAAACTACAAATTAATTTGATTAACATCTGTGTAGTTTTAATTTTTATAGCCTTTCATTAAATTTTATTTTACAAAAATATTTTCATAAGAAAATGTATCTAGCTTCATTTCAAATTATGGAACGTATTCTGATTAAATTCAAAAATTATCTTTAAATCTTGTTTTATGTACTTTTCTTAAAAACACTTAGACTTGTTATATTTATTAGAAAATGTTTCTTTTATGTTGTTTATCTATACTCCCCCATTAATATAATACCAAAATTATCTCCTTCATCATAATAATAGGGTTGCGTAAACTTCTGTCGGAATGCGAAACGCACATTAGAGGTTTAATGAATAACGGTATAAACCCGAACAATTACAGTGGCGTATTGTATCTTCTGTTGTTAAAATCAATTCCCAGGGATTTATCGTTAGAATTCACTCGCAGAACTCATTCCAAAAACGAAAACGAAATTTCTGAATTATTAGAATATTTAAAAGCAGAAATACAGTGCCGTGAAATGAACGAGCATTTAATTAAAGAATTTAGCTCGAATGACGCGGAAACACGAAAAGAAACAAAATTTAAATATTTTGAAAAATCGAATCAAAATTTCGGGACGTTTAAAACAAACAAAATAGAAAATAGTGGGAAAAAGAAATTTCAATACAATGTTCCTTCCACTTCGGCATTTGTCGTTGATGTCAAAAAATGTATATTTTGCGTAGACCCTGTAAATGAACATGATTCCATATCTTGTCCTTATCAATTGAACAGCGAAAATTATCCCTAAGAAAAAATGGAATTTGTTTTGCGTGTCTTTCAAAGGGGCATATATCCAGGTTTTGTAAAACAAAAGTAATCTGTAAAAAATGTGAACGTAAGCACAATGAGTTAATTTGCGATAATCCTACCGTTTCCTTTCCCCTCGTAGAGTTAGAGAGAGGCGACAGCCAGGCTGAAAAAACGCAGAGTGTTTTGACTTCAAAGGTCGTAAATACACTTAACGAAAGTAGCGAGGTTTTACTTGAAACATGTACAGCTGTGATATTAAGTAGTTCAAGAAAGAAAAAATTAAATATAATTCTTGACAACGCATCTCAGAGATCCTTTTTAAAAAAGGAAATAGCTGAAGAATTAAAATTACCTATCATTAGACAGGAAAGTTTATTAGTTTACACTTTCGGCTCTCGCGAACCTATAAACAAGACATATGATGTTGTACAGATCACTATTTGGAATCCCCATGACCCTGAAAAGAAAATCGTTATCGAAGCACTGCTGACAGATATAATTTCCCATTCTCCTATTAAAATATCAACAAATAAATTAATGAGAGTACTCAAGAATAATTATTCTCAAATATCGAATATAAATGAATTGTGTGGAGGTGAGATAGGCTTACTTATTGGAGCACAATACTTTTGGGATATTCATTCAGGGGATAAAGAACGATTAAACAAATCTTTATATTTAATTGATACATTATTTGGGAAAATAGTACAAGGTCGCGTTTCACAATTCGGACAAAATTGCAGTCACGAAGTTTGCACTATGAAAATCGAATGTTGCGGTGCAGTAAATGAAAACTTAACACGTTTTTGGAAATTAGATGCAATGAGGATAAATGATTCATATAATGATAGTTCTAAATTTGATAAAGATTTTATTTCTAAATTTGAAAGTAATTTGGAATTTAAGGATGGAAAATATCAAACTAAATTATTTTGGGATGAGGTGCCCAGCAATTTGGGGAATAATGTTTCCATAGCAAAACGTAGGTTTGATAATTTAAGTAATAAAATGAAAGGTAACAATTGGGTTTATGATGAATATAAGAATATTGTTCAAGATCATTTAAATTTAAATATTGTTGAGGAGTGCGATTCTGATTTGCGAAATAATTCATATTACATGCCTCATTCTGCTGTAGTTAGATCTGATAAGGAGACTACGAAAGTTAGATTAGTCTTTGATGCGTCATCGAAGGGAAAAGGATGCAAATCTCTAAATGATTGTCTATCTTCAGGACCAGCCTTGAACCCTAGTATTTTAGATGTTCTCTTAAAATTTCGCAAATATCAATATGCTTTTAGTAGTGATATATTCAGGGAGCATTTTTGACCATCGGTATTGATGAAAAGGATAGAGATTATTTAAGATTTTTTTGGTTTCCAAATGAAAATGATTCGAAATCGTACAAAATTTTGAGAATGACTCGCGTGCCTTTTGGGGTGACATCGAGCCCTTTCATACTTGCTGCGACTATTAAGTTCCACATTCGAAAATATAGTCAGGATCAGGAGTATCGCGAAACTTATGAAATGCTTAATTCAGCTCTGTATGTAGACGATCTCTTTTACGGTGCCAATACAGTCGATAAAGCTTTAAAACTTTCTCAGAGCGCTGTAGAAATACTTAAAGACGCGAACATGAATTTAAGAAAATTTAAAACAAATTCAAATGAGTTAAGGAGTTTATGGCGTAAAAGAGGTATATCTGAGGCGAGGGAGTCAAACGAACATCCTATAAAAGTATTAGGAATAATTTGGAATACTGTAGAAGATACTTTTAAGTTAGATGTACAACCTCTTCTTGACATGGTTGAGGATTTGAAGAATTCTAAGCGTAGTGTTCTTCAAACTGCATCTAAGATATTTGATCCAGTTGGTTTTGCTTCACCCTTTATAGTAGTCATTAAATTATTCATGCAAGAAATTTGGGAAGGAGGACTAGGATGGTACGATGAATGATACACAGAAATGAAGAAAAAAATGGGAAAATTGGTTTGTTCAGGTAAAAATTGAAAAACTTAACGATTGAAAGAAAGTATTTTTCCTTTCCATTTGAGTTGGCTAAAGAACTCGAACTTCATATTTTTTCCGATGCAAGTCCTAGAGCGTTCGGAGCTGTATCGTATTTTCGTTACGTGAGAAGTGATGGTATTATTGATACTAGTTTCATTACAGCAAAATCAAGAATAGCACCTCTTAAAAAGTTAACACTACCCCGACTTGAATTGCTAGCAGCTGTAGTAGCTGCGAAAATTTGCAGGCATTTAAAAACAACATTGTTGTTACCGGTTAATGAAGTTTATTTGTGGAGTGATTCCTTAATCACTCTTCATTGGATAAAAGGAACAGCTTCTAAACTGAAACCGTTCATAAGAAACAGAGTATCAGAAATCCAGGATTTAACGGATCATGCTAATTGGTACCACTGTAGAGGTATTGATAATCCCGCAGATTATGTTTCTCGAGGATCAACTGCAGAAAAGCTTATATCTGACCCAGTTTGGCTTAAAGGTCCAGATTGGCTTCGACTGACGAAAGAAAAGTGGCCAACATGGCCCATGCATGATACTTTTCCAGAAATATCTTGTGAAAATTCTCCAGATGTATATTGTGAAAAGCTAAATAAATTAAATGACATATCATCCTTTGCTTGCGAAGTTCAAACGAATTTGATGTCAGCTATAGATCTGAAGAAGTATAGTAACTTGCGAAATTTAATTCGTGTTACTAGTTGGGTACTTCGATTCATCTATAATGCAAGAAATGAGATTAAAAGATCCAATGAATTAAGTGCTGAAGAACTCGATGGTGCCGAAAAATTATGGGTAAAATTGGTACAGAAATAAGTCTTCGCTAAAGAATTATTTTGCTTAAAACAAAGAAAACCAATTTCAAATACTTCTTCGATATTAGAATTGAATCCCTTCCTTGATGAGGACGAGATAATTCACGTTGGTGGAAGACTTCAAAAATCAAAGTTCACGTACCTGATGAAACATCCTATTATTATCCCTGCAAAACATCAATTTGTGAATTTGTTAGTGTGGGACGCTCACAGCAAAGTGTTCCACGGTGGAGTTTCTGAGACTTTGATGGAGATTCGAGAAAAATATTGGCTATTTAGATGAAGACAAACTATACTGCTGTTTGTAGAAAATGCAACACCATGAAAGAATCATCAGAATCAAATGAAATTTAATGCAGAAACGACTTGTACTGATACAAATAAATGATGAAATTTTCAAAACAAAAGAAACAAATTAAGCGTCCGAAATCAGTATTTGGTGCAGCCACCATGCGCTGCAATAAGTGCTGCTATACGACGTGGCATGGAGTCAAACAGATGTTGAATATCTGCTTGAGGAAGAGAATTCCATATCGCTTGTATGCGCAACCAAAGTTCGTCTTTGGAAACTGCAGGACGCGGATCACGAGCGAGACGCCGACCAACCATATCCCACACGTGCTCAATAGGCGACATATCCGGTGAATAAGCAGGCCAAGGAAGAAGTTGCATGTGTTGTGCTGAACAGAAGTCTCGAACAGTCCGCGCAACATGTGGGCGTGCATTATCCTGCTGAAAGATAGCTCCAGGGATGCCTTGAAGGAAAGGAACGACTTCGGGCTGTAGCACTTCACGGACGTACCTGTTGCTATTGAGATTACCCTCAATTCGTATCAAATTGGATCGTCCATGATACGAAATCGCACCCCAGACCATAACTCCGGGTGTTCGACCACTATGTCGTTCAATAATACACTCAGGAAGGCAGCGTTGACCGGCATAACGTCTAACACGAACACGGCCATCATGGGTCCACAAATTGAAGCGTGATTCATCTGAAAAGACAACTTGGTGCCAATCAGCTCGCCTGTCTCTGTGCTCAAGAGCCCACTGCCGACGCAGCCGTCGATGATTCGCCGTGAGGGGAATCCTGTATAAAGGCACCCTTGCACGCAATCCACGGCGCAGCAGACGACGACGAATTGACGAAGCCGACAATTGTACACCTGTAGCAGTAGACCAACGTGCTGCCAGCTGCCTGGAGGAAGCTGTGCGATCATTCACCGCCATGCGGAGCAGGTGTCGATCATCGCGCTCTGACGTCACCTTCTGTCGTCCAGTGCCTGTTTTTCGAGTTGTTCGGTGCTCGTCGGTCCACTGCTTCCAAACTCGCATCACTGTGGAACTGTTCCGCTGCATACGAGCTGCTATTGCGCGATAGGAAATTCCTCCTTCTCGAAGGCCGATTATCCTCCCTCGTTCAAACTCCGTAAGTTGCTTGAATTTCTTATTCTTCCGTCGTGGAGGCATACTCAGGTCTCACTAAACGTTTGCCACTAACAAATAATCATAGACTTTTTTCAACGTCCCGCTACAGCACTTTATTTATACGCTTTCAGCATCAATTCAGAGGGCGCTGCGCGCGCCGCGCGCGCGCGATGGCTCTGAAACTTTATTAATTTGCATAATATCCTATAATTGACATTTGCTGCGAATTTCATTTGATTCTGATGATTCCTTCATGGTGTTGCATTTTCTACAAACAGCAGTTTATAAAAAATATATTGCGAAAATGTATAGTATGTAAGCGATACAGTGCATCACCAGGTATACAGGTTATTGCTCCTTTACCAGCTATTCGATTAGAACAGTCACCACCGTTTTCTATGGTTGGTATTGACTTCGTAGGACCAATTTATACGAAAGACAGTGAAAATAAGCACTACATTGTGTTATTTACCTGTGGAGTAACAAGAGCTGTCCACTTAGAAGTCGCTGACAGTTTGACTACCGAAACATTTCTGTTAGCATTAAGAAGATTTATTGCTCGTCGTGGTTTGTGTTCTAA
Source organism: Nephila pilipes (assembly GCA_019974015.1). Lineage (NCBI taxonomy): Eukaryota > Metazoa > Arthropoda > Arachnida > Araneae > Nephilidae > Nephila > Nephila pilipes. Next base: position 399,619 of record BMAW01124638.1, read on the forward strand.
AGTTTTGACGGACAATGCTCGAACTTTTAAGCGATCTGAACTGGAACTAAAAAACTTATGGGCTCTTATTAGCCATCCGACAGTTAAAGATTTTTACGCTCACCACAAGATTCAGTGGAGTTATATAGCTGAAAAGGCTGCTTGGTGGGGTGGTTTTTATGAACGACTGATAGGTTCAGTAAAACTTGCATTGCGAAAAACTTTAAGAAAAACTACTTTGATTAGAGAAGAATTAGAGACTCTAATTATTGAAATTGAAAGTGTACTTAACTCACGTCCACTAACTTATGTTTTCTCATAAATTCTTGAACCCGTGCCTCTAACTGCAGCACATTTGCTCTTAGGTCACAGGGTCAATAGCCTACCTCCTGCGAGGCTTAATTTTGATACCAAATTGATTAATCGAAAAATGCTAATTAAAAGATTTAATTATCGCGAAAGATTAATTAATATGTTTTGGACTAAATGGAAAAAGGAATACCTTTTATTGTTACGATCCTTACATTGTACTAAACCTTCAGGTAAAATTAGAGAGTTTAAAGAAAATGACATCGTATTAATTCATGACGATAAGCTTCCTAGACATTTTTGGAAGTTAGGTAGAGTCGTTACTACATTTCCTGGCAGAGATGGTAAGATTAGATCGTGTGAAGTAAAAACAGATACATCCGTCCTTAAAAGACCTGTACAACTTTTATACAATCTCGAAATAAATGAATAAATATGTTTGTCTTTAAATGTATATTAATCTAGATTTTTATTTTAGTATGCAGAGTTGTATACAGTATTCGAGTATTGAGATTTAAGAAATATTATTGTTTGGAAATTGTATGCAGGTATATTTTGTCATTTGTTGTTTGTATTCATATCTGTAAAATTGTTGATTGTTGTAAATTTGTAAAATTGTTTCATTGATGTAAGATCATTATTTGTATAATATGCCATTAATTGTAAAATTTGAATGAACCCCTTGGTCATTCGGGGGGCAGTTTGTTGAAACTAACGATAGAGGGCGCTAGGCGCCAAATGTGAAAAAGAAAAAAAAAAGTTATGTTTTAGTTCTGAGTAAGTGAGAGAAGGAAGATGTCGAAAGCGAACTATGTTAGCGAATTTGTTATACCTGCGAATTAGGATATTTACTAATAGTTAATGTTTGTTGTGTTGTGTTGTGACATCTTAACGTTAATTAATTAAAAGTAATTGATGTCAATTGAGTGATTTCCTTGTCTCTGTGTGGATTTATTGGAAATGCAACATCTCGACCTGATGATGACCACCACCGTCTGACAGGTAGGAACTTTTGATTTATTCTTTGAATGCGAATTGCAATTTAAATACCATGTGAAATTAGGCTGCTAAAGTGTTTCATGGAAATGGTTGAGGAGTTGCTGACTTTTCCAAGAACATAAGCAAAATAATTACAGAGGTATCTCAGTTTTGATAGCTTCAAATCACGATGATAGAAAGTCAAGTTGCTGGACACCCTGCTGGGAAGGGGGGGGTGGTCAACTATTGGGGTACCCTACTAGGGTGTAGAAAGTAGAAAGTTTAGATAGCTGCTAAACGTGGTAATCTGTGATAAATTAACAACTTTCCTGCACTTTCATAAGATGATAAATTCCTCAGGTACTTAAAATTAAGAGACTTTCTCTTCAAGTGCTAAAGCTAGAAGATTGCTATCCAGGCCTGATGCCACAGTTTCGCCATCTCTCTGATATATCAGCCAGTGTCAAGCTTAGAAATAGGGTAAATGTTAATGGCGTAATAATGAGAATGTTAATGGTGTGTAAAAAGAGAGAGTGTGGGAATGTGGGAGCAAAAGTGTTTTATATGATGTTTGAAAGTATGAGAAATACTTGAGGGAGGAACAATTCCAACCATGCGCTAATGCATCGAGCATTGTGATATTTGTGCATCCCTGTCGTTGTGGGCCATTCTGATTGTTCTTACAGGACGCTATTTTACTCCATATCCGTATGGCAGTTTGTACATAGCGGAGAGATAACTGTCCCCTTAATGTCAATCACACACACATAAGCAATTCTTAGATACATCATATTATCTAAATCTAGATCAATAGTCGAAAGGTAATGAAAGCAAACTTACATTATAAATGAGTTTTTTAAATTTATCTCAATAAAAGGTTTTGTTTGTATAATGCAAAGCCAGTGGTACACTTTAATAAATCCTACTGGCTAACACTGCGAAAAATGGTGCAGATTATTGAATTTATATTGAAATTGAAGAAAAATATTTCAAAAGACATATCTACGTATATTTAACTATTAGATCTACTGGCCCATTTGCTACATCTTTTATTTACTTCAGGAGTTATTGTTAAATTTACGTAGATAGTTAATATGTTCACGATTAAATGATCAGACATCAAATCAATACTAAAACTGTTTATTAATATTCTTCGAGTTATTATGGTTCATGGAGTATCTGGAATATATATATATATATATATATATATATATATACTGAAAATTTATGAAAGAATAAAGTAAAATATTTAAGAAGACAAAAGTCCAGAAAGAAATGTAAAAATGAAAGAAAAATAAATGAAAATATGGAACCCAGCAAGTCAAAAAGCAATATCGGGCTGAGGACCGAATAAGCGGGGTTAAACTAGTTTAATGGTACCAACCTTCCCCCTTTGTAACTTGGTAGGCTGAATTGGGAAATCCAAATTACAAAAGAGTTCATGATTAAAAGATGCAAAAAAATTCTGCGATAAAATCTACAAAAATAAAATCTATAATTCTTGGTAGGCTGAATTGGGAAATCCAAATTACAAAAGAGTTCAATGCTTAAAAGATGCAAAAAAGTTCAGCGATAAAATCTACAAAAATAAAATCTAAAATTCTAAAAATTGTCAACAAATCAAAATATAAAAATTACTTACAAAATTCAAAGAAACGAAGATTCAAATATGTGAGTAGTAAGACGGAATTTTCTTTAAGCTTCAAGATGTATATCACATACTCAAAATGAAAAAAATACAACATATCATCACCATTTAAATTGAAACAGGATTCAAATCATTGTTTGTTTGGTAATAAAATGTAAAAGAATGCAAACAATTGGTTGGTAATAAGAAGAATGGATTGTAAAAGTTTGCCAGATTTAGTGATACAGGTGTTATATACATTCGTAATACTTCAAAATTTGACAGGATTTTTGTGAAATTTTGGCGTTAAGAAAATATATGGGAATTTAATGCTTGTAAGATGTAAACCCAACTTCTTATTGAATGCCAAAAGACGATTATTTATTTCTCTGTTACTATATTTGGATAACTGGAAAGCATTATTATTCAATACATGTTCACTCAATAATTTATGATAGTAAAATTTGCAAATAATTGCATAATTTGCAGGAACCTTATCTACATAAACGATAACAAAATCCTTCTGCAAATCATCTATAGCAAGTTTTAGATCTTTAATTGTAATTTCCCTATCCACTTTAAAATTCAAAAATAGAATTTTCTTCAAAACACGTGACCTAAATTCATCAAATGCCTCAATTGGCAAACCATATTTAATTGCAACCTTAAGAATAAAATTGTCAAAATCATTAATAATTTGTTTTCTTACTACAAGGTTACTATTAGTAATCATGAGCCTGAATCCAGTTCCTTTATTCATGAAACCTCTCAATAAATCGCTTTTAACGATGTTCATGTTTCCCGATGTTTATATATATATATATATATATATATATAAACATAATCAAGGTTGGTTCTTATTAACTCTCTAGGTTTCGAATGAGTAATACAACTAGGGTTGAGGGCTTGAGAAGGAAGTGTGAATTCTTCTCATATGAACACATTCTGAAAAGGAGCTTTATTCAAAGTTGGTCTATTACCGAAATTCACTTTCAAATCTACAATTTTCTTTATTCACTATATATCGACTATAACTTTAAAATTCAATTATTTCTAGAGTATACGAATGCATCTATTGATCACACTTCCTTACTTCAATCGAATCTACAAAAGTCACGTTTCATTTTATTGTAAAAAAGTCTTAATAATTACCTTTCAAAAATATAAAAATGTTCACAAGGTTAATAAAGGGAAAATCCCAAGTAACCAAACGTTATACAATGTAATGTAGATTAATTTTTCAAAAAAATAGCTAAATTATTTTTAACGTAAGTAAAGATAGCGCATTTGTAAGAAAATAAGAATTTCGTTGGGTTTCATTGCAATAAATATTTCTTAAATATTTTCGATTAATTTCACAATTATTTAATTGGAATAAACATTTTATCTGTGAACATTCCGTTCATAATTAGAGAAGGGAATAACAATTTTGATACGAAATAAACACAATTTAGTTTCTTAAAACTCCGTACAATCACCCTTTTCCTCAATAAAAATATATACTTTATTCGTACTAAGATTACTTCGATAGGATTTAAGTTATTTACATATCATTTGGTATTGACTTGTAGAATCAATCACGAGAAAAGCAGAGATGGGAAAGAGAACATCTCAATAAACACCTGTACTAAACAACTAAAAAAATAATTTTTTCATATGAGTATATATTTTGACAGAGCCTTCCTTTTCATAAGAAGGGACAAAATAACGGCAATCAGTATATTTATTGACCTATTTTGCAGTATCGTTACTGTATCCTCCTAAACCATTTTCAAAATTAAATTCCTGAAAAACATGTGAATTTTAATTCTAGGTGTATAAACAAGGAATGCTATAAGTTATTCGCAATATCTCCATTGTTGAATTTACGATGTATCTAATATATATTGCTCATATCAGTAATTAATGAAATATAAATTTCTTAGTTCATTTTTTAAATAATTTAAGTAAAAATAATATAAAAATGGATAGCTGATTCTTTTTTTTTCTCACTATCGTAGAAACACTTTATAAACCCTGTGAATTACCACGGAGATATCTGTAAAGAAAACTAGACATGCGATCCGAGGAAATTAAGTTATTTTAAATAAAGTTTTGAAATAAATCTAAATACTACAGAATTCAAGAAAATCTCACTGCTCTTACTCAATGCTACAAACGAGTCGTAAATTACCATTTATCTGTGGTGAGGAGATGAAATAATATTATTCTTCTTCAAAGAGGGAGAGCTCTTTTAATTTTACTATTTTATTCTAATTTACAATGCTTATCACTCAGATTACAAGCAACAAAATTAATGCAACTTTTTTCAAAAAAACATTAATTTGAAACAGCATAAAAATGAAGGTTTCTCTAGAATTACTATTGAAAGTGATTTTTTTGATCGATTTATTGCAACGGATGTGAGTTTTCAAATATTTAATAAATATTTAAAAATACTCAAAAAAAATCAGTAAGAAAAGAGCTCCAGAGAAACCTTTCTTTTTTTATATTCTTTAAAACGCTCTTTATGCTTTGCAATTAAAATAAATTATCTAAATTTTTAGAGAACTGTAGTAGAAAACTCAAAAGAATTAACATTACGCACTGAAATTCGTGTTGACGTGTTGACAGGAGCCTTAACACACCTTTTTTCACTTCTGTCAGGAATGGGTTAAGATATGAGGAATATACCTTTTTGATTTCTTTTCAGAAGAACGAGGCGAGAGAGCGTTGACGATATTTATTACTTGTGATTTCCGAAGAGCTAGTCAGGAAAGCTGGTCGTTTCTTTGACAAACATGGCAATTTCAGTTCGTTAATAACGTTCAAAATAAAAAAAAAAAGTGTTCTTGAAATTGTTGAAGAGTTACGTATTATTAACAAAATTCAGAAATTTACCTTTGCAGTAACCAGAACATTATAAGAAATATAAATAGCCATCGTATTAAATCCGATTGCATCGCGTACAACTGGCTCATTTGATCGTGTACATCTACGTCAGACTTATGAAATCGTAAGCATTTATCATCGTTTCCTGAAATTGTATGGTATTATCAGCTTTATTAAGTCTTTAAAATGCAGTACTCAAGTTGAAGACAGTTTTTTTTTGTTTACATAGGTAAACAGAATAATTTTTTTTATCGTTCTCTGGAACTTTTATTGGAAAAATTTTGAGTTGAAAATCGCTGGCAGTTATCTATACCCATTGTACTAACAATAGTTTCAATTAGCAAAAAATGTTCAAGTTTCTGAGATGTATGAAAATTATCTTTTGGGATATTTCTTCCTTTTAAAAAGAAACAATTCATTAGTTTCATTTGCAAAAATTCAACAAACTAAAAACATGTATCCCTTCTTCACGTAAATTTCTTTACTTTCTAGAGACATACATTGAAACCCTCAAAATTACTTGATCTCAACACTAAAGCCAACCATAATTTTAATCCAAATATAGCAGGATTATTTGTCATACACTGAAAACATTTGCGGTGTTTTACGCAACAACAGTTACTTATTGATTCTTACAGTCTCTTCCGCTATAAAACAGAATTGACAATTTTTCACAAAAGGAAATATATAGGGCAGAATTGTCCTTTTAAAGCGGAGTCGATTTATTACCAAACCACAGGAACCGTAAGAGCGCTCTGAAACGATTTCGCGACATCGTTTCCTCAATACTGGAGAACCACTAATATTTTTTTAGTATACTTAAATCTCTAGTACTTTAGTAAGTGTATTTTTTAGTATACACAAAATCTTGTTTCTTTTTCAACACGTTTCCTGAGACTCGCCTCCTAGATTTAATAGCGCTTTCATCAATAACTGCCCAATAAATTCAATGTGAATTTTTTCAGCCAATCACGAATATTGGCTGGAAAAAAAAAGCAATTTCTTACGCTAGATTTACATCATTCGTTTCTTCTACTGAATTGTTCAAGCGTTGCTCAGGAATGTCACTCTGAGATTCTGAATCGGAATCTTCAATTCTGAATCACTGTTTTCAACATCATCATTGCAATTTTTATGCAGTGATTTGAAAAAGTGCTCAACACTCATCAATACTCAATCTTTCTGGATGAGGCATTGAAAAAATAACTGTCTGACACATGAAATTATCAATGCTTGATACAAAGTCATTGACTTCCATCCACTTACAACGGCTCTGCGAACAAAGTTATGGGCAAATGGGAAAAAAAAAGCTGAAGAAAAATAGTATTTCAACAGCACCCAGTTTAATTCTCAATGGTGGTCTTATTGACAGTATCCGTCATTCAAAGTAGAATTCGAAATTATAAAATGCATTTAAAAAAAACTGTGATTCATTTAAAACCCTTACAAATATAATAAAAAATCATGAAATTTGATTAAGCTTACAAGAAAATTTCTTGAATAATTTTTTCTATAACATTTTGCGATCAAAAGAGCCTTTCCTTTTGTTTTAGTGTTCGTGGGCAATTTACATTAAGATTGTTTTAAAAGGATATATGACACAAGAAAAATCTGACTGAACAATATTTATCAATTCTCATTAAATAACTGAAGTAATATGACTTCATTTAAATATGAAACGTTTTCATCATGATCAATATGATATTCAGAAGAATATGTTTCATTATTGTTTAGTGCAATAATCCTACAAACATTTCAAAGTAAAATGGATTTAACTTTTCAAAGATTACGATGATGATAAAAATTACAGTATATTTATGATATGTAAATCATACAATATATTCTTAGTGAATTAAATTAATATAGAAAAGTTTTTTCTTTCAATACGCAATTTTCAGATGCATATTGAACAAAACGTCGTCTGTCTGTCGAATAAGTTTGAATCATTCGACCTTATATCGAAACCAAACTGAAATACGAAACACACACACACACACACACATATATATATGTACATGTGTGCGCATGTGTATGTGTGTATAGTTAGCATGTTTATATATCATTTATCATAAAGTTATTTCCTTAAAAATTACATGTCAAATGTATAAAATTATTAGGCAATACACTAGTTCAATTCAAATTTTCTGTATCTTAATAATTTTTAGTAACCATGTTGTCTAATTCAGGTGAATGTTAGGAGAGAGGGGTGCCAGCTCAGGTGTCGTCACTTGACCCCGGTTCAAAATTACGACGTCCGTCGCCAATAGCCCTCGTGTTGCTTCTAGTGCGATGTTAATAAAAAAACTAAACAAAACTATGCCTATATTTATATATATATATATATATTCTATCTATGATTACCCGACAGGAGAGCTGCATATATGTTCAAGAAAGCATTAACATATTTGTATTTATGTGGTTACAGTTCAATTTCTAGTAATAGTAAGAAAGCTTGACATCGATAACTTTATAATTTAATCATTGAAAAGAGGCGAGGGAATGTTCCCCTCTCTCAGGGAATAACTGAATTGAGTTCGATTGTTTCTTTCAAATATTGATAAAGAAATAGTAGTCCTTTTGTTTGAATTTTTGAAATAAGAAATAGAGATCATATTTGAAGAAAAGAACAATTTTACCTATTTCACAAACGAGAGAGTAAACTCGTGTAAGAGAAAAGGCTCTTTATAAAAATGCAACCCACAAAGTTTTCGTAGCAAATCCGATAGAAGACGGATGGTTGAATAACTGGATAGAATTGGTTTCTTAATCCTTTGCAACTGAAGTCCTTTCTCTTAGTCAAAATTTTTGAGAAATGCAGCGTGAATGTGCCTCTCTTCCATTCCTTTCCTTCTCACGCATTCAAAAGACAAGGGAAGTAAATGAGAATTGGAGAGTTTGCTTTATAAAGCAATATAGAATTTAAAAATATGCATAACAAATTCCAAGTAAGATTAAAAAGTTTAAACTGACTATTATCTATAAATGTAAAAGTCTCTAAACAATTAAATTTGGATTTCCAAGGTCTAACCAATTTAAACTCAGTGTATAGTTTTTATTTAACTATTTATTCAGTTTTATTTAAAATAGAATTTTAATTCTTGAAAATAAGTTAGTCAAACAGTTTCTTATATAATCAGTTGCATGCAGTATCAACAATGGCTTTTTAAGCTAAAGCTAGACTACAAAAATTCAGTTCATACTCATTTTAGAGCGTTATATAGAGTACATTTTCTTAATTTTTGGATCAGAAGCAACTCTATAACGCCTGTTTTTGAAGCATTAGTGGTTAATTATTAACTATTTTAAAAAGTTTCTACTCTAGTTTGTAAACAGAAATTACAGAGTGAAAGTACTGTAATATCCTGTTTGTTAAAGTAACCATTGGGTAGAGAACATATGCATTGTTCTCCGGAAAAATCAACGAAAGGCTTGTTTTGTATAAGATTTATATACTTTAATTCAATAGGGACTATAATTATCTCACTATAATGATTTGCCATCCAAGTTCTTCTTAGCATGATCGATACCGGATTGACAACAAAGTTTAGGAATATAAATTATAAAGGTTGTCGATTATTATATATAGACCTATGACCGGAACAGAAATGGGCTAACGTAAACATCCAACGAATTAATCTGAGTGAGAAGTTACTGCTAAGTAAATAATTATAAAACTTCTTTTTTCCCTAAGTCGTATTCACCTTGATAAAATGTGAGTAATTTTGAGAAGCGAATACACTTTTAATACACTTTTTAATATTCATGACTCTTTTACTTCGGGATTTGCAAATACTATTGAAAGACGTTTCATGTGATATGTCAGTATAATGTATTTCCGTAACTATTAAAGTACTATGAACGAGAAGGTATGGTACCCGCATAATATGTAGCTGTGCTGGATTTTTTTTTTTACATATTTTTCAAAACTTTTCGCTAATCATTGGGACAAGTCAATTTTTGTACTGTGTTCAAGAAATCGGAATTCGATGTTTCCATTTATCGTTGAACTGGAGTAACACAATAGCCTACCAGCGAATGGTCTAAGCATTAGCCAAGGTAATAACACGAAGAGGCAAAAATTTCTTACTCATCAAACTTCCACTTCAAATCATGAAAGGTATTTTAGACACAGTTTCCTTAATGGATGATAATACTGATAAGAAAGAAGTTTCTTGCAGAATTTTAACAAAGTTAATTAATTAATCATACTTTTATGATTTTAGAAAATATTTATAAAAATTATGTCTCATTTCTGAAATATCTATGTTTAAATATATGACATTATGTTATTTTATTGCCTTTTTAAAATGCTTCATTTATATAGATAAATGGAGCATCTAAAGAGTAGTGCTTAACAAATAAAACTGCACTTTTAATGATAAATAAAATGCACTTTTTAAAATGCTTCATTTATATAGATAAATGGAGCTAAAATTAGTGATGCAATCAATGCATTTAGATGCAACTAACTTTGGTTTCGTCAATAACTGTGACGTTATGAGGATTTAACCATTCATTTGTAATAAATATTCGATCAATGCAATAGTAAGTAAGCTGAAGAAAGGATACATTTAAAATGTCTAAAACTGTGTTAATTTCAGTGCCGTTTTTTGCTGTATTTGCGGCGAATTTGTTAAGCACTACTCTAAGAAGAGTGATCGTGATAGCCTAATGGTCAAGGTCACGCACTTGCAGCCGGCGATTCGAGCCTTGTGAAACCAAAGACCCACCGTGTAGCCGGGGCTGATGCACGTAAAATCTGTCGAGACCAAAAGTCCTCCCATTGGCGTGGTGTGGAAGTTAGGAGAAGGGGGGATACCAATTTAGATGTCGTCCTTATCACTAGACCGTAAGTAAATTTTGTAATGTTAAAAATCATTTGAAAAGCCCTAAGTGTATTAACCACCATTTCGATTTAATGCGTCCGGAACAAAATAAAAATAATAGACCCAAAAGTTTGTTTTCCGAGATCTGAGAATTCTCTTTCTAATTGTAGCAGAAACGAAACTGTCTTTTTGCAAACGCTGTACGTTTTAATTCGATGCCAAGGCCAGGAAAAAATTATCCGCTCAGTTATTGACTCGAGCTCACGAATTAGTTAAGTAAGCGAGAGTATTATGACTCAGCTTTTAGCTTTTCCTCTTCGAACGGAGACTGTGATTGATGCCTTGTTTGGGGGGATGAAAATGAACCCAAAAAAGTTATAAAGTATTTGCAGTCGAGGTCAGTAGTTTAAGCAGTTTTTTTTTTTCTTGTGGCCTTGCAGCTCTCTGAAATAAAGTTATGTGGTTTCATTCCGAAGATATATATTATAGTGAGACTTCGAAGAAATTAAAAAGAAGAAAAAAAACCCATTTTTTTCAGATTTTTTTTTCTCTAGAAGAAACAGAATTTTATCTTTTGATACATGCTGATATTTTAGGAAAACTTTTGACAGGAAATATAGTAGTTTTAGAATCCGGTTTAACGGCCGTAGAAACGAAACTCGATAGTGTTTGCAAAGGGATCGTGTAGAATTGATAATATTTTACCTCATTAACAATGCATTCCATGTCATTACCTGCGAATAAACTTTGGGAACTTGGAGTTGTAGGAATATCATCTGAAACTGAAACAGAGAAAATTGATCATAATTTAAAGGAATTTTGTGATAAAATTTAAATTTTTCGAATGGAAGGTATGAGGTAGATCTTCCGAGGAAACTTGATTTTTCGAATTCATTCAATAATAAATATTTACCACGAAAAAGACACAAAAAAAAGTATTAATAGATTCTGAGCCTAGAAATTTTTTTTCGGATTATCGAAAGGTTTTTCGGGAGTGGAAAAGGTTGAATATTATTGAATGTGTGTGTGCCAGATTCTGAACTGAATACAGCATACCATTATTTATCGCATAGACATGTGATTAAATTTGATAGCCGAACTACGACAATTCGACCGGTATTTGATGCTTCTACCTCTGTGAAAGGAAGTACTCTATGAATGAATGTTTATTAAAGGGAACCAATTTAATAGATTTAATACTTGATATTGTCGATCGACTTAGAACGTATCCCTTTGGCTTAAGAGCGAATATAGAAAAGGTCCTTTGGATATAGAAAAATATAGAAAATAGAAATTTTGAAAAAATTTTGAATATAGAAAAGGTCCTGTTGCTCTTAAAGACAGACCTTCTTCGATTTTTCTTCCCTTATAATGATGATTTGATTTATAGATATTGTTGAGTTGTATTTGACGTTTCTTCAAATCCATATTTTTAATGCAACAATTACACACATTTTCGACAATTGTACCGAATTTTATGTTGTTCAGAAACGTTCATTTTATGTCGATAATTGTTTAACCGGAATATACAATATTACTGGTGGAAGGTCTGTGAAAATTCCTAAAAGGATCCATCCTTTAAATAATGTTTGTAAAACCCTAGAGACTCAAGGGGAGGGGGAGAGGATGTTGGGAAACTAAGTGAAATAACTAACGCTGCGCTGCGCTGCGCGGCTGCGCTGTGATGTCAGCCTTCGAGCTGGTTCTCACGAATGGAAGTAGAACTACTTGGGTACTCGGCGATGGCCAAGCTTTTAATTGTGCGTGTTTCTGTGTTGTGCCATCCTTTATGAATAAATTACATATTTTCTGGAATCTCTTTGGATTTATTTATATATATATAGGTACCCATCATCTGGTATATATAACCCATTTGATTTTACTATTGAATTAATATTTTAAGTCGTTTTAGAACAATAGGAACAATTAGCGAGGAAAATGATACACTGTATTTAAGTCATCATATCTCAAGAACAGACAATATCCAATGCATACATACATATTATTATATATATATATATATGTATGTATGTATATATATTCTTAACAATTCTGTCTAATGCTGAAACATCACAAAAAAACATTTCATTTCCGCTAGTCTGTTGCTATCCAACGTATTATAAAAATCTAAAATATCTGGTTTGTCAATATACTTTTCCATGATTTATTTAGGTCTAAATATTTCTCGAATATCAAACACTTAGGAATGTGAACAATTTCAAGAATATTCATTTGTTATGGAGTCTCATTATCGACAGTCATGGAATACATTTTTTTAACTAGTATAGGCTCTTCAAGAGAGAAGATACCGAGCAACAATATAAACAGGTACTTATGTACAAAAATTAATTGCTAAGCACTTAATTAATAACTATATTCTTAAATAAATGAAGTTGTTTTCTTTGTGTAACCGTGTGCGCGTATACTTTAGGGAAATGTACCATTTTACTGCACAATCTCCTAAGCTGACATTATAATTAGCAATAAATACAGATTCTTCTCATTTGAAAAAAATAATGAAATAAAAGTTCTGACATTTTTATGTATTCGAGAGAGTGTCGATTTTAAATATTAGCTTTAATTTAAAGATAAAAAAGCAAAAATTCAAAATTTGTTTATCAGAGTAAATAATGCTTCTAAGATAAATGTTAAAGTAGAATATCCTAAGTGAAGATTTACAGTTTAACCTAGTGAGAAGATTAACCTGTGATCAGCGGCTGGGATCATTGAGGATAATGCACGCTAAATATATCTGAATTCTCCACGTTGGCATGGCGAGTGTGTAGGAATTGGGTCTCTAGTTGTATGGTGGCGTGATGAGCACTTAATTGGAAAAGTTGGAATACAAATCATGAGATGAAAAAACTGCGTCAAGTGGATCTTTGAGTCGGTTAAAAATAGACTACCGCACAAATATTTAATGAACAACACAATATGAAAAATTATCTCAAACTTTATTCTTCTCCGAACAACTTTTTTTCGGTTTTATAAAACAATAATATATTTCTATTCGTGAATCTTGTCCATTTTTAAGTGAGAAAAAATACTAAAATTTTATGATGTCGAGAAATGTAACTCAGAAATGACGTAAAAATTGAAGTGGTTGAAGAGCAGTGTCATTACTCCACTTTTGCTCTGTTACATCGTATTATTGATTAAAAAATACTATATAACACTAGTTATATAGTACTACTATATAAGACTAGTATATATAGGACTAGTATATATAGTATTACTATATATACTATTTACTATATAAGACAAGTCCATCTATATAATGTTTTAAGACACCAAATTTAGGGAAGAGGGAAAAATTCTGAATACATTCGGAGACCGTCATGACATCTTTTTTTTTACCTCTCTCAGACAGTGCGAATCCCTGAAAAAAAAAATCGAAATATCAGTTTAACTGTTGAAGCCCTGTGGTGCTCTAATTTGTAGATAAGCAAATGATAACATGATAATGTCCCATGGAATTAAGAAATTTCCTAAAAATGCCAGATACATTCAGTTGAACTGTTCTGTACATCTACAGATGTCGTTGTGTCCTCTTCCATGTAGAGACATATTTAAAAAAGAAAAATATATTAAAAAACATTCACTCGAAGAGAGGCTTAGTGAAAAAAAATTGATATGTCTTCCTCTATTTTTAAATGTGAGCTCGGTTTTTAGGTTCGTCATTGCTCTCTAACTAAATTTAAGTTTAACAAGAAAAAAAATTAGATACGTGAAACCCACCGATATGTGAAACTCACAGAATTCATAAGGAATGTTTTAAATACGCAAGTATAAAATACATAATACAACCGATTTACGAATAAAAGAAAAACTAATGATTACAAAAATTTATAAAATTGAAATTTTAAAAAAATTTTAATTAATTTTAAAATTAAGTTGAAATAAAAAAAATTAAAAAAAAAAAAAAAAAAAAACCGTGGAAAATATCCAATACCAATAAAAAATGTGTTTACAGAAAATTAATAATATAAAAAAATATTCATATAAGTTGAAGATTACTTCCCAAAACTCTCATTTATATTGATAACGTCATAGAATTCACACAAAATATCAACTTTCTAAACACAAATGATTTCAACGATTGGGACAACACTGTCCTCCTTCTCCAGGAATGCAATTGTCAGCTTTAACTGATTGTTTAAATAAACTAATTGGGTGCATCAAATGAGAATCTTTCATTTGAGTTGTTCTTCCTCTATTTTATTTACAATCAGAGCCTTTTCTCTCCATTATACGATCATTTCATTCAGTGTAGTTATTTAAACCTTAACGTGTTAATCTCAAAATTGTTAATTTAAAATACAACTCTAAAATCAGAGAGGAGGTTAGGCATCGAATTGAACCACTTGTCTGAATTAAAATTGCATATCGATGTACGAATTGTCTAATATTCTAACATGGGGGAAGAATGTACGTCGTAATGAACTTTTTAGCTCTAGATGATCATTTTTCCGAATGATCATCATTAATTTCTTATAATTTATTTAAAAGACGTGAGAGTTGCTATACAGCAGCGTTTAGCATGAATAAAGAATTGTTATCGAAATTTAATACGGTAACACACACACACACGCACGCATACACACACATACTTATATATATATATATATATAATTTAAGTATTACAATGTCGTTTAGAATAGTTAATCGTAAGGGACAAGAAATACGTCTTACATAAGATTCATAGAACCTTAAATATCTCAAATATTCAGTCCACAAACATCACTTTATTTCCGAAAAGCATTATGGACATTAAATGCTTAGAATTTCTGCATTATCCATGGATAATTTTCAAACCAAACAAAATTTCATTAGCATTTTAAGTCAATGAACCTCTAATGATTTCAGAAATTGTTTCGCGACCATGACCACTAATCACAATAACAATCAAATAATTCTTCGAGTACCAGCCTGGGCAGGCGTATTACTCTTGTTTCATTTTAAAACATTAAGGAGGAAAAACAGATAACATTGTGCCAAAGCTCGGAGCAGAACACAAAAGACAAAAAAGGATGAGAGAAAGAAAAGAGGCATACTTTTTCAAGTTTTTAATTTTGTTTTTTTCCCTTCCAAAATACAAGTATTTCGGTTTTTCTTATGATTTATATAGTAATTCAAGATCAATATTTAAAAAAAAAAGATAGAGGTAGTTAAAATTTAACAATATGAAATGTAATGACCAAAAATGGTCTTATGATAAGGGAAAATAGAAAAATTAAGCATTTTATAACACCTTTTCTGAAGGGAGAGAGGAGGAAAGAAAGGAAGAAAAATCTATTTCCTAAACACCACTGCAGTGACGCTACCACACCTACTTCCACAACAAAACAATTACAAGAAAAAATTACTTAAATATATATTATTCTAGTTATCTAATTTATTCATTCTATTATAGTTCTTGATTCTCCATAAGGATCTTTCCAAAAAGAAAGCAAATTCAATATTTATCATACACAACAGTTAATAATTAGAAATAAGAACAAATAAGTAATTTTTAATCTTAATGAAATATTTGAAAATGTAAATTCCAGTTCATAACTATCTTTTAAAAATAGATCTAATTAAATTTAGGCCTTGATTTATTAAAATTAATTCTACGCATTCAAAAGGCTAAATATAATTTTCTTAATAATCTCCTGAAAACTAATTTTAATAGTTTTCAAAGTGGGCCATCCTAGTCTTTGTATAATATTTATCTGGTCTCTTTGATTTTACTACCGGTAAAAAGAGATTAAGAACCCCATTAAACGCTTCACCAGATACGCGGATAAGTCACAGAATTCTATCTTTAATGATAAAATATGTTTTTTTTTTACATCTCTGCAGATAAATTCAGAAATTGAATGAAACACATTATTCAAAAGAATTTTCTTTACTCTCCTCTCAAATTCAGGAAGAAAGTGAAGAAAACTAAAATTTTTCCATCGCTGTAAAGTTGGAATACTTTTAAGGAACAGTTTTCATCTCACTTCAATCTTTTCTGAGAAGTTTACGGTCATTAAATTGGTTTTCGATAAAACTATCTTAGAGTGTTAAAACTATATTGAGTTATAGAAAATTTTAACTATTTATAAATAAATCTTTAGTCTTTAAAAAAATGAGAATATTTTGTAGCGATTGTAATTTCACACTTAATATAAAACTAAAAATTGAGTGATAATTACGTAGCTCTCCTTTGATTTTGTAAGAATTAAATATCATATACATGATTTCATTATTTCAATACGATAGAAATCACTGGTTCTTTTTTTCTAATTGCTTCTAGTTTAATTGTAAAATAAGTTGTTTTAAGAAACATTGTTATATTTTCTCTCGTTACTTTGATTCCATTCATGTGTATTAACAGGTCGATTGAAAAGTGCTCAGCCTGACACAAAGATGGCGCTACTAGAATTAAATCCATATGTTTTTTAGTTAGCCCTAACCCTCAAGAGATGCGTGTATAAATTTGACAGCTGTGAATTATAGCATTTTAAGTGAAGCAACTTTTGTTATTGTGAAGAAAATGGATAAAAAGGAATTTCGCGTATTGATAAAATATTGCTTTTTGAAGGGAAAAAATACAGTTGAAGTAAAAACTTGGCTCGATGCCGAGTTTCCGGACACTGCCCCAGGAAAATCAAACATCAAGGATTGGTATGCTAAGTTTAGACGTGGTGAAATGAGCACCGAAGACGTTGAACGCAGTGGACGCCCAAAACAGGTTGTTACCGACGAAAACATTAAAAAAATCCTCAAAATGATTTTGAATGACCGTAAATTGAAATTGAATGAAGTAGCAGATACTCTAAAAATATCAACTGAACGTGTACATCATATCATTCAGGAATATTTGGGTATGAGAAAGCTCTGTGCAAAGTGGGTGCCGCGCGAGCTCACTTTTGACCAAAAATAACGACGAGTTGATGATTCGGAGCAGTGTTTGAAGATGATCAAGCGTAATAAACCCGAGTTTTTGCGTCGATATATGACAATGGATGAAACATGGCTCCATCATTACACTCCGAAGTCCAATCGACAGTCATCCGAGTGGACTGCACACGATGAACCCGCTCCAAAACGTAGGAAAACGCAACAGTCGGCTGGCAAGGTTATGGCGTCTGTATTTTGGGATGCGCATGGAATAATTTTCATTGACTACCTTGAACAAGGAAGGATCATTAACAGCGACTATTACATAGCGTTATTGGACCGTTTGAAGGACAAAAAACGGCCGCATTTGAAGAAAAAGAAAGTGCTGCTTCACCAAGACAATGCACCGTGTCACAAGTCAGTGAAAACGATGGCAAAAATCCATGAATTGGGCTTCGAATTGCTTCCTCATCCACCGTATTCTCCAGATCTGGCCCCCAACGACTATTTCCTGTTCTCAGATCTCAAAAGAATGCTCGCTGGGAAGAAAGTTTCGTCGAATGAAGAGGTGATCGCCGAAACTGAGGCCTATTTTGAAGCAAAGGACAAATCGTACTACAAAAATGATATCGAAAAGTTGGAGGGTCGCTATAATCAGTGTATCATCCTTGAAGGGAATTAAGTTGAATAAAAGAAACTAATTTTGCCAAAAAAAAATGTGTTTTACTATGGTAGGCCGGGGACTTTTCAATTTACCTGTTAAAATGAATCGATCTTTTCGTTTTCTTTTACATATGTATTGCGATGTATGTGTTGCGTAAATATATACTTACAACACATGTTATCATAATTATGACACAAGATGGATTTATACAAAAATTAAAAATTAAATTACATATCATAATTAAAACTAATTAGAGAAGTATTTTTTAAAATGGAGTTGTTTCATTTCTAATACAGTTTTTTTTGTTTTTTGTTTTGTTTTTGTAAAGTCGTCATTATATTTCATTTAAATAAGAGATAATATTAAATACCATAATATATAATCTACTTGTCGGTAAATTTAGAAGAGTTTAAGGGGTGTTATACCAGGTGTGTGCAAAGTATGCGAATACTTATACGGCCGAGTATAGAGGGCGGCAATCTTCATCAAAACGCAGGCTTCGCTCGCCACTTATCCGTTTCCAGTTAATTAATTCAAAGAAAAAAGAACAAATCACAACACATGAATTGTGGCAGCTCAAGTAAGTAATACAAGTGTCCAAACTTTTTGTAATTTTCAGTGAGTTTATTTTAATAATCTTTATTATTACTAAAAACAGTTGAGGCTCAATCATTAAGCAAGATAAACACTTTCAAATTAATTCAAGAAAAGGAAAATCACTGAAACTCTGCTTGTAACCGCATGGTGCAGCATTTATGAGTACAAATATGGTGGTCGACAGCCAGTCATGAGATAAACACGTAAGCAAAGATTCAAACTGAACAAAAGTGACAAGAAACACATTCGTGTCTCATGACGTGCTGAAGGACGTAATGAGATGGAGAGGGTAGAATGACTTTGAAGAAAGAGTCCCTTTCCGAAGAAAAAGGCCGAAAAATTTGATGAAATTTTACATCAATGCCATTTATTTAACTTCCTATATCTGTTGAAAACAAAACACTTGCTGAAAGTAGAACAACTGTAGAAAACAGTACAATGCGGTCTTCATTCAGTATAAACTGCAAAAAAGTAATTATGCTAAATTTCAAATTGTTTATAGTTCTTTAAGGCTTAAAGTGCAAGTATTCTGATTATATGAAAGTTAAATTGAAAAACAAATACCTGGCTGTATTTAATTTTATTATAAAAAGTGGCTGATAAAATAGTACTCCACTAATTGAATGAAATTTTTTGCAAGTTTTTTCTTCTTTATTTTCTAAAAAAAATTTGTGTTTTTTTATACATATAACTTGAATGCACCACATAATCTTCGTAAGACGTTTTCGATTAGCATTTCCTTTGAAATTAAAAGATTTTTTTCTGTCTTCTTATGTTGAAAAAATGACTTCATTGCTTATAAATTTCGAAAGCAATTCATGCAAAATTTTTAGGTTTTAACAAAATATTTGTGCTAGTTAAGATGCATACTAATTATTATTAAGCTGTACTGAATATTATATGAATACTTAATATAAAAAGAAAGGCTTTTAATAATCATGGCTATGCTTGAAATTAAAATAAATTGTCATTATATATACTATGATAATTTTCCTTTTTGTTTGTTGTAATTCAACAATTTTGTAACTGTAAAATATTTAATTTTTGTTTCTTCAAATGGTTAAAAATTTTTAAAGCAAATGGAAAATGTTTTAATTTTTTTCACTTTTCATTCGCATTTTATTTTATTTAATTTTTATCATACACCTTATATTCTAGCTTATAACGTTCACTTTGAATATAAAAAAATAGGTTCAAAATTTACGAGTGCTAAATGTTTTCAGGATATAAAAATGATATGTTCATAAGTAAGAAGATTTTTGAGCAAAAGTTTTAAATTTTTACTTGAATCTACCTGATGTTTATTTAAAAGAATTGAAATAGCTTAAGAACTTGAAAATTTTGATAATCAGATTACATTCAGATTTTATCTTATTCGTCTTCCGTTACTTTTTCAGGCACTTCATCGAATTGTGTTTCATCTTTAACATCGTTGTTATTCTGATTCATAAACAAATAATCCTCTTCTATTCCATCTAGATTGTTAGATTATACTATATTTTTAAATAATTTTTAGTTATGTCTAATTTAATTTCATTCCATGCTTTTATTATCCACTCACACACTACTCCTAGACTGGTGTGATGTATTTGGCTTTATTTTGTAAAAGAATAAAAGATGTTTTATGCCTTTTTACCTTCTAACATCAGTTCTAATGTTGTCTTAAGTTTTCTTTGAATGGCTGATCCGCATACACTCATCAACTGCACGACTATTTCGACTGAAGCAAATGCGATTTGTTAACACCTTCGATATTCAATTTAAAATCAAGGCTTTAAATTATTGGAGGAAGAAGAAACATTTAAATCCTGATTCCACGAATTCTTGCGGATCGGAAGGGTTTATTCTTACCCGAAATTGTATCCCAGTTTTTTTGAAAATTCTAGAAAGACGTTCTTGGGCACATTTGTAATGAATATTATCCATTCCATTTGCGGAATTATTTACTCCAGAAAGTATTTTTCTTCACACATATCATTCCTCTTATTGCTTGTCAATTCAGTATACAATTGTTTGAAAGCCAAGGAAAATACTTCGATTAATTATTCCAAAAGATAAGAGAATTGCACATGCACATGTCAGATATCTTTTTGAATAAGAGAGTGCACGTGAAACGGCGAATAAACGTAAAATATTTTTAAAAATATAGGTCGAAACTATAGGTGCGTGTTGTACGCAGGAATGTGTGGTATTTTTTTCTATTTACTACATAAATGTTTATTTCATTTAATTTTTATTATTAAATTAATGTCATTTATTAAATTTTTTTTCAAATTTTAATAAAATATTTGCAAGATACACACAAATTATTATTCAGATTTGCAGTATATTGACTGATTATTTACTATAAATAGAAATTATTTTAGTAACAAATGCTAGGCTCGAAATCAAAATAAAACGTAGTTATTTTTACAATTACAATTTTGCTTTGTTATTAGCTGTAAATGAAATACTTTATAATTGTCAAACATTGAACTTCCACTATTTCAGATAGTTGAAGAATTTTCAAAACAAACAGAAAACTTTTTAATATTATTTTTTTTTAATTTTCCTTTTTAAGACTTATCATTCTTTGTTATAAAAGTATTTTTCTGTCTGAATTCTATACCGTAGTAAAAGTGCTATAACATGAAATATTTTTTCTTATATTGTATTCTAAGACAGTTAAAGAGACTTCATTTTATAAGACTAAACTTCAAATACTTGTACAAATTCTTTTTTGCAGTATATTAATGTTATTAATAAAGCCTTCCCCAATATTTTGTTCATTCCTTCAAATCTTTATTTGTACGATTTTTCAAATTCTAACAATTTAAGATAATATTGAATAAAATCTAATTTTAAATTTAACATTCTAATTTAACATCTAAATGCACCATTCTAATACATTTTAATTAATACTAATTTACAATTCATAATAATGAAAATTGCAAAAATATGCTAAAGCTCATAAATCAATTGAAATGTTGCCTTTCTTACGATTCAAACTTAGAGAAAATATTTAAAGAAAAAAAAAAGATTTTAATTCAAAAAATAAAGTTATTAAATTTTTTTAAAAAGAAAATTAGATAAAATTTAAATTCATTGACACTTATCTCAGTAACACAATGTATAAAATTTCGTTAATACTCAGATAAATTCTTAGAAGGAATGAATGACGAACAAGAAAGCATTAGATAAAAAGAAAATATAGATACTGATAATTCTTAGTAAGAAACTAATATCTTCACAAAATTGGAGGTTAATCATTGAGAAGGAAGCATTTTGTATCCTGGAGGCTCTTAAAAAGTTCGATGCTTGGGTACTTGGAGCACGGATCCTGGTTGTTTCACACCACTTTACTTTACTTAACTTACTTAACAAACATTGTCCCTATTAGAAAAAAAATTACCAAGGTCAGCACTGGCATTGCAACTATATAACTTAACCATATCATACAGGAATGGTACACAGTATGGTAATGCAGATGACTTATCAAAATTACGCATAAACTCTGATGTCTAAATTCTGGTACGTAAGTCACATTCTGCATTCAAACCTATATGTTCACAATAATTTTTTTATAATTATCATTCATGTTTATGATGAGATTTTTTTTTTAATTTTAATTACTTCTTTGCTTTTTTATATATAATCTGGAAATTAAATTGATATTGAATAAATTCCTTATGTGCAATATATAACTGGTAATTAATATTTCTTATTTGAGAGAATCGTATAAGAAAACCAGAGCTCTCTTGGCAACGTTACATATAATACGTACGTACTATTTTGATGTTTCGTATATGTGTGTTTTTCAACTCTATTTTGGGTAGCATCATTGTCCGTAAAAAGACGAATGACTCTCTCCGCATAGGTGGAGCAAAGATCCGCTGAAATAGCTAAAGCTCGTAAACCATGGTGTTGCTCAGGCAACCGCTGGGTAAAGCCGATTCCATTATTGAATTCCTTAACCGGGTGAATGGAAAGACGATCTAGAGACGAAATGGGAGAACGAAGAGTTCAGCAATCGACGGATGTTCTGGTACTCAGATATTGTGATTTAGTAAGTTATGAAAGTTTAATTTTTCAAGAAAATTTTATGTCGATACATGAAATAAAACACTGTTTAAGGGAAATTAGTTGTACATTTTCAATTTTTTTTTTTAAAGTCATGAGGTTGAATTTCAAGAATTTATCAATAGTCGGATAAACTCGTTTTTATTAACTCTATTGAAATATTTGCTTCTATACTATTTTTAATTCTTTCCCATTTTAATATATACATATAGAAGCTATGGTGTGGGATCTGTTGCGATTTTCACTTCAATTAACACTTAAGGGATCTTTTTATAAAGTTCTTTGAATTCAAACATTCACCCAGTGAATGAAATATAACTTATATAAATTACATTATATTAATGAACTGTAATGCACAATGTTGAGGATATGCTTGTATAAGCTGAGGAGAATATACTACTGAGTTAATAGGATAGTAAGAAATCAGTTAGTGGTAGAGAAAGGATCTTGAACTATATGAAAATGAAGGAATAATGACCGTTTTGCCAAGTTTCAGAAGCTTACGGATCATAGCTTGGTTCTACTTTGGGTCAAGAATCTTTATTTCTTCTCTTGAATCAAACTCAGTCAGTTCTGATAGAGATTTTTCAATTTTTTTTTTCTAAACGTTAAATGAAACGCGTATAAGAAATAATTTCCTCTCAGAAACATGTTAGGAAATATATCTTTAAATGTACATAAATGGAATAAAAATAAATTGGTTATCATCTTTTTTGACTCTATTCATTTGAATATTTAACTTTGAGGTTTTCTAAATAAGTTTAGTAATCACAGGTGAAAAAAGTAACACGCATTACATATTAAGAACTACTTCATGTAGAATGATCTCTGTAATTTCGTTGACATATTGATAAAAGAAAAAAAAGATAGAATATCAAAAACTAGGAAACACATTATTTATCTAGCAAATTATCTTCTCAAATTAATCAAAAATTAAATAATTAGTAAATTTACTAAATATCATTTTCACAAAAAATTAAATTTTGGTTATCGGATAATCAAAAAATTAATAATTTTTTTTACAAATCTGCATTTCTATGTAAGTTTAACAATGAAACTACATTTTAATAATGATTAATCGTTTTATTTACGTTTTTGCCTTTCATTTAGAAAAAAATGTATAAGGCCAATAATCTTAAGGTTTAAATTTAGCATGTACAGTTTACATTGTGTTGAAGCAAGAAAAAATTTACATGACACAACAATTTTCTGTTACTTTTATCGATATCTTTGAATTTGACGCTCTGTTTATTAAAATAAAATATTTCATTTGACATCCACTCTTTTCAACTTAGAAAAGCTCGAGAAAAAATAATTGACAAGAATCCATTTTTCAGGAGTTGGGATTTCAGATTTCTTTGAAATACACTATTTTAGTCAAACTTCAAAGAGAAAATATTTTTTATCTGTTTCATGTTGGATTAAGTTTTGTCAATTGAAGAGGACCATTTTCCTTTGTGCTTTGTATCCTGTATTCCATCCCCAAATTTCTTTCTTTCATTTTGGGTTGAAGCAGAGTTCAAATAAAGAACACGAACATCTACCGAGAGATGTCCTTAATATAAGTAATAAGAATATCTTTGAAATTTTTTTATATGTTTAGAATTTTCCGACAGGATAAATAAAACATATTTTGACGAACTGTTCTGAGTAAATGAAATAACAAAAATTAGCTGCAGTAAGCATTTTTTTGATACATAAATATTTTTTTGATTGTATTTAAAATTTAAAAAATGAACTATTAACTTCCTACATCAAAATATGTCGCTTTTTTGATAATTCTGATAGTAATGTGTAAAATTCACGATTGCTAAAATATTTCAATTTTATGATTTAATATGCAATTGCATCAATCTAGAAATACATTCATACGAAGGAAGAATTGAAATTGAATTTCGAACTGAGAACCTTAGATAAATATTTCATTTAATTCGCAAAGCCTAGAAAATTACTGCAACGTAAAGAAGTATAAGTATAAATCTTTGAACATAAGAAACAATTTTTTTATTAACTGTAGCTCATTATTTTATACTTTATTTCCTTCCTTTAAATTAATTTTAATGTTCCATAACGTGTACTCGATAAATGTATTTAAATTAAATTATCACATGTCTTACGCCACTAATTAGAAAAAAGAAAAATACTTTTTTAATACAGATGATTATGTGAAATGAATTCCGATAGTAGAAATCCAATTCCAAAAATAAATAATAAAGAAAAATTAGAAAACTAAAATGTTATTCCCCCCACATTCATTCATATACATATATTTCCATTTGTTTCGATGAAAACCGAGAAAATCCTAACTAAAACCATATTTTGACTCGTTTGTCTAATTAAATAGAATTTTTTTGATCCTTTACTATCTAATTATCATTCTTCATTATTAAAATATTAGTTAATTTATTTTTACTTTGAATCAATTAACATCTTATTTTTATTGTAGTGTAAATTATAAGATATCATTGGTTTAAATTTAGAATTTTTTATGACCTGTACATTATGTTTTCTTGATAAATATATTTATAAGTATTAATCGTCATTAAATAAAATTAATGTTTCAGTCCCAATTATTCTTTAAAAATGTAACTGAAGCAAAAAAAAAAAAAAAAAAAAAAAAAAAGCTAAATAAATTTAGACAATATCACGATATAAATTTTAAGTTCACGATTAAGTTTCCTTTTTATTATAGAACTTGTGAGCTCAAGATGAATTCTTTTGATGTGAATTTTGTTCACTTAAATAATATTCAGAAAGTACTGTTGATATATTAAGATTATTTTACAACTGGGCATAACAAATTCAAATTTGTTTCTTTTTTTTCTCTAAAAAAATGATACCCTCTGTAAATGTAAAAAAAAAAATAATAATAATGCAGCATAAATTTATTTTATATGTATCTGAAAAAAATGAATTTCGTCAGAATAACTTAATAAAAATAAGGTGTTTTTTTTTTTTTTTTCCAAATCCGTCAAAGTCTTCTAGGAAACACAAAATTACAACTTTCATATAAAGTTATAAAAATCAAATTTTTGGTAACATTTTACAGAAATCCTAAAATTGTAACACATAGCACTTTTCGGTTCGGCTGGTATTTGTCTAAGGATGATGGTCTAAGCAAATGCTGTTAATAGTTCTAACATATTTATTGGACACCAATAACAGACAATTTGTAACCACAATAATAAGGACAATAATCAAAAGATATTGCACAGACGTTAAGCTTTCGCTTTGAGACAACAACACCAACAAAAATCCGCGGGGGGAAGGGAGTCATGACTCGTTTTCCTCTCTCTGCAGGAATACAGCTTTCCATGTGATCAGTAGAGATGCTCGGTGCGCCCTCTGTTGGTAGCGCAAAATACCACATACATTTATGAAGTATTGCAAAGCAAAATGAATATTTCTTGATAACTAAAACATTTTCCATAAGAACTAAGCTTTAAAAGAATTATATATTTAATGAAAGTGAATCGCATTTCCTGTAAAAAAATGACGTAAATATCCTGAATGTTGCAAATTTTATCCCCCAAAGGTACTAAATTATATCAGTCGCATACAGAATTTCTACGACTGAAAAATTTGTTGAATGACTCTAACTCCAAATAAACAATGTTTTCAAGTAATCAATTAGCACATTTTAACTAATTTTTTAAAATTATAATGAAGGGGATAGAACACAATTTAGAAAATAAAAATTATTATCATATAGGAGATTTTCTTTTAGTTAATTAATAATATTATGTAAGCTTTCGAACTATTTAATCTTACAACTATTTTCTTAAAGGATGCTTTTTTTATAGTGGCATAGCGTATGCTTTAATTTTTGAATTTTATTGAAATGGTACAGTACTTATTTTTTTAAAAAAAAAATTACATACCCCAGTAACCTTCTGTGCAGTATGCTAGGAAAAAATTAGCTTAGAAATGGTGAGATCAATTTAAATAGTAATTCCACTGTTAATAGATTTGCAAAATAAGATTAAAAATCCGTTTAAAATGAAGACAAGTTTAGTAAAAGAAAAGAATAAAAGTATAACAATCTGTGATCCCTCAGAAATACAAACCATGGAAAATTTTTAAAATATTGCCTAGCATAATGAAAAGTAGGTAATTCTATAAAAAGAAAAATATCCAGTTAAAAATTAACATGTTTAAGAATCAATGGGTCAGTGCTTATTGTCTGAATAAATATACCATGAATTTACGCTAATGTTTTTGATTTTCTGACTGAGATTATGTCAGATTTTTTTAGAACTTTTACAAAATATAAGATACCAAATTTTACTCAGAACATATTAATAAGTTACAATATACGATAAAAGCACAATCTTATCCCAACAATGCGTTGTATAATGTTTAATAAGACTCAGAAAAAATCAGTTCTTTAAATTAGAATTATTGAAAAATTAAAGTCTCACAAAAGTTTTATGAATATCTCATAAATTTTGTGAAATTATAAAATTTGAAGTAATATTATAAAGTTTTAAGACAAAGTGAAAATTATAAACTCTATAAATTTGTATTGTTTTACATACCTCTGAAAAAGAACATTTTCTTGAACTAATAATTCTTTCTGCAAATACACTTTTCTGTTATAGTTTACAATAAGTTTTCATAACATGAAGTAAAATATTTTTATCTGACATTTTTATACAAATATCTTGATAGTTTTTAATACTTCATACAAGATTATAGATTGTAGAATAATTAATGAAACATGCATAGGTATCCTTTTACAGAAGACATAAATCTCAGAGACAGAAAAAAAGCATGATATTTCAATTTCTGTCTCCCAAATTTCAATTATGTTTAATTGAAAAAATTATTTGTTATTATAAAATAATTTAAAGAAATTTTAAAATGCAACATAGTTTTGCTTTCTTCAAATCATTAAATTTACCGATATTTTAAAAAATGCTACTGCTCTTTTAAAGCTGAAATATAATTACAGTTAGTGGAAAAAATTATTCTT
Source organism: Nephila pilipes (assembly GCA_019974015.1). Taxonomy (NCBI): domain Eukaryota; kingdom Metazoa; phylum Arthropoda; class Arachnida; order Araneae; family Nephilidae; genus Nephila; species Nephila pilipes. The sequence goes on from BMAW01124638.1 coordinate 427,374, forward strand.
CTGCTTATTAGTCTGCTTGTATTGTAATTTTTTGGCTCATACATTTATGGGGGATTTGAATTTAATGAATCAAAAACCAATAAATCAAGTAGAACCCAAATAATTTCCTTAGTCCTCGCTCTAATTTTGAGTATACCTTTCACGTTTTGTTCTTCATATACAAGTTCGATAAAACCACGTAAAACGTCCTCTAAGGCTTATTTATATTCCTATATCGATTTTTGACTTTTTTTTTACAGTGATAAAAAATACAGCTCAGATACTAGTTTCCCATTTGTATTCTTCATAAAATTTGCGCTCTCTGCGAGAACTTGTTATGAATTCATAACAGGCAGAACAAATCTCCAAGTAATTGATTCTTATCTACCCGCTAAATTACACCATTTAATGTGATATTCCCTTTTTGAACTTTCGTTTTTTCCACAAACGTAGATAAATGAATATATATATAATGTTCAGGAGCTCATTTTTACATTTGTAGGAAGACTAAAAAGATGAAAAAATATTGCTTCTGTTGGAAGGAACATTTGTTTACTTTCTTGGAAAAATAATGTTAACAAGATTTTTATTTGTTTTTCAGAAAGAAGTTTTGAAGTCTTACATCATTTTAGTCATTTTCTTATTCGTAAGATATTCGAAAGAAGAAATTTTTTTTTTTGGAATTTTATTTTAACTTGATTTTAAATTATATGCATATTTACGAATGCTGCATATTTTTAATTCAATACGACGATTCTGAACTAGCGTTTACATTTGAAATTAAACATGTTTTCCCAATATATACTAACGATTACTTTCTTTAAGTACAATTACTTTAAAAAAACTAAAATAAGATTAAACTAGTAAAACAATCATAAATGAGATATCATTTGAAATCTCATTAATGCTTATCATTATCACTATGTTCATCATTCTCAAAATATGATGCTCATCATATATTTATCCTCTCACTTACGCGTTTAAATCATTTAATCGTTTAAATCTTTTAATCATTTAAGTTTTCATTTGAAACTAAACAATACATACTAAGAAATTGCTTTCATCAAGTACAATTACTTTATTAAGCAGAAAAAAAATGAGATTCATATAAAAATTGAAGTTAGTTATGAAAATCACAAACAAAAAGTTTCCGAAGATAGTATGGCATCTCTCAATTAAAACTGAAGTTACAATCGATGCAATAAAGTTGAAAAAAAAAATGAAAAATGCGTGTCTATTATTGCTATGTTTCCTCTTCAAGTTTTAAAAAGAATTTCGGTTTTCCAATAAGATTTTTTCTTTCTAATTTAAAATTCAGCAAAACGCCTTACCTAGTTGGTAATATGACAGATGAAAATAATAACGACTGTTTCTTATTTTTCTAGATAAAATTTTTTCTACGAAAAGTTACTTCATTTAAACAAAATAGAAAATGAATAAAATCCCAACTTTATTATTTTGTAAGCAGAACTTTATTTTTACTTGAAATGAGTACCAAGTACTTATTCTCTCTATTTATACAGAAATAAACTAAGTACATATTCTCTTGCCTCCAGTTTACATTACTCCTCAGTTTCTTAAATGATATGCTTACCAAACCATAAAATGGGGAAAAATATTTACAAATAGCAGAATAAGCGTAATATTAAATATAACAAGCACATTAAACAAAATAGTTTGCATGTTAGCATAATAGCCAGTTGGGAAGGTAATACAGCTGTCGCAAGCGCTTGATTATTTTTGTATGCTTTATTAAGCTGCGATTGGCAACGCCAGTGGCATTCAAAGAAAGTAAGCAGCACTCGAAAACATGGCGATGCTGCAAAAAGCGTCGAATTCGAATCGCGCTCTGAAAATATAATTCATACCACCTTCTAATTTGAACCAATTGTCTATGTGTGTGAGTACGTCCGAATGAAAAGAAACTGTTAAGAAATCTAGAAGCTCTCCCAAACTTTGAGTATCAGTAGTTGCATATCTATATGAGGTGTGGATATTAAATAACGTGACTGACGCTGCTAGAGGAGGGGTGCTGCGCCTTTCACTTCTGTAAACAAACCCGTATAGCCGTAGCCTTTGTTCACATAAGCGTTTTTTTTTTTCTCACCGGAAAAATGATATGTGTAACATTAGATCAGTGGATGGTTGTGAAATTTCACAAGAAACTTCGATAATTTATAATTTATAAAAAGAAGTGTAAAGCATTCAATGTTTATCGAGTACACGTGTTTTTGAATGGTTCCAGCGTTTTCAAGATGACCGAGAAGACCTTGAAGCTTTTCACGCCCACGTCTCCCTTCCACATCGAAAAGGGAAGGCAATATTGAAAATGTCATTAATCTGTTTCCATCTGACCATTGGTTAAGTATTCGTGTAATTCCTGAGACTGTAGGGATTGACAAAGATTCCATTCGGTGAATTATACATAACAATGTTAACACGCAAAAAGTTTGTGCCAAATGGTCCCTAAAATTTTTACGTTTGAACAACAAGTAGCTGGCAAAAATGTTTGTACTCACATTTTGAATGCCAATAAAAATAACCCAAACTTATTGGAAAAGATAATAACGTGTAACAAGTTGTAGGTTCTTACTTATGATCCTGAATCGAAGCCCCAATCACTGGAAGACACTGGAAGAGGCCAACTTCAACGAGATCCAAAAATAAATAAATAAAAAAAATTTAAAAAATCTCGAAAGTGCAAATTAAAATTAAAATAAATTATGATTGTTTATTTTTTCGATTTTCATGGGATTGTGTACCTTCATATGGTTGCTGAATGTCAAACTATCTTCACGTTTTTGCTTAGCTGCGTTAAGGAATAAGGGGAAAAAAACCCGACCCGAATTGCGGAAAGAAAAGTCAATCCGCATTGTTTCTCAAGAGGTTTCTAGCCAAGTACTACAACCCAGTGTTAGATATTCCGTCTTATTAGCTGGATCTTTCGCCATACAACTTCTGTCTGTTACCTTAGGTGAAATATGCATTAAAAGGGACAATATTTGAGTCCATCGAAACTGTGGAAGAGAAAGCTATTTATGTCCTGAAGGAGCTGACAGAAGACTTCCAGCATTGCTTTAAACAATGGAAAATTCGTATGGAGCATTGTAAGGACAGAGGATGGGTGAATTTTCAATGTGAGAATAAGTATAAATGTATGACATCAAAACAAAATGTTTTGCAACACCAGTCTCGTTATTTAATAGTCACGCCATGTAGAGCTATAGATTTCCAAAATTAATTGATTCATGCATGAACCATACACGATTTGAGAAAATTTATCACATATATTAGATCATTAAAAGCCGTTACATAATCAACATTTTTTTACGTTTCTCCACCTAATTAGTCACCCTAATAAGAAGTGAACTTATCAGATAAAATGGTCGACTTAAATTAACAATAACAAGTGTTTCTTTTTTTTACACTTAAACTCAGCCGCGGTAGTATAGTGGTTAAGGCAGCGGTCTCGTGCTCGGCGGTTTCCGTCGAGTCGTACGTGCCACTAAAGACCCACCGTGTAGCTGGGGCTGATGCACGTTAAATCTGATCGGGCTCATAGTCCTCAAGTTGGCGTAGTTATGGAAGTTAGGAGAGGGGTGCCAACTCAGGTGTCGTTCTCGTCACTTAACCGAGGTTCAAAAATTCGAGGTCCATCGCCAATATAGTCCCCGTGTTGCTTCTATTGGGACGATAATAAAACCAACTAAACTGAACTAACTTAAAATAACAATAAACGAGCTGGGAAGTTATACGAACAATGTAACTGCTCCCATAAGAAAGTTATTTTAAATCATGCTTTATGAGCACTCTTTTGTAGCATATTTTTAATTTCCTTTTCGGAAGAAACAGTCATTGGTTAACTTTGATACACTGATTTTGTAAATGATAGTATTACCACACAATACAGGCCGAATCACTTTTAGATATTTTATATGAAGATTTTTATGATTGTTTCAAGATATTGAGTTACGACCGTTAAAAATAAAATTGCACCAATTGATGTGTTTAAAACAACTTAAAGTTACTTTTTTCTCAATCGACTATTTATTTATAAATGGCATGTTAATTTAGCTCTATTATTAACACTGCTTTCTAACATTATTTATAAGACTTAGAATGAATAATCATTCTTTTCAAAATGATTCTGAGAGTGAACTTTATATATTTTAACAAATTTTGTATATTTCAATACATATGAAAAAAAATAGTTATTACTTAATTTCATTACTAAATAGTCACTTTTAATTGGTTTGAAATAATTTTTTTCTTGTAAATTTTTCTTGTAAAATCTGAAATAGCCTATTGGAAGAACAAATCACGTAAGGATTTGGAGGAATTTCAAAAATATTGTTTTGAATTATATATTTTCTTATTTTTTTTCCCAATTGTTCTTTCACTGCAAAATAATGAAGAAATAAATAACTATACAAGTCTTAATCTCTAATTTGATGTATTAATCACTTTCGAAGTTTTATTTCAATGATTGCCAGATGAAAACATACTATTATTGGGAAAAGAAGCGAGCATGAGAGCAGTATCAAGATAGAACCATTTATGGGGACAGTCTTTTTGTTCTTTTACTTAATTGTTTTATTCAATCTGTCAGTCTTCAATCATAGTTGTGTCATCTTGCGGGATTTAGTAAGCCTTTGAAACATTTCTAGCTTAAAGTGATCGCAGGCATACATAATAATGATTACGAAACTTCATGGCTCCCACAAATCATCCAGATAGCTTTTCCCATGTGTATGGCAAGTGTACTCTAAAAGCACAAAGCAAACCAGTAATCAAATTTATTAAAAATGCATATAAACTTGAGTGCATTCTTGTTGAAAACAAAATCATGAATAAAGGGACAAAAAAAATGGTACTTCATATTTTGCGCATAACCTATACGACTATATTTATCGAATATATAAAAGGAAGTCGCAAAGTATTCAATTTGAGGTTCCAATGGCTTAAAGCAAGCAAAAAAATAATATTAAGTATCGTTCTTTTTGCTGTATTAACAATGCAGGGTACTCAAGCAAAACGAACATAATAGAAAAATTACTGATGTTCGCTCATCATTTAATGATATGCCTCATGGAGATAGTTTATTTATTTTTGCTTTTAACTTGCAAATAATTATAAGTATTACACAGAAGTGAAAACAAAAGTAAGCAACAAGCTGATCAGTATATTCCTGAATTTCATGTCATGTCACCTCATCTTATGAAACAGAAGTTATTCAAAGATTTGGTGCATGATTTAAAACTTTCTTCTCAGTAAGAACTTTTTTGGTTCTAGGTTGTAACAATGGAAAGCATTTGCTAAGGGTACAAATGTTTCCATGTTTAGAACAAGAAATCAAAAATTTTTTATACTGAAAAAGGAAAATTTATTTCTTCTCAGATGTGAACGGTTAGATGAGTTAGTTATGGTATTAAGCGTAGTCCTAAAGATTCATGAATGTTTTAGATTGCCTCAAAAGCTAGTCTGAATGCACTTCTACAGCATAATGACAACCAAGATCTGTCTTATCAAGATTTGACTTATGCAGTGGACGTGCTTGAAACTTATCAAAACATTGTTTTTCTGGTGGTAGGAGTCAAATATAGACAGCATAAAAGACGATTTAAAAGTTGCTGACTAATTTATAAGAGAATTTATTAAGAGTTTGCTGACTTTCTGTAATGGAACAGCCATGAAAAACAAAAAACAAAAAAAGCTACAAAATAAAGAACTGACTTGTAGGAAAATCATAGATGACAGAAGAGGAAAATGTGCCAAAATATTTCATTAGTTGAGATGATTAAAATCATTTTGCCTTCTCTTTATGCAAATTAGAGCTGATGAAGAACTTTGATAAATCTCTAACTAAATAAAGTCTTGATATTAAGCATTTGAAGGTAAGGGTTTTGAAATGGCCCGAACTAAGGTTGAAAGAAGACATTCTCATATTAGGTCATAAAGCAGGAAAGTATTGAAATATTCAATATTTAATGCTTAATTCACTAATTTAAAGTTAGCTGCTTGGTTATCATTCTAAGTTATTGTTAGCGGAATTATGGGTAACATAAGAGATGAAGATTATGCTGCTGTGCAGTAAATGATTTATTAGACATTTACTAAATATTGGAGTGCAGAATGTCATTAAAAATTCCTTTTTTTCTGGATTCACACCTAGACTTTTTCACAAATAATTTAGAAGTGGTAAACGTAGATTAGAGCAGAATTTTGTTACCAGAATTTGTAGAGCAGATATCCCTACCTTATAATACTGTAATCAAATTCTCTGAGTTACTGCAATTATGGGCGATTATTTTTCGTTTCTGTTTAAGGAGATTAAAGAGATATCACACAAAAGAAATTTTCAACATCCTTTTGTGTCGAATCAAATATATATAAAGTTTTATATACAGAAATTATAATACGAGTTGCCATATTCAGAATGCTCGTGAGTCGATTCTATAGCTCCGAACATAATTTCACTAAGATGTAATACGAGTGAGGTACCTTGTGAAAACTGAAAAAAAAATCATTACAATTTGCGATTTGCATCGGTAGGTGGGCCTTGCCAGTATTATAAATGCAGATTTTTGCAGAGTGTTTTTATTTCTAAAATAAAATTGAGTAATTTGTTTTTTTAGTTACACTAAAAACACTGAAGGATATACCCCTTTTATTTCAAATCTTTGACTAATCACTTGACGGCAGTGATGTTATAACTTCAAAACAATCACATACTCTTCATATCAACTTAAGATTTGAAAAAGGCTAACCGGTGTCTGGGATTCATTTGATATTGAACAAGTTTATTTTTGTTGAAAAGCATTAAGACTCTACAATTTGTGAAAAAATTTAACTTTGAAAGGAAAGACTGTTCTATTAAAATTATTTTAATCAAACTAACAACAACTGCAGCTTTACAAAAATTTCAGACACAGAAAAATGTTAGAAGTTGACCAATGTTTGAACTTAGCGTTCATAAAATTATTGAAAAATTGAAGGTAACAGGAAGACTCGATATTTATCCCAACAGCGGACTAAAACAAAAAGAAGAATTCTAGGGCAATTTAGCGGACAAGCTCTGAAGATGTAGTTACTGTTTCACTAGATTTATCAAGCCAGTTGCCATATGGAGATACAAGTTTGTTAGCTATTGTAAATGAAGTTACGGCGTTGGATGGTTTTCGATCTTGTGGAAGAAAGAGCTGTGGGTTGTCATTAGGATGCCAGCGGCGTTTTAAATTCTGGACCAGTGGGTCCGAAGAAACGCTTACCGCTCACCTTTTGTAGAACTTTTACTAACCAGACTGAAACAATCGTCTATCTAGGGGTAGTTATTAAGGCGCTTTAACTTCTGGCATTGTTGTTGAAGAGAGCCATTGTATACTCCTCCTCCTGAATCATCGTGATAATACGAAGAGAAACATTTTGAATTAAAGAAGGTAACTTTTCTAGACATTTCTGAAATTGATTTTTTTTCACCTCCCTTTTGAAGTGAGCTTCCTTTTGGACAGTTCCTATTTCGCATCATCCAACTATCTTCAGTTGAACAGTGGGTCTCGTCAACATGTGCGCAGTAGCAATAGTTCAATAGTGCCATATCAGTAGTGCGGAATATCAATAGTTACGATTTATTGGCAGTTGCCTTAGTTAGATACACAGATGCAAGTGCTTTGCATCAATGGTATAGGCAAGTAGCTCTAGGCTTGTGTTACCACCTAATGTTCAAATCATGAGTTACCACTTCTGTGTTAGGTGAGTTTCGACCCTGTAGTGGAAGAACTGTTGGTTGCCCTTAGGATGCCAAAGGGTTTCAAATTCTGAACCAGTGGTTTTGAAGAAAAGTTGACCGAACATTTTTTTGTTGCACCTTTTTGTTGCTTTACCAATCAGACCAAAAGAAATGTCTCTCTTAGTATAGTTATGGAGGCATTTTAATTTTAGGTATTGTTGTTAAAGAGAATCACTATAAAGTAGACACGACGATTTACTTGGTGAGTAAAGTAATGTTTAACATATGGCGATACTATTGATACAATATTTAGAGAGCGCAACATCTTCTTCATGGTGATACAGAAACTTCACTAACTTTCACACTACAATTTTTTATACATATAAATGTGGATGAATCTTTTCCCTGGAATATTTTGTGGAGCGAAGAAGCGTATTTTTATTTAAATGGACAAGTAAACACAAAAAACAGACAAATTTGGGCGAAAGAGAATCCTAATACTGTTCAGTAGGCTCCATTGCGTGCAGTAAAGTTACAGCTTGGTGTTGTTTTATCCCTACTTTTATGAAAGGACCTTTATTTAGGAATCAACACCTATTTACTCCATTACATGTTCCATAAATTGGATCAGATATCGAAATATGTTTTCAAGTTGTTTTTTTATTCTACAGTTGTAATAGCTAGATTGCCAACAAAATGCTGTTTTCAGGTAAGAGATATACCACCTCATATCACACGTTCAATTCAAACTTTCTTTAAAAAAACCGTGCCCCAAAGACCATGCAATTATTCTGTTCGATATAAATGCATATTTGCTACCTCTTCCCTCAACATAAAATAAGCGCCGCGCCATGAAAGTCGGAGGGCCATGTAAGCCCCGGTTGCGCATGCGCACAATGGATAGCGTAGTTCTCTCCTAATACGTCACTCTGACTGCTGCTGCTGCTGATTCTCCAAGCGTGAAGCAGTTGCTGGCCTGCTAACTTATATATATGTCTTTGTGTAAACAAAGCTTTTTTCTGTAACTGTGCCATGGTTCTCACTGCGTTTACTTGCAACTTAGTCGTTATTTTTATTCAAAAAAATATTTTTCACCACGATTGCCTGATCTCATACTATTTGACTTTTGGCTGTGGGACTTTTTGAAAGACTCTTGTGTCTAAAGACATATGTCAGACTATATCTGATTTAAAAGATAGTATTAAGTATAATTCGGCTCAGTCACACAGAATATTTTAGATTGTGCAGTAAGAAATACAGCTTTTAGAATGGATTGTGTGATTGAAAACCGTACAAGTTTCTTTAAGCACTTTTCTTAAATAGCTGTTCTTGCTTATTTCTCGATACGAAACCATATGGCTTTATTTTTGTTTGTTCACGTGGTTTTAACAACTAATGTTTTTATCTTTTCCTTTTTTTGGAAGTTTGCAGGCGGATATCCTGATCCAGAGCTCTCTGAATTAACGAATTTTAATTTAAACATCAGAGAAAAATGTTTTCCTTAATTTATTTAACATCAAATTTAGAGCAAAATCATTTTAGATATGGAACAGCACTTCTTAGTGATGAAACTTAGAACAAAATATTTGTTTAGTTTTCACAGAGTGCATCACTCGTATTACATTCTTGTGAAATTGTGTTTAGTAGGGAACCATAGAAACAGCTTTATATCTTTCTGAATACGTAAACTTAAGTGATAGCTATGTGTATTAAAACCTGATATTAACATTGTGGATTTTGTATTTTAAAATGGTTTTAACCCGTTCACTTCCAGCGTATCATATTCAATACGCTCACGTTTGTTCTCCTGTGCCCAACGTATCACATTAGATACGCGACGAGAATGCCTCCTGCAGATCAATGTATCAATACAGATACGCTTGTTCAGAACGTTTCAATTGATTTTTTTTATGTTACTATATGGCGTTACGATATCGCGAAATCTTTATAGATAGATTATTTGGAGTGTTGACCTTGGTGATATGGGGTTAGATTTCACTTCTGGCTATCAGGAGGGGAGGGGGGTTATTGTTAAATGCACGTGCTGCGGAGCGATTCTTTAAATGTAATGACAAGATTTACAAGGTGCACTTGCTTTCTATTTTCTTTCTTGTTTTCTTCTTAGAAGTTCGAATGAGAATTTATGGATGTTTATGGGGGTTAGGGCTTTTAGTTGCAGATGATCCCAGTTGTTCATTTCATTTGGTCGGTTTTTATTTGTAGCGACAGTCATCACGAAAAGAATGTATATATCTGATAGTGAGATTTGTAAATTAACGAATGAATCTGACAATGATGTTAGCGAAAATAATCTAAATCTGTACATAGCCATTAAATGAAAAAAGGACGAAGATGTGCCTTTTGCTCATAAGCTTCAAAAGTTGACAAAATATGTGTGTAAGACATGTGACTTCGGACTATGCGTTGAAGAACTTTTTTTTATAGAAATACCATATACAGCAAAATAAGATTCATTTTTGTATCTTAATATTCTATGTAATGGTACATCATTACACCATGAAATTTATGTAAATATATTATGTATTTTCTTAAATATTATTTGTTTATGTAATTTTATGTATAAAACATACAGTTTTAGATTAAATCTTTTTTTTTGTCTTTCATATACATTAAGTTTAATGCATTTTAAATAATATATGTAAAAACCAAACTATTCCAATGAATAGCCGATTTTAGGGAAATTTGTTTCTAAAATTAGGCTTACTATCTAAAATTGTCTGGGCACAGCGAAACACTCCGCGGTAAGAAGCCGCGGGCCCAGAGAAGCACTTCTTTTTTCTCCCTCCGGTAGCGAAAGTGTTAAATTAGATCCAGTAAGCAGTGTTAAAATCTAATTATAAATATTTTTATTATTACAATTATGAAACCGCTTTCTGTCAAGAAAATGTGACGTGATAGGAAATCTCCAATGGAATTAGACGCAAAAAAAAAAAAAAAAAAAAAAAAATTAAAATAGCGTTATTTATTTAAATTCCTCTGTAGTTTTAGATAATTAAATATTCTTTTGAAGAAAAATTCCTTAACGTTACCTTGCATTTGAAATTTAATATGAATAAATAAATCAATCACAATAGAGTTCCTTGACATTAAAAAACTAATTTGATACATCTGAAGAATTTATGTAATTCTATTTATTTTGACAGTATTTAATTAATTTCTCTTACTTTTATTTATGATAATATTTTCAAAAGAAAGAAATTTACTTTATTTCATTTAAAATTTTATTCTTCAATAAAGATTGCTTTTCCGCATTCCTTTTTTTTTTTCAAAATCCAGATATTTTCTCAA
>BMAW01124638.1:438487-462325 GCA_019974015.1 Nephila pilipes
ATCAGAACAATGTCTTCAATTTACAAAATTGACATTTTGGAAGTTAAAAAAAAAACCACGCATATTATTCCTGCCAAAATAAATCATATGTAAAGCCTTAATTTGTAGTATGAAAGTTAAATTATTTAATTATTTTACTTCAGGAAATGATTCTGTTATACTAATATTGCTTTACGGCATAAAAAAAAATCAAATGACTATTTGATTAAAAATGATTAAAATGACAGAAAAAAATAATAATGGAAAATGTTTTTTGAAGAAGTATTTAAAATTATAAATAATTTCATGAAAATCTGGATATATATCACAGATGCATTTATAATAACTATTTTACTTAATTAGATCACGCACAGTTATAATTATGTTATTAATATTTTGTTCAACATTAATCCCTAATTTATTTAATAAATACTTATTTTAAAGGTTTCCTTAAGCTTATTAAATATTCAAAAACAAGTATGAGTTTTATGAATATTTTTTGTAAAAGTTAGTTCAACTTTTCTAACCACTTAAAATACCTATTTTTAACAAAGAGGTTGACTCCACAAAACAATTTTTTTGTAAAATTTTGAAAGATAATATTACAAAATATATTGCCAATCTACAAACTTGCTCCAGATGTATTGGTAAACAGAAATATTGGATGAAAAGGCATTGGACTATCTAAATTTACTTCAACAAATTATCAAAATGTCCTGAAATGCTCATTCTCATATTACCAATCACTATTTGAAGATTCTAGCAAACTACCTTCAGGTTCAAAATCATTTCCAGATTCTCTGAATAGAATAATTCCTCAAATAAATAATTCTTAACAAGTTTTTTCAAATAATAATAAAATAAATAATTCCACACAAGTTTCTCCCCCCTATTTATATATTAGAACAATAACTATTTTTCACAAATAGAATAAGCTAAATTTGCAAAAACGTCGAAATTTAGTACATATAATGCATTAGAAATACGTTTTTATGACTGGTACCCAGATATGCAATGCTCTAAATTAAGTCTTAAGCAATAAAATAATAATATTACTGCAAGGCGAAAACCTGAATGACCCGTGGAATAGTCAGTACGTGTCCTCATTTATATAAAATATATGAACTAAGGTAGCATGTCATACATCTAATACTATAGTTCAATTAATTTAATGTGAGAAAATAGCCTGTTGTGTTGAATGAAACTCAAAGTTGATAGTGTTCCTTGTCTTAGTGAGAATTTTTCTTAGAAATACTTAATATATAGGTTCGCCTCTTTTTTTTTTTTTTAGAAAAAGAATGTTAACATAATTTGATTTTTGTAATGTGATTGTAAGATGAACATAAAGTGTTTCGATTACGTCTCATTAGTAACAGAATTGTTGTACATTATCTAGTAGTGTGTAGAAAACTAACCCCCACACACAAACCCTTTAATTAATCCCTACTTATTAATATTAAGCGTGCTTCAGTTCTTTCTGTGAAACTATGCTTAACATTATAAAATGCAAAAAGAAACATCTTTAGTTTTAGGACTGGAACAAGAGAAACATCTGTTTATTTCCTCAGAAGCTATAAAGTAATGAGTTTTCTTAATGACATGTTTTAATTAATATTTTTTTAAATAAATATAGCAGGAATCATTTATATGATCATTAAATGTATATCAACAACTATATGAAACAAAAAAATTAGTTTTTACATTATATTTTATGATTATTTTGTTTCTGCATGCACGTTTAATTAAGTGTAAAAATGCATTAAATCAATTCTTACCCTGAATGAACTAAAAAACTACTTTTTGTTGCCTTACGCATTCTTACTTGACAAAAAAAAAGTCGCGTAAACTCTCAAAAACAGCTACCGTTAGAATTCGTACTAAAATAAAATAAATGAGAGAGATAGAGATTAAGAGATCTAATATGTGTATGTGCTCTAGTGCAACTCACGAAATGGCTTAAAACCATAGTGAAGTAAATTCCGAAGAGTACAATTACACTAGAAATCATCACTTATTTCCCCTTCCGAAAGTATTCATCTCAAATGTACTCTTCTGGTGCAGATACACAAAATTTAAAAACCCAATGTGTTTTGAACATTTAAATTAAATTTCTATTTTGATACAAGAAATTTGGTACAGTTTTTAGGATGAAATTCATATGCGTAAGCATTAATTGTAAATTAAAAAACAATTATTTCTACTGACACTACTTATGAATGTTCTCAAGCAAGTATTTACTTACCGTACCTGCTTCATATTTACACAAACACTAAGTAAGCTCAGAAATATGTTGCAATATATTAGTTAAGTGTTGCAATAAATTCAATGCGTGTTTATAGTAAGTTTTGACAAAGTGTATACAAACAAACATAACACCTTTCTTACAAAACATAAGTAAGAGCAATAGTTTTATGAGTACAAATATAATTTGGCTGTGTAAACAAAATTTTGTTGAGTTTGAAAACATGCAATTAATTTTGACGTACTTTGTACATATATCAAAGAGTCAATAGAGAGAGAAAATAAGCTGAATGTATTGTAGAATGAACTTATAACATATTATGACACATGTATTATAAAATGTTAGTGTAACACGCATAATTAGATAGTGAAAAGAAAAATAATTACTTTGAGTTATAAATATGAAAATAGTGTAAAGGAATGTAATTGTTATGATGTTAACAAATTTAATATTAAATGTTGATTGCCTTGAGCTTAACATCATATCAATTATTCTGAATAAAAATTGACATCATGTAAACATAATCGTTTGTGTGGTATTATATAAAAATGATAATTTTACATAATAATATGAACATTTTTTGTTAACAAATACGCTAAGGTTAAATATATTGTAAATGATCATTTCAATTTCGCTTTAAACTTTTAGACTATATTTGGATATTCCATACTTGCAACAAGTTTTCCTGGGAATGGAAAGTAGATTCATGCTATTGAATTTTGGTATGCTTGTGTAATGTGATATCTGTTTTTTTTTTTTTTTTTTTGCTTGTACGTGTCTTGCTCCGTGATTGTGAATTGTTAATGAAAAATGTCCTAAGCAGAAATAAACAGCATTAATTTTATAAAATTTAAAGACTATTCGTAAGAAATCAAAAAGAACTGTAACCAAATTAAAGGTTGCATCTTGTCGACTGCTAAAAAATAGATGAGAATGCAATTTAGAGAGAGAGACAACTTGGGTGTCGCTATGGTTTCTTGTGTGGGAATAATCTAAGAGTTTTGCAGCAATTTGTTTGATTAATACAATTTCCTTATAGATTATGTGATTTTATGAAAAAAAACAGATGTTATTAGAATTAATGTTTCCAGATTCTAAATAAAATAAAATGAGCAAATTGACAGTTACCTATTCAGGAGAATTACACACGCACACATACACTGGTACACTGCTACCGTAAATGTATTTATATGACTACGGTTTCGATTCTCGTAATCAATGTATAGTAAGGACATCGATGTCTTTTTCCTCAACTCGTTCGAATAATAAGAAGAAATATTCAACTGAGCAGTTAAAAACAGATCTGAGTTCAACCACTTCTTTCAAGCAAAAATAAAGGAACAGTAATCCCTGACTGTTTTCAAAATTTAAAAAAAGATAAGTTTTATTTGAGTGACACAAACTTTTCTACCTTTTCACTAAGACGAAAGAACAAACCAGAGAAGGAGAAAACGGCTTTATTAATATGCGACCCACGCATTTCGAAATAAAAAGATTTCGCAGCAAATCCGTTCAAAGACTGATGGATGAATTACTAGAGTGAATTGCTTTCTTAATCCTTTGCGACCGGAGTCCACTTATTTTCATTGTTTTCTGATGTGCTGCTTGAATGCGCTCTTTTCTACCGCTTTCCTTTCTTTCGTTTTTAAAGACTAGGGGAAAAAGTGAAAATTTGAGGGGTTTATCTCAAAACAGATATCGAGTGTGAAAATGTGCAGAAAATAAGCTAACAACTTTTTAAAAATTATACCATTTTTGACATGAACACTTGAAAATCTCGAAATATTAGTTTTTTTTAATTCCGAAAAAAGTTTAACAAATTTAAACATGAAATGTAATTTTTTTACTATATAATTTATTGAATTTTAATCAAAGTAGCATTGCAATTTTTCAAAATAAAGAACAAAACATATTAGTAATATAATCATTTATAGAAGTAATTTCAAATCATACTATTATCACTAGTTTTTAAAAGTAAAACTAGATTACTTGTTGCAGTTCATATTCCGGACGATTCTTCAGAGTAATTCTTCTTGAGACATTTTTGAACTCGATCGACGTCACAACTAATTCTCGTTTTTTATTAATAATTTGTTAATTAAAGATTTCAATAAAGCTTAATAGTCTGTAATAGAAATTCCACAGTGAAAATGAACGTAAGTGATTGCAATTACCTGGTTGGTAGAGTAATCGATGAGTAACGGTTGCAAGTATCAAACATCCAAAATGACTTTGTAGAGTTTTAATGCAAGAGAGTTGAATCTTTCTCTCTTATAATAATTATCTATTCTTAAAAGAACCTGATATCGGCAAGTTGAGGATGTGCAGAAAGGATTATTAATCAGGGGTATCGCAGAGAAATTGGTGCCTGCTTTTCAACCTACTACTAGGCTGAGGATGGAGATTATGATGTGGGTTGATTGCTTTAAATGGACCTTTGTGGGTAGAAAATAGGTTAACAAGCATTCAACAATCCTGAATCAAAAATTACTGCTTCATAAATAAAACTCATTTTCCCAACATTCTATTCACGATCAATCAAATGTGGACAATTCAATGAACGAAATATCTTTTTCCTCCTATTTATGCTCTCCTTCCTTTTGAGACCTGCATATAATATAGAAAGATAATTTTATAGTATGTAAGAAGGGTATATTTTCAGAGCGACTTAAGTACTAAGGATTACTTAAATCAATGTGTGGCCATAATTTTTAGCTCTATAACATTTACTATAAATAATAAAATATACCATTAGTTCCACAACAAGTTAATTTTTATAAGATGCCCAGCAATTCCAATTGATTTCCCTTAAGAGTGGCACTAAAATAACACAATAAATTATTTGTGCCGCTATTTTAATGAATCAACAAGGATAATCAAGGAGAGAAGAAGTGAGATTATATGACTCATTAAATTTCTAAGCTTGTATGTAAGGCCTTTCAGCTCGAGTTCAATTTAGCTGACACAAATTATTATTGCACATTGTAGAAATTTAAGGAGTTTTTTGTATGGGTGAAAAAATAATTCATATAAAATGAATATAAATATTCCTTTCAAATTGCGCTTGAAAATTTTCTGTTAGGTGTTAGAGAAACACAAAAAATAACATTATGGAAATTTATAATATGATTAAGTACATAAAAAAAAGTAGATAAATATAGGTTATAACAGAATAATCAATATTTTAAAAAAATTAAGCTCTTTTTCCAGATGTATAAAAATTATTTTTTTCATTGTATTTTGAACAAAAATATTCTTAGTCTTGCCTTTTTTTTGAAACAAATACAAATGTATTATTTTCTTTAAAAAATAACAGAATTGAACAACTGTCTAAATAACACTGATTTTTGAATATTTCAAATATAGTTGTTGTCTTTAATATACTTAGAATTTTTCACTAAAATGTTTCTCATATTAGTCATATATTCCTAAAGTTGAACCATCTAACTATTATTAGTGGAATGTCAGATTTCATTACATACCATTTGTTGATTGATGCTTCGTAGATTTTCTATTTTTTTATAAATAAACATTTATAATGTTTACTTGATTCAAGAATTACTTCTTTATATATTTTAATCCTATTTCTATATTTAGATTATTTTTCAGACATTGATCTACGATTTTTTTTATTTATTTTATGAATTTTTTTGATTTTCGTAACAGCTTTCTTAAGAAAGAAAAATTAAAGTGAAATTTAATTATTTTTTCGCTGTCATCAATTAAGAAATATTTAAAATTTTATGTGTTTAATTATAAAGGGAGAGTGTAATTAGATATTGTTTCAGTAGCAATTTGATACAAAAATAATTTTGAATCCAGACACTAAATAAAATTTTCTTCCTATTTAATTAGAGGTGTTCTTGCCTTCTAGGCTGTTAAAGTATTTGATTCATTAAAAATTTAAAAATAAATTAGTATTTCTACTACATTGTTTGAATCGATATTAATAAATATCGTTATTACTTGTATGCGTTGAGTTAATAAAATTAAAATATTCTTGTGTTCTAAATATTTTTAAAAGAAGGTGAAGTCATAAATATGTATTTGTTTCAGCAATATTTTAAATGAATTTCAACATTTTATTGAATTGTCTTAAAATTATGACATTTTTAACAGCGTTTTTATTATTATTGAGTGCATTTCTGAATTTCATACGCTTATACAAGTTTATATAATTAATACGTGAATGTTTCAATGCTTATATAGACCATAATTAAAAATACTAAATGTAACTGTTAGCATCAAAATATTTTAATTATTCTTTTTATATCTGCAAATATTCAGACTTTAGTCCCTCTATAGTGCCAATGAATACAATAAAAGTTGCATCTATTTATAATATTTATTAAATTGGCGAAAATGTTTACTAATTACTTTTTTATCGGTTCTGTAGTAATTTGCAATAAGCAAACTTGGGATTTGATTCGCGATGCCCATCAATGCTACAGTTCCCAGTTAAGTAATTTCACTGACCTCTCCCATGCGTGGCAACTAGGCACAACAGAAGTAAAAGCTCCGAATAACTGATCTGTTAGGGAATACCTTTATAATTCAGATGTCAAAGGTTCAGTGTAAGTAAGATTTACTTATAGGATACAGCTGATCAAATTCGCCCCAAAAGGTTTAAGTCAGCCACCAGACTTCCACCGAAGTATTGATCCAGAATTCGATACCTGAGCGAATGGCGTTACATCTCAACCTAGCATAACTAGTTGAATAGATCTATGTTAAAAAATCAACTGAATGCTGCTAACTAAGAAGCCCTATTTATAAGCCACAATTAATAATATAAAACGGCTAAAGCGCATACATCAAATAAATTCACCGTCACAAGTACAGATGGACAATGACGGTGATCATTGATGAATCAAAAGTTCCAGGTATATGCAATACTTACAATATTAAATTTTTAAAATATGTTAACGAATTAATATAGCATACCTTTAATGAGATTTTATAAGCAAAACTAATTTTAAATTAGGAAAAAGCAGTATCTGCAATTCTTGCAGTTTTTGAATTGAATAATTTTGGGATTCACTAAGTAAATCAATAAATATCACTAAGTAAAGAAATTCTGGGATGAGACTAGTGATAATAAATAAAAATAATTAAAACAGTTGGGCAGTTTCTCAGATATTACTCGTATGATTAAAATTCCCTTAACTGTAAATACATTAGTTTGATTTGCATTTAAATAAATAAACGAATATTTCTATTATACCATTTTTACTAATGCTGAATCATTTTTCATTGTATAATTCATTCTATGCATACATAAAAAATATTTATTTTTGAATATATCTATCTGATTTACTTCAAAGTAAAAGTACATGAGCTAATTACACATGGTAATTACAATCATAAAGCAGACATTATCTTTAATTTTAATCAAACACTTACATACATATTCAACTAAAAGGAAACGTCAGTGACTATTGTTACAGAAAGGCTTGGAAAATGATTACAAAACATTTACAGGAAAAAACCTTAGAGATTGAAATTCAATTCATAACATAAAAACAAATTTAGTATTAATTATTTAACTCATCAGAATATTAATATAATTTATTCATTTGTTTGTAATTCCTACTTTGAGTCTGTCAAAGGAAACTTTAAAAAACATCTTTTAAATTCGTGGTTTTTCTTAACAAACATTGAAAATAAGCTCTGTACATGATCATGAACTATCCTTTTTATAATTTTACTTTTAGATAAAATTAAAATATCAGAATCTGAAGCATAATTTTATTCCTAACAATTCAGTTCAATATATATCTCTAATTGAACTGAAGTCTTAACTTCATATCTTTGAATTATTACTATAACGTTCAAAGCTTTCCAAAGCTAATGGTCTATAATATAGTAAAATACCCAGGAAATTGATTTAAATAGTTTTGTGAATGGGCCCTACTAATCTTGGTTTATCTTTTATCAGCTCATTCTGATTATTCTAGCGGACAAAAGAGATTAAGCTACCCATTAAATGCCTCACCAAATATGCAAATAATTCCGAGAATTTCATCTTTAATGATTAAATTCAGATATATTTTTTTTACTTCTCTGCGGATACTCTAAGAAATTGAGTGCAACAAATTCTCCTTGAAAGAATTTCTTTTCCTTCTCACATTTAGTAAGAAAGAGAAGAAAGCCAAAAAATTTCCGTCACAGCAAGTTTGGAATGTTTTTAACGAATAGTTTTCTCCTCATTTCTCTCACGTCTGAGAAGTTTGTGGACTTTAAATTGGTTTCCGATGGACCTACCATTGGATGTTAAATCTTATGCTTAGAAAGTCAGAAAAAAAATAGATTTAATTACTAGTAAATATTTATTTGTAAAGTATTTTAAGGAAAATGTGTATTTTTTGTATTAATTGGTATTTGTTATTTAATTACTAAATGACCAAATCTTTTTAGTTAAGCATGAAACTGAATAAAATTTTTGTAATATTTAGATATTCCAAATAATTTGCTTCAATATATAATAATATGTTCATCCATCAGTTGATTCTAATTTAGTTGTATATAATAATTTTGTACAATATTGTTGTTGAAAAGATATATAGCACTTTGTGCTAGAAATATGTTCTTAACAGTATATAATCGAAAGTTGTAAGATTCGAGAGGTAAGACATGATTTTGTCGAAGTATTTTATTTATTAGTATTTGTGTAATAAATGTGCTTATTTAAAGTGGTATTGAGTGAGTTTTGGTTCCAAAACATAGAGAATAAAATGTATAGAATAAAAAAATATTTAAAACCATGTATTTATAATATTTTAAAAATTTGACAAATTAGAAAATCACAAATGCATGTTAAAATGCAGGAATTTTCTAATAAATTTCAATGCCTTAAAGGATTTAATTGGTTTTAGCTCAAACACACACGTCTTGCAGAAAGTTTTTGCATTTATAGACGTGGCTTCTTATTGAAGATATACAAAATATTAAAATTAGATTTATATTTTTAATTGCCTGTGAAAATTAGTTTCTGAATGATTTCCCACGTAAAATAATAAGCATGTAAATGAATTATATGGTAATCAGAAAACTCAGTTACATAAATAAATAGATTTTAACAAACTGGAATCATGGTTACTAAAGTAAAATAATAAGTGTTAGCTAAGATTTAAATGCATTATTTATTTAATAGTATTTTCTTAATGGTAATACATGCAAAATTAAAAGATGATCAGTTAAAAATTATTTAATACTATCATATTTAATTTTCAATTAATATTTTATACAAAATGTAAAGTTTTGCTTAGTATAGATGATGCAAGTGGGATGCTAACTCGTCCAATTTGCAATCGAAATGTGGCTCAAAATTGCATGATGTATATTAATTAAGTGAGCCTTTCGAATGACGTAGCATTAGGCAAGAAGAGATGTTCAACACAAACAAACAACTCATTCAGAACATATTTTCAAACTTTTATAGATTGTGGTTAATTTTGAATATAATTAAAAGAAAACAATGTTCAACTGAAAACACATCTGACAAAGTAAAAAAAAAAAAAAAAAATGGAGTATTTAATACAATTACCAATGCTTTTCCACGTAATAAAATATCAAACATTGTATAATGATTTAAAGTTCAGAAGTATCTTGCACTGCTCTTAAAAAAAGAAAGCATAAAAAATGATTAATATACTATTGTTACTTCCTCTCATACGTAGAGCTTAAAGTGCTTTTTAGTTGTAATATTAAGAATTTCCTCATGTATTAACAGTTCTTTAAATTCACGAGCTTACGAAAACTAAAATTAGAATATCAAACACTAGAAAACCCATAATTATTACATATCTCCCCCAATTTATCTAAAATTAAAACAAAAGATTAAGGTACTGAAAAATAATACTTTTACTAAAGCAGTGGGAAGATAATTATCTGTTACTGTGTTTTGTACACAAGGAATTCAAACAAATAAAAGCGATTACAAATTCTTCATTCTTAAGCAAACCTTCTCAGTACCACAATGATTTAAAAATGATTACTGTGTTGATGTCATAAATTACATTCCTTTTTTCATTTGTGAAAACTCCCATAGATGAAAAGCCTTTTAACTTTTAATACCTTTCAAACTATATATATAGTTTAATATTTTTTTCTGAAATAAGCACAAAGCTACGTATGACAAAAAAAGCTTACAATAAATACATTTTCTGTTATTTTTATTAACGGTGGAGAATTTTTCACTTTGTCTAATAAAATAAGATGTCTCATTAGTGAGCAAATCTTTTCAACTTCGAAACGATCTAGAAAAATAAGAGAATTGACAAGATTCTATTTTTCAAAAGTTACATAAGATTCTAGATTTCTTTGAAATATATTATAGTAGCTTAATGTCAAAGGCAATTTTTTTTAGTTTTATGTTGGCTTAAAGTTTATTAGAAAAGATGAGCATTTTCTTTGAGTTTATGATTTTAGTTTTCCTTTCATAATTTTTTTCTCTCCTTTTGAAATGAAATAAAGTTCGTAATAAAGACGAAGGAAGTAGTATCAAGAAATAATGTCTTTAATATAAACAATAATTATTTCTTTGAATCCTTTTGTATAGTTAGTAATTTTCTTGTGCGTTAAACAGTATATAATCAGCCGAAATGCCCCTTTAAATGAATAAAAAGAAACAAACAACAGAAAAAACGAGATTTCATGTAAGTTATAATAAAACAGAAACTTTAGACATGTTATTTCAAAATATGTTTGTTTCTTTGATAATTATAGATTTTTCACAATTCTGACTATTAGGAATCAAAATTTAAGGCTAATAACCTTAATATAAATATTAATTAAGTTTCTTTGAATGCTACAAATTACTTTAAAAAAGGAAGATAAAGACTTATCTATTTCCAAAATGTAGTTATATTCCGCAGTACTGTATATTTGACTTTTTTGTATGTAATTGTGTTAAGGCAATTATAATCAAGCAATTATATTTATACAGTGAAAAATATATTCGATATTTGTCTATAAATAAACTAAATTTTTTTAAATATTTTCAACAAATTAAAAGCGTCATAATGAGTTTTCGAAAAATTAGTACATCAGGATCAGTAAACTCAGTGATAGATGTGTTAAGCGTTATTAATTTGAAAACATACGTTTCTTGGGGAGTTCAGGTAATAGTTGAATTATTGCTCTTAATTATTATTTTTATGCAACAAAAATAATTATTATTTATATTTAAAATATTCCGGAGGAATTTCAAATGCTGCAAAAATATAAGAAATTTAAAAAAAAAAACTTGATAATAATTCGAAATTTCGTTTTGAATTAAATAAATTTTTTGAATTAATTTAAATGTGCAAACATTGTATAAATAAACATTAATCACAACAAAATAAATTGGTGCATTATTTTATGTTTATTTATGGAGACAAAATATTAGTAAGGGTATACGTTGGATATTAATCAGATAATTTGTTCAAACAAATGCTTAGAATATAGATGAAAAATTTATAACGATTAGCAAATCTATAAATCCGAATAGCAAAATCTAAAATGTCTATAATTTTTATGTATATCAATCACATAAATTTAAATAATGACTGAAACAATTAATTTGCATAGCATAGATTTCAAAAATCATTCTTTTGAAAGATAAGAAAATACAGAAGATTAGTTTAACGTATTTCTTTATTTATTTCAGAAGCACAAAATAAATTTAAAAACATTTTTCATCCATAATGGAATCAGTTTATTTCTAAGAGCAGGAACAAAAAACTTTGAGAACTCTATAATGATATAGATATTCTGCTGTGAAATATATTAGTTCAACACAAAACATTATAACAAATAATAAGCTGTAATTCATTAAAAATATAAATGTTTTATGAAATGATCCTTAATTTTTTTGATGGTAAGTTCTTTTAATACTACTTCTTACTGGGAGCCTTGAACAATGTTGTTTCAAAAAGAATTTTTGGAGAGTCTCTCTTACGATTCATTTGTGTAATATTATGACCAGAAGATATATATGTGACAGTCGTACACGAGATTTGAAGGATCGGTAATCAGTCCTGTCATAATTCAGGTACTGTGGCTTCTTTTCCTTTAAAGCGATTTCAAAGGGAAAAGACAAGTCGTTTACTATAAGTCTCATTAATCCGTCATAATTAACACCTAATTTATTCATTTACATTGTCCATAACTCTAGTTACTATTGCTTGCTTTCTCGCTAGTCAGTAATTGGTAGGAGGAAATCAAGAAAACAGCTGATAATATTTCACATCATTTGAAAGAATTTCACTCAATGTATTTGTTTCCAGGGGCGTTCTTTCCGGGCTTGTAGAGTGTGCGTGCACGAAGGCTGTCTAACTCAGAAGGATGTTGACCTAATGAGAAAGCTATCTTAGCTCGTGCGACTTGTCTTTTCCCTTCAAAATCGCTTTAAAGGAAAAGAAGCCACAGTACCTGAATTATGACAGCTCAAGTTCGCAGTACATCATTCCTTTTAGTGTTCAGCCTTCGTTTCTACAGTGTTTATTCTTGCTAAAAGAAGTAAAAAATTAACCATTAACCCTCCGAGCGTTTTACTTTTTTGTGTAAAGCTATACCGAAAGCGATCTACTTAGGCACAGCTAAAGGTCCCGAAAAGTTTTCCCTTTCCATTCACAAATTCTTCAAAAATGCAAGAGCCTCCTGTTCCTACCCCCTTTTATGACGCGGGTGGTCCACACAACCCCTTGGGTTGGGCATTTAATTGCTTAGATCCGACGCTTAGATAAGCGATTTCGTTGCCTAGGGGAAATCTTGTACGGCAGGCTACAAGCAAGCAGGAATGGGGTTCAGATTATTCACAGATCAGAACTTGGAAGATGTTCGCCCGATCTATTGAGTTTCAATAAAAGCGTTCCAACAAATGAAGAATAAAAAAATATAGCTTGATAAAAATTGGTGGGTTCATAGTTGAAAAATATTTGTTTGCTTCAAACAATAGAAAATTTTTTTTTTCTGTAATTTTTAAAAACTTTTTTTTTAATTTTAATATTACGATTTTAACCTAGAAAAAGCACCCTATATTCATTATTGAATACGAGACCAAGAAAATACAAAATTGTTTGCATGTTTTGAAAAAAATTAATGATTAGTATTTGCTATCAAGCACTATTTGCTTAATCAAAGCGCCAGAATTGTCATAAAAGTTTAATTTTTATAGAAGATTGAATTCTCAGAAGCAGTTTGCTTGTAAAAATAAATATCAATAAATATTTTAAGGATAAAATAAAATCTTAAATTTCGTAAAATCACGTGTTTCAAATACAGTAATCGAGACGCATTAGGTCACATATTTAGGCGTTTTTTGGATCAGGTGAAGAATGCACACTTATTCATTATTTTCGAGGTATGAAGCAAAATTGGCGCCACTGTTTTAAAATTGAAATTTTGAACAGAATTTATTTTGAAAGATAATATTAAATGCTTTAGTAATTTGCATAATATTTTAGTGGACGGTAACGCTGATCCTCATAAAAATGTAAAAATTAGTTTGGTCAAACATATATCAGATCTGCAAAAAACCTTTTTTGAATCCTGTTCAAAATAAAAAATTATCTTGGATCCAAAATCTTTTTAAGACTTTTAATTCACTGAACTCCCAATAAAAGAAGTTGGTGTGGTGTGGAAGTTAGGAGAGGGGGTGCCAGCTCAAGTGTCGTCCTCTGCACTTGACCGAAGTTCAAAATTACGAGGTCCATTGCCAATAGCCCTCGTGTTGCTTCCAGTGCGACGTTAATAAGAAAACACTAAACTAAACCCAATAAAAGAAGAAAACCTCCGAACTCCCAACAAAAGAAAAAATTGAGTGTATATCAGTTTGATTGATATATCACATTGATGTATACTCAATTGAAATTAAAAGTTAGTTAAGTGTTATAATGTATTTTTTGATTGACAATAGAAAATAATATCATGAAATTGCCGTAAGAGTTGTGAAACATCTAATATCATATGTTTCAACCTATATATGCGAAAAATCTTTCTCTTTGTACACTGCGACAAAAACAAAATACAGAAATAGGTCGGATGCTGAAGAAGACATTAGGTTGATGGTTTCAGAAATTTTTACAGACGTAAAAATACTTTGCAATAAAAAACAATCATGGTCAAGTCATTAAAATTCTTTTTTTTTTTCATTATTTGTTATATTTAAAAAAATATTGCTTTTGTTTATTATGCATAGGCCATATTTTAGGAAAGGAAAAACTTTCTTTCCCAACATTCATTAATCTTGAAGACATTTTCTAATAAAATAGTACAATAATAATTTTGTAAATTTAGTTCAGGATCAGAGCTTGCAATCTATTTTCTTTCTTTGATCAGGGAGTTCACCAGAGTGTCTCCAAATGTAAGCAGCTCAAGAGGGTTCCCCCAAAGTCTGAGGGAGTTGAATGCCTGCCTCTAAGCTGAAATCTTCCCCATCACATCCACTTTTGTGAAGAGTATTATATTTTACATTCAACCGATGGGCAGATTTTAGTAGATCCAACATATTCTTCAAGATATACAATCTTTCCCAGCCATCTTCCGTCCCACATTTAATTTTCAGCTTTCTATTTCTTTGGTGTTTTCAGGCTTTAGTACATGAACTTCGTATTATATCTTTTAACAGAAGATTATCATCGATTACACCATCCCCGCACCTCAGTTCTTCCTGGGTGGCAGTGAGAAACTTCCCTTTTTGTTATCTTTCAGTCATTACATAAAACCTTTCTTGGTTCAGTTATTGGTGTTCTCAAGGGTCTCATATGGTCAAAGCAATTTTAAATTTTGAAGTATATTCTAATCCAGGATATAACCATATGAACTATTGGTTTTATTTCTTTTGGAAAAGTATTATTGAACACCGTTTATCATAATATCTCGTTCTATATTTGGATGAAATAAACTGTATTTTAGAATATTATGATGTTTAATTTCATTGGTAGTTTGGAAAATGAAAGTATCTGTTTATGAGAAGGAAGTATAGTTTGATCTATTGAAGGTGATGTTTTTCCAAATTATAAGGTGTTTTTGTTAAATAGCCATTGAGCTGGTCATGTGTTTCCAAATTATCTATTTATTCTTTGTGTTTGTAAACTTGCTGGTTTCAGAAATTCGACCACCTCCTTTGAATGTGAGAATTTTTATGTTCAATGATAGGTACAAGGTGCTTGGTTGGCCTCATGAAAGGGACTAAAGTATGTTTAAGTTCAGTGGAAATCTTCACAGTATATGAATGTATGTAATCTGTTGCTCGGGTGTACCTGGGCTTTACCAATTTATTTTCAAAGGGATTTATGTTTATTCTGGATCAAGAGTTGTTTATAATAGATCAGATTATAATTTTGGGTGGTTAGATTTCGTATAAATACACTTAAAATAGTGCAAAAGGTCAGATTTATTCAAACTTGTGGCATTTCATGGATAGGAATGAATCAGTGTTCTGTCTTCTCAGATAAACGGGTGCTGATCAAGTGGTGTTGATTTGCAAAGAATACGAGGAGATCATTATCTAGTAGTAATGATTTTAGTTATTTTACAGATATTAAAGAATATCAGAGTTGCATGGAAATATTTTGCATATTCAGTGGCAAACAAGAATAGAAATTACAAGTCTTTAAAGTGCCTTATTCTTTTCTTTCAGACAATTTTTATTTGAGGAAAGGTGTTTGAGCAATGTTAATATATAAGCAGTGTAGTTTTAGTTTAAATTATAGTTAGTTTCAGGAATTACTCAGTTTTTAACGTTTGTGATGATAATCATATATCTATTTTTAATAATCTATGATGCGTCAGGCTATTTAACATTATGTTGACGGTGTCCCCAATGTGCGCATGTCGCAGCAGACAAATTTCTAGCTGGATTTTCATGTTCTGCAGGAAGACTATTGTAGGTCCATGCTCATAATTTTGTATACAGTTTGGTATCTATTTTATTTTAGAGTAGATTTTTATTTTGTCTTCATCAGGTTAGCTGTTTTGCTGTGGCATGCCGGTTTTAGCTGGTTGCTTGCCAAAAGGCTTGCAGGTCTTATGCAAATGTCTTTATGTGATAATTATTAGGTGTGGATTTTATATTTTAAATTTTCATGTAAGTTATGGATTATGATTAATGATTTTAACTTTGCTTCTTACTTAAGCCATGATATTTTGATCTCGATTTGAAGAAATAGTTAGGGTAAACATATAAGATTCGTAGTTGTATAGTATTTAGTTACAGGAAAATGCTCCGGGTTTAATTACATGCCTGATTATCGCTGGAGGTCATTATAAGGGTTTTACATATGGATATTTTAAGTTGGATCTTTAGATGATTAGTGATCAAAGTATCTGTACCAGTGTACAGTTGAGTGCCTTACATGTGAACAAATATAAATGTATGCGGACCTTTTATTTACTCTAGTTATTGAATCAAGTTTGGAAGGTATATGATTTGGGTAGAATCGCGTTCTTCTTTACTCTTGGGAGATGCCATTCAGTTATTTAAAATTCAGATGTAATTTCAGGCTTAACATTCTAGGCAGTTCTCGTGCATGGCTGTCCTGATACCTGCTTTGATTGAAGGAAAAGTAATGGGTTAAAGAGTTGAATTTTGGTATTATTTTTGTCTATTGCATTGAAGTTCCCAAAGTAAAGAGATACACGACTTAAAATTGGTATGTTTATACAATAATTAAAATCTTAAAACATTTCTGATTTTGTCGTTCGTTTTTAATTTATTTATGACACTTTATTAGAATAAATGTGTATTTTAAAACTAGAATTAATTATAAAGTAATACAAATGAGAACAATGGAGATATTTATTGTTTTCCTTACATTCTCTATATTTAAACGTAAAATCTTTAGAGATATATATTTAGCGATGTTTTTCAGTTTATAGATATTATAAAACTTAACTCTATGAAAATGGTGTGTAGGAAAATAAAAGTTGAGTTTTGCATGATCAGAAACATAATGATACAATGTGTCTCAAGAACCAGTAGGTTTCAAACAATGCTCAAAGACAGTAGGTTTCAAATTTATCGTTGTGGAATTCAGAATAGATATTGAATTAAAATGGGAATAATTAGTTAATTTTGTAAGTTAGACTTTGGCCTTTGGATTGGTTTAGATAAAAAGAATTTATCTCGAAATTCCTGGGATAAGGACGCATTTCTTTCCACCGACCCCATAGAATCCTCAGCTCAAGCTGACCGATGGAAACACTTGAAGAATCTCCCCTTCCCTCTGAACCAGATATCTCAGCTGGAATCCTCAGCCCTAAGGGCATGAGGTATTCCCTTGGCAGGCCATAAGTTTCTATCTGAGGGATTCTGACTGTGCTCTGTGACCTCCCAATTATCTAACAGGTCATAAAGAGCTTTTAAAGGGGGAAGGTGCAGAAGAGCCAGCGCAGGCGATCTCAGATACATCCTGTGTTGGCAGAAAACACACGGCTCTGGCTTTCAGTGCGCTCACAGCCACACAGGTTTCTCCTGGCGCAAACCTTTGGAGATATCTCGGACGAGTGGAAAAAGGCAGTGTAGAAACATAGAGGTTAAGGAAGATAAGCATGGCAAGTCTGGGCATCAAGAAGGTGACACATGTGGAAGTTTCAGCACTAGAAAGTGATATGATATAACAGTATAGATGCTGAAATGTTGCCAGTAGAAACTCAAGGAAAGACAAATCAACAGAATACTTCAGAAAGATGAATTGCTTTCTGGCCATGCATAAGGCAGATAAAGGAAATTAGGAATAGATGCTGAAGAATTCTTTATAATGAAGACAGTAGAGTGTGGGGTGCATTCTATTTTCCTTATTTTAGCAACAGATATCTAGAATAGTTCTTCAATCAGATCTTTATTTCCATTTTATACGAGTAAAATGATTATCACCCTTGGCTCGCCAACAAGCAGATCGGTCCTCTGATGTGACTGCCAGAACCAGGTCCTGGAGGCCGCTGCAGGCCGTTCCCTCTTCCAGAGGCAACAGCCTTAGTCGCAGGCTCCTTGCCTTCTCATTACACAGAAATCAAGGTTTCCTCCCGTTCCTACTCCTCAACATCTGCCAGATCCTGCATGTCATCATTCTCCTTGAACATCTGCGCAGATTCACTGCTCATGACATCCATTTCCCGCTCCTCTACTCTTTGCTGGAGACTGTAAGCGTGCTGATATCTGTTGTTTCCTTACATATTTTATTTTAATATATCTCTTCCACTTTAAAGCAAGAAAATCCTTCCCAGTAGAGCATGGAAATACTTCATTTCATCAGAACTCTTAATTTTAATCGAATCAGATCTAAAATCTATTGCTTATGAATTGTACCCAAATTCTGTATTTATTAGACGATAGTAGTTGGCAGCATAAATGTGGTCCTAGTATAGTTAGGAGTGATTTTGTATGTGTTGATAATTCTAACCTAATTCCTTGTGGCTAATTATATTTTCTTACAAATTAGTAAAGTGTAGGTGAGGAAGGAGTTTTGTTTGGCACATCCTCTTTGTTTTTAGTCTTTCAAATATAAATATAATTTAGAATGCCGTATATAAATTTTCATATACTACTACTACATTAATTGAGTCTTTGAAAATCAATGTACAAATAATTAGGTCTTGACTGGAGTAATTTTGCTCTAGTTGTAAAACTTTCAAGGAGAACAGTTTGCAGAACACAAGGCAAATAAATTGTTACATCTAATAATGCACCTAAATTAATTGAGTTATTAAAATGATCATATTTCTAGGTAGAGGTTCTGTCTTAAATTTATTGCAGCCCTAAAATTTTTAAATATCATCAAAATGGATTCAACTTTTAACCTAGATCAAGTCAGAATGATAATTGTGTCTTCTATATCATGCAGTAGCTTTAAACTGAGATAATATTTCATTTTAGATGTGCTTGATGTAAATATGGATCATACAGGCTAGAATTCAAATTCATTAATGATTTTTGGCATGGAAAGGCAGAATTGAAGAAATAATGCAAGTCAATTCATTTCTTATAGTACCAAACATACTAATGCATTGATATAGGTGTAGCTGGTCGCACCGTTCGAGTTTTGTATCAGAAGTAAGGTTGTAATCATTTAAAATTAGCCATGGCAATAGAACTATACGTGCCCACCAGCATTAAAGTATGGAACATATTATTGTAGGCAATGCCAGCGTCATATCAGGTACATGTGGGTACCAGAATGGTTAAGGTCATATTTTTGCGTGGACAGAAAGAAAATGGCCTCAAGATAGCAGCAAAATTTGGCTGGATGTCTTTTTGGATAGAATTAGAATTCCCATGTATGGATGCTGGGTTGAGAGTGTTTCATTTACTTACAAAGAAAAGATACCATATATCAGAACATCTTTCAATCATCTTCAAATCCCAGAACCTTATGAGAATGAAGTGGGTCAGTGGATACTAATGTGTACATCAAATGCAAGGTCACTTAGAATCCATTGTGCATTTATTTTGCAAAACCCAAGGATCAAGCTTATACTCAGCCTGCATTTCTAAAGGTGATTTTATTTTGATTGTGGCCAGAGCACAGGGAGATGCACAGAAAAATTAGTTTCTATTTCTTATATATGACATTACTCTGGGGTAAACAGATCTAGTTGAACTACAACTATTAACAATAGATGGGTGCACATACAAGGAGATTCCATATGCTTTTTAAATTTCTTAATCATTAAGTATCAACCAATTACTCAATTTTATTTTATTTTAATATATTAAACAAAATTTATATCTAATAAGATTCTTATATCTAATGCTGTAAATTTTTAATGCAGTCAGTGGTATACCTAAAACCCTATCTTATATGATGGACTCAGTGACATCCAAAATGGAATTTTAAAACAAATAAAACTCCTCAATCTCATTCCTATCAGAAAGATCCTTTGCCTGCTGCCTGTGGCCTCATCAATCAGGGCACTATTGATTTTCCAGTGCACCCCAAACATGTATTTACAAGATATATCAGCCTGTGCATGCTGTTATAGGCTTCACAGTGAAAATACAAACGCCATGGAACAGACATTAAAATATAACTTGCTCTTCCAGGGAAGATGTGCAAGATGAATAAACCATACATGGTATCCTTAGAGTTAATCAGGATAAAATAGATCCAGCAAATGCACCACTTGCGATAAGAGTGGAATTGATAAATGGGCCAGAAAGTTTAAGAATCAGACATTGACCAGTAGAGCACTTCCTCTTGCAGTAATAGAAGATGAGATGGGTGGTGGTGCATCAACCGATAATGCAAGTATACAGTATACGAGAAACAATGAAACATGCATGGCCCATATGTAAAGGTTTTCCATTGAAGTTGAGAGCTAATATTTTCTAGCAGTTTTAATGGGCAGGTATTTTTAAAAACAGAAGTTCTCTTTGAAGTAGTAAGATTATTTCTAGATAGCAATTTGGGTCTCGACGCATTCACGCAGCATAACCCATCTTATAGGGTTATTTTCTCTCAGATTCGACTGAAGCACGCAATCGCAGTTTATGAACTATACAAAATAATTGAGCTCCTCATGACACCTCCTGCCTACAGTGCACTGGATATAGTATAACCATTCACCGATATATATGAGAGCTGCATTGGTTATCAATCAGTGGAATATACAAAACATGCATTATTTTCTGTATTAAAATTCTATTTATACAGCTACAATACCTAGTAAGATCTCATATTATTGATGAGTGAGAATGGATTAATTTTGGTTGGATGAGTATCAAAAATCATAGACCCTCTCAGCCAGGCACAGGATGGGCAAATAAAGTGTGAGCCTAATGGATTCATTAAAGTCAGAAAGGTAAAACAGTATGATGTATTGAACGTATTTATAAGTCACCACCACACAACTGAGGCTGCAGTTGGCCAAATTACTGAAATACATTTCAGCTGCTGTGAGATTTTCACCTATTAAAGATATATTACCTCAAGATTCTCAAATGCAAAGAAAGAGCTAGTCATTTAAAGTAGCCCCACCCGGATATGAGACAATGTCTGATTCTAAAAATATATTGATTTTAAAGAGATTTTGCCACAGTCCACAAGTCTATATCCAGTCAAAATACGTATTTAATATGAATCTGTTCAGCACTTTCCTTCTTCATATTCCTAGTAGAATTCTTAGCACAGAGGCTGGATCACTTTTCACAAAGAGTTACTTTTATTTCTGGATCCTTAAGTATATTTTTAGAAGACACAAAGTAGCTATCAAAGAATCAGGCTGTTTAATATTTTTGTAGCTTTTTGTTAATAATTCAGAGCAATTTCTGCATGTTTCCAGATGCCTTTTTGATTGGAGAAATGGATATTCCAGCTAATTCTAAGCCCTGCTGACTTGAATCTAAGGAACTATAGAATAGATATGACTGAGAGCATGATGAGAGTTTTTCATTTATTAGATATACTCTTTTGTACATGTGTTTCATTAATGCTCAGAGTTTCTGTTGCATATCACCTAAAACTTGTTTTAGTTAGTTTAATTGGAAGGTACTTCCCTTATGAGATTTATGGCATGCAGCTGGTTTTGGATACACTGGCTGGTCATGATTCTTCAATATTAGTGGTATAGGATACTGTGGATGTTAGCCCAAATAATCAAAATGAATTTTCTCTATTGGACAAAGTCCACCCAGTCAAGTGTTTTCCTCTTTCTTATATGAAATCCTTCCATTGAGTTCAAAATTTGGCTTCACAATGCAGTTGAAAGACGTTCAGGAGAATTACTTATGTGGGTAAAGTTTCGTCAAACCGATAGACATTTTATAATTATCAATATATGGAAAGAGTGGGATTACGATCGAACGTCTTAAGTAGGAAGATTTTGAATAATTAGACTGTGTATAAATTCAATAATAAATATTGCTGATTGATCCTGCTTTTAGTACTCCACCTTATTATTAATTAATCTTAGTATCCATATGTCCAAATATATTAAAGTTTAAGATAGATGACTATATTGGTAGAAATGTCTAGGTTGCAAACTTTGATGTTCAAGTTGGTTTAGATTTTGATTATGTTAAAATCTGGGTCCTTTTTCCACTGGAAAGAGTGTCATTATTTTGCATTTTTATGAGATCTATGTTGAGACCTCATTTAACATCAATCTAAGAGCACGTCTTCCTTCCCTGCCTGTATTTTGCTATGTAATCCTTATACTGTCTTTTCCATCTTGTAGATAGTCGCATTCTTCAGACTTCTCACTAATGTCAGATAATGTAGCTCTGATCAATTTATGGGAACAATGCAGCATTACAAAGGTTCAAATTAGGTCTTGGACAGCTATCTCAATCACTCTTGATGGAGTCTTTCAGTGCTCATGAAGTGTACAGTTAGGGAGTCTGGTACAAGGATAAATCCTCAGCTGCATCTTCCTTTTCTGAGGCCAGCAGCCAAATGTCTTGCTCATATTCAATCATTCAGTGACATGTATTTCCTCAATAATGAATTCACTACCAATGGATTTTGTCTTGAAGGAAAATATATTGTTAAGAAGGCAGATCAATCCCAAATTTGAACTACTGAAAACAAGATTTTCAGATCTTTAACTTTATCAATAGATTTTCAGATCTTCAGCCCCATCTGCATTCAGGTTGTAATTTCGTGAGTTGTATGTGAGAATTGTATGCCAGAGTGTTCAGACATTGTAAAGAGGCTCCATCACGATTTAGAAATCACATCCCAAAGTTTGTAGGCAACATGCTGCCTTAGTAATTTTATTTTGTAGTTGTAATTATCATTATCATTTAATAATGAAACCTAAATTTTTCTCTTACTAGTTTATAATATAAAATATAAAAGTTACTCTAGGGAAACATAAATTGAAATAATGTTGGCATGATACCGTGATAAATAATAAAAATCAACGTAATAATGATATAGAAACTTATCATAATAATGGAGAATGATTTGAAACACTACAAGAGCTAGTCAAATTTATAATAAATCTAAATATAGGTCCATTAAAGAATATGGATTAGATTTTGAGCTGAGGGCCAGTTCTGATTAACAATTTTAATATATCTATAGATATTATAATAGAAATCGAAATAAGTGAAAATTATTGCTATGGTAAGTTGGTTTACAAACTGAAAAATATTAGAATAAATTTACCATGAGTGGTGAGGCTTGATTGAAGAATTAGGTGTGTGCCACTCTCGATGCTGGAGAATTTTGCAGCTAATAAATTACAAATAAAGAGGAATTCAAATTTGAGGAATAACTCC
This sequence comes from Nephila pilipes, assembly GCA_019974015.1. NCBI lineage: Eukaryota > Metazoa > Arthropoda > Arachnida > Araneae > Nephilidae > Nephila > Nephila pilipes. Next base: position 461,917 of record BMAW01124638.1, read on the forward strand.
CTTACCCAGGTCTACTTACCATATTAAGGCTGTGCTTTTAGGACATGAGGATGAATATATGTTATTTAGTATTTTTATCCCATTTAATCAAGCATGATCAGTTATTTAAAATTTAAATGATCCCAATTTAGAAATGGCATGATCCCAAAATTTAATGATTTATCCCAATAATTTAAAATTTAGCTTTATCCCAATGAGACTTTAAATGAGAAAATTTAAATGATAATTTAAATAATTTAACATTTATCCCAACTTTAACATTTGCATGATCAGCATGACATCAGTATTTAAGTTCCCATGATCAAAACATGTAAATGTCCCAACATCAGTTCCCCTCATTTGTATAAGCATCTAAGTAGATGGAAATGGATGAAAGTAGAAAATCGAAATTATCAAAATGTGAATATCA
>BMAW01124638.1:462350-503900 GCA_019974015.1 Nephila pilipes
AAATAGAAATGCAATAATAATTTTGTAAATTTGATTAGGATAAAGAGCTTTGATATCCTATTTTTTCTGCTATTTGATCAAGGGGTTCCTTGAAGGTAATGGTAAGCTCAAAAGGTTCCCCAAAGTGCAAGAGGTTGAATACCTCTGCTCTAAGCGAAATACCCCATCTACATCCACTTTTGTGCGAAGGTAATATATTTTACATTCAATAAATAATTTTAAATTTTAATGGAGTATATATTCTTCAAAATGTCAAAATATTTCTAGCCATCTTCAATCCCACATTTTAATTTTCAACTTTCTGTTTCTTTGGTGTTTTCAAACTTTAAGTACATATTCGTATTATATCTTTTAACAGAAAATTGTCATCGATTACTACATCTTACATATCAGTTATTACAAATTTGGCAGTGAGAGAAACTTTTCCCTTTTTAATTTGTCTTTCAAAACAGTACACTTAAAACACTTTAGTTCAGTGAAGTTGACAGACATTTCCTCAAAGAATTCATAACAAATTTTGTAAGCAATTTTAAATTTTAGAAATGTATTCTTAATCCCAGGAATATAACCATATATAATTGTTAGTTTATTCTTTAGTATTAATGGTACGAATTTATCATCATATCTCGTTCTATATTGGAATAAAATAAACTGTAGCTGAAATGTTATGATGTTTAATTTCATTGGTAGTTTTACAGAAAAATAATGTCTGGCTGTAGAGAAAAGAGAGCGTATGATTTGATCTATTGAAAGGTGATATTTTTTCCAAATGTAAGGTATTTTTTAAATTTAAATAACTTGACCCAAGCGGATCATATAATTTCAAAATACACTCTATTTGTGCTCTGTTTGTGTGCTGGTTTCAAAGTAAACCACCTCACTTCTGAATAGCCGAGGAGCTTTTTATATTCAATATCAAAATGAATGCAAAATTGCTTACGATTTGCTTCTCCAACCTTAAAGGGACTAAAATATATGTTTAAGTTCAGTGCAAAATATTCACAATATGTAAAAATAATATTCATCTATTAATTTTAGTCCATTTTACAAATTGTACCTAAAAAGAGTTATATGTGTTTATTAGATCAAAAATTCGTTTATAACAAATCAGGTATAATTTTGGGTAGTTGAAATTTCAATATAATATACATATTTTAAAACAAATGCAAAAAGAGTCAATTTATTCAAACTTGTATTTCATGAATAAAATAAATCAGTGTTCATATGTTCTCAAATAAACAAAATTGTAATCAAAGTGTTCATTCAATTTACAAAAAAATGCAAAGAATCGTATATAAGCAATAATTTTAATTGTTACAAATGTTAAAAATATCAGAGACACATAAGAAAAAAAAAATAAATATTTTATATTAAATGCTTAAACAAAACAAAAGTACTAAGTCTTTAAAGTACCTTAATGCCTACTTTCAGAACAATTTGTTATTTGAGAAAAAATTGTTTGTGAAACACAATATTGTGTATATATAACAGTGTACAGTTTAATTTAAAATTATAATTGAATTTAAAATTATAAATTTTTTAACATTTGTGATGATAATGTCACTTATATCTATTTTTAATAATCTGTAAATGCATCAAACTATTACTTTATTATGTTGACGGTATATTTAATATTACGCATAATATAACGAACAAATTTCTAACTGAATTTTAAAATAATTATTTCAGAAACTATTGTAGATATGCTCATAATTTTTGTATACCGAAGTTTTAGTATCTCAGCTTTGCTTCCAAGTAAAATTTTTATTTTATATTCATCAAATTGTTCAGCATATTTTTTGCTAATGACGTGCGGTTTTTAACTGATTTGTAAAAAACTTACGGAATATATGAAAATATGCTGGCGATGAAATTTATTAAATTTTGAATTTTATATTTTAAATTTTCATAGAATTGTAAATTTATGTGATTAATAATTTTTAACTTTGTATGTACCATACATAAATATTTTTTGATGTAATTTGAAAAGCAGATTTTCAGGGTAGCTTATGTAAAATTCGTAGTTGTATAATGTTAAGATTACGAAAAATGTCCGGATTTTAATTACATGTACTTCAATTATCCTTTAACAGAAGATAAATTATAAGGGATTTTACACATATGAATATTTTTTAAATTTGAATCTTCAAATAATTAGTAATCAAAAGTATCTGTGCAAATGTACAGTTGATACTTACACGTATGAACAAATATAAATGTGTGCAGACGCTTTTATTTACTAATTATTCGAAAGATCAAGTTTGAAAGGTATGAATTTGAGTGGGAAATCGCATTCTTCTTCTCTTTGAAGGAAGATGTAGTTCAGTTATTTAAAATTCGGATGTATTTCAAAACTTAACATTACAAAACTGATTCTCGTGCGTAAGCTGTCCTAAATACCTGGCTTTGAAATTATGAAAAAAAGAAGTAATAGATTTAAAAAAGTTTAATTTTTGGTATTATTTTTATTCATGCATTAGAGATTCTTAAAAGTAAAGAAATACAGAAGCTTAAAAATTATTCATTTGTAATAATTAAAAATCTTAAAGCATTTCTGATTTTGACTCGTTCGTTTTTTTTAATTTATTTATGACACTTTATTAGGAAATAAATATTATTTTAAAAACTGAAATTAGTGAATAAAGTAATACAAATGAAACAATAGAATGTATTTATTGTTTTCATACATTCTCTGTATTTAAACGTAAATATTTTAGAGATATATATTTAGCGATGTTTTTCGAGATTTATAGATATAATATAAAAACTTAACTCTATATGATAATTTTAATATGAGGAAAAATAAAAAAGTTGAGTTTTTAGCAATCAAAGAAAACATAATAAATACAATATAAAACAGTAGGTTTCCAACAATATAAAACAGTAGGTTTCCAAATTTATCTAAATTTGTTAAAATTCGAAATGAATATTAATTAAAAAAATGGGAATAAAATCTAGTTAATTTTGTGATTGAACTTTAAAGCGCTTTTGGATTGGTTTAAATAAAAAAATTTATCTCGAAAGCTAGGTTAAAGGACGCATTTCTTTCATAAACCCCATAGAATCTCAACTCAAGCTGACCGACAAACACACTTGAAAGGAAATCTTCCCCTTCCCCTCTTGAACGAATGTCTCAATAGAACTCTCTCTAGCCCTAAGGGCATGAGTGGGGTTCCCTTGTGAGCCATAAAATTTCCTGTCAAAGTTCATTGTGTGTCTGCAACCCTCCCCAATTATCTAACAAGATGTAAAACTTTTAAAAGGGGGGAAGGAATTGCAGAAAAACCCGGCGCAAACGATCTCGAATACATCCTGTGATGGCGAAAAAACACGGCTCTGACGCTTTCGGTGCGCTCACAGCCACACGGGTTTATACGGCGCAAACGCTTTCGGAATATCTCGGACAGTACGGAAAAAAGCGTGTGAAACACTTAGAGGGTTAAGGAAGATAAGCATGGTCGCAGGCATCAAAGGAAAGGTGACATGTAGCTGGAAGTTTCAGCACTAGAAAATGTATTAACAGGTACAAATGCTGGTAAATATTTATGATAGAAACTCTAAAGGAAAAATTCAAACTCAACAAAAATAACTAGAAAGATAATTGTACTTTATGACATGCATAAGGGCGAATGAAAAGGAGAGGTAGAATGAATGTGAAGAAATTCTCTTTATAATGAAAGACGGTAAGAAAATTATTGAAATTTGCATTCATGCTACTTATTTAGCAACAGAATATCTACAGAAACCAGTTCAATCGAATCTTTATTCCATTTATACAGTAAAAAGTAATTATCTTGTGGCGGCTCGCCAACAAGCAGATCGTTCTCTGATAGTAGCGACTGCCAAACAGGTCCTACAGGCGCTGCGAGGCCGTTCCTCGCCGAAGGCAGCAACCTTGGTCCGCGAGCTCCTTGCCTTCTCAATACACAAGCGTCAAGGTTTCCTCCCGTTCCTCCCTCAACATCTGCGCAGAATCCTGCGCATGTCGTCATTTCTCCTTGAACATCTGCGCAGATTCCTGCTCATGACATCATTTCCCGCGCTCACTCTACTCTTTATATTGAGTTGTAAGCGTGTGATAGCTAATTTGTTTCACTTACATATTTTATTTTAATATGTCTTCCGCACAAAAGCAAGAAAAATCCTTCTGATGAAACGGAAATACTTCTGTTTCATCAGAATAATTTTTTTATTCCGAATCGAATCAAAATCTGGTAGCAGCAATTGTGTGCCAGAATTCTGTTGTGAGTGGTATGGTTGACGGCATAAATGATTCTAGTGTGGTTGAGAGTGATTTTGTTATGTGTGTTGATAATTCTAACCCTAATTCTGTTATGACTGATATGTTTCACTGTACAAATGATAAAAGTGTGGGTGAGAGGAGTTTTGTTTGTCCTGTTTGTTTTCAGTCTTTCAAATATAAATATAATTTGAAATGCCGTATATATAAATTTCATACTACTACTACTACATTAATTGAGTCTTTGAAAAATCAATGTGCAAATAATTGGAATGTGACTGAGAGTAATTTTGTGCGCTCTGATTGCTTAAAAACTTTCAAAAATAGAAACGATTTGAAACACAAGGCAAATAAATTACACTCTAATAATACTAAATTAATTGAGTTATTAAAAATGATCGATCACTTAGCTACAAATGTGAGGACTACCATCTTAAATTTAGTGACCTAAAGAATTTTAAATATCATCAAAATAAAGTTCATACTTCTAAGATCAGTCAAAATGGTAATTATGTGTGTCTTCTATGTCATGGTAACTTTGAAAAGCGAGAGATAATATTTCATTTTAAGAATATTCATGATATTAATATGGATCATACTGAGCTAGAATTCAATTCATTTAATGATTTTTTTGGCATGGAAAAGGCAGAAATTGAAAATAATACGAAGTCAAAATTCATTTCTTATAGTACCAAGCATACTAATATACGTGATATAAATTACTATTATTTCAGATACGCCGTTCAGGAAATTTTGTATCAGAAAGTAAAGGTTTGTGTCATTTAAAAATTATTAGCAGCAATAAAACTAATACACATTGCCCACCAGCATTAAAAGTGACAGAACATATTGATGGCAAACGTGTAGCGTCATATCGGAGAGTACATGTTGGGTACCAGAATGATTAAGGTCACTTATTTTTAACATTAGACGAAAAGAAAAATATTGCCTCAAAGATAACAGCAAAAATTTGGCTGGATAATATTTTAGATGAAATTAGAAATTCCATATCAGATGCTAGGCTTGAGAGTGTTCATTTACTTACAAAAAAAAAGACCTACATTATATCGAAACATCTTTCAATCTGTCTTCTAAATCTGTGAAACATGAAAATGATGGGGTCAGTGTGGATATGTGTGTGCGTCAAATGCAAAATTCATGAAATCCGTGCATTTTATTTTATAAAACCCAAGGATCAACTTATACTCAATATGCATTTCTAAAAGAAATTGATTTTGTTTTGATTATTATGACAGAAGCACAAGGAGAGATACTGAAAAAAATTAGTTCTGACTGTATATGTATTGATGGTACTCACAGGGTAAACAGATCTGGATTTGAACTCACAACTTTATTAACAATAGATGATTTGTGCCAAGGATTCCCATGTGCTTTTTTAAATTTCTAATCGATAGTATCAACCAGTGCTATCAATTTTGTTTATGTATTAAACAAAAATTTGGCAATTACAACCAAAAATTCTTATGTCTAATATGGCAGAATCTTTTTTTAATGCACGGAAGTCCGAAATGGGTATACCACAAAATTCTTTTTTGTGCATGACATATTGATTGAGACTGGAGGGAAAAATTAAGAAAAATCAATGGTGCTGAAAAACAGGCAAAAATGTATAAAATTATCAGATTACGTAGAAGAAAGGGACATTTATACTTTTCATACACTGATAGAAGCAGCAATAAAATTCTTAAGGGCACTATTGAATTTTCAAATTACTTTTAAACATATTATTTACAAAATATATCCTTCTGTGCATACTGTTATAGACTTCACAGTGACATTAATACAAACATATACATGGAACGAACATTAAAATATATTTATCTTCCCGGGGAAAATGTTAAGAGATAAGACAAAGCTATACATGGTATCATGAAATTCGTCAGAGATAAAATAATAGATCGCTTAAATACTGCAAATAAAGGTAAATTGATAAGTAAGATACAGGATTTAAGAATCAGACATTAAACAAGTGAAACACTATCTTTACCAGTAATAGAGAATGAGAATGGGTGGTCAGTTGCATCAACAAATAATACAGAAGTATACAGTATACACGAAAACAATAAAACTTGTACATGTTGTTATGTCTTAAAGGTTTTCGTTAGAAGGATTGAGAGAGCTTCAATATTTCACAACAGTTTTTTAATGGACTTGGGCGTACACACACCAAAAAACAGAAAGTTCAAATCAGAAGGTGGCGTGAATTATTGTTCTAGATAGCAGTTTGAATTCGACGCATTCGCAGCATCGCCATGCTCTCAAGTTCTGTTTTCTTTCTCCGAATTCGACTGGCTTTGCCAATCGCAGTTTTATGAACTATACAAAAATAATTGAGCTCTCGCGACACATGTCACATACAGTGCACTGAATGTAATATATGCATTCACCGATATATATGAAGCTGCATTGATTTATCAATCAGTGGAATATACACAAACACATACATTATTTATACCAGCATATTAAAATTACTATTTATACAACTACAGCAATACCTAATGAATCTCCCCTTATTATTGATGATGAAAATGAATTAATTTTGAATGAAGTAGCAAAAAAAAAATCATAGACCCTCTCACTTGAGCACAGAGAGGATGAACTAAAACAAAAGTGTTTAAAACTAATAGATTCGTTAAAGTCTGACAAGCAATGTGATGTGTTAGACATGTTTATGAAACCACCACCACCACAACTAGAAGCTGCAGATTGTTAAATGCACAAGAAATACATTTTCCAACTGCTAATAAAGATTTTCCACCTAATAAAAATATAATACCTCAAAGATTCTCAAATGCAAAAAAGAAAAGGAAACTGATCAAAACTTCCACAATAACTTCACAGAATGAAGACAATAATACAATTCTAAAAAATATATTGGAACACAAAAATTTTACCCACAGTCCCACTGAAGAATCTTAACGTATCCAGTCAAAAATACATGTTTTAATAATAGTCATTCGTACTTTCATATATTCACTATTCTTTTTGTGCATTCTTAACACAGGGCTATCAGCGGTCACTTTTTCCACAAAAAGTTACTTTTATTTTCTGGATCACTTAAAACACTGTTTTTAAGAAACACAAAAGCTATCAAAAGAATAAAACTGTTTCAATAAACACACTTTAGCAACTTTTTTTTATTTAATAATTCAAAACAATTTCTGCATGTTTCCAGGCTGTATGCACAGTTGAAATGGATATTCAACTAATTCTAGCCTGCGACTTGAATCTGAGAACTATGAAAATGAATATGACTGAGGAAACATGATAAAGTTTTTTTTTTCATTGTTAAAATGTACTCTTTTGTACATGTTTTCATTAATGTGAAGTTTCTGTTTACTTATCACCATAAAACTTGTTTGGTTAGTTTTAATTGGAAGGGTACTTCCCCTTGTAAGTTTTATGGCATGCAGCTGGGTTTTGGACCACTGGCTAAATTCCTTAAATTCTTTAATGTTAATGGGCCTGGGAATGCAATGGATGACCCTTCAAGTAATCCAAAAGTAATTTTTTTACTGCTCTATTCCTTGGACAAAGTCCACCCGAAGTCTAAAGTGTGTTTCCTCTTTTCTTGTATAATCCCTGTTTCCATTGAGTTAAAAATTTAAGCTTCACAATACAGTTGAAAAAGACGTTCGGAGGAGAAAAATTACTTATGTGGGTAAAAGTTTCAAATCTAAACTTAAATGGAACATTTTATAATTATCAATATATGGGAAAATTTGAGATTACAGAAACAAAACGTCTTAAGTAGGAAAATTTGAGCAAATTAGACTGTATTATAATTCAATAATAAATAACACTGATTGATCACTGCATAGTACTCCACCTTATTAATTAATGTTATTATCATAACTAATAAATATATTAAAGTTTAGACCAAATAAACTATGTTGGTATGAAAATAACATGCAAATTTGCAAACTTTGATGTTCAAGTTGGTTTGCAAATTTTGATTACATATTTAAAAATGTAGGTCACTTTTTTTCAGAAAAATTGTCATTATTTTTACTGTTTTTAACTTAGAATCTGTGTTGAGAACCTCATTTAACATCTAATCTAAAAACGTCTTCCTTCCCTGCCTGTATTTTATATGTGTCATATGTAATATTTTTTTCATATTTATGAAATGGTCGCATTCTTCAGAACTTCTCTTTAATAATAAGATAATAGCAACTCTGATCCGAAAATTTATCAGGAACAATACATGATACAAAAGGTTAAATTGGGTCTTGAACCTTTATCTCTGATACTCTTGATAGGTCTTTCTGATGCTCGTGAAGTATTTTGCGATTATGAGGAAGTCTGTTTTAGTTCATCCTCTTTGCAAACTGCCTTCCTTTTTCACAAGGCCAACAATATTAAATGTTGCTCATATTCAATCATTCATTGACATTAATATTGTTCACTCAATAGATTACTACCAATAGTTTTAATGTAGGAAAATATATTGGTAAAACTGAATCAATCCCAAATTTGAACTACAAGCAAAATTTTCGAATATTTAACTTTTGTCAAATTTTCCAGATATTCAACCCCATGTACATTCAGGTTGTGAACTGGTAATTTTGTTATGTGCAGAATTGTATGAAATTAATTGAACATTGTAAGAAGCTCATCACGATTTGAAAATCACATCACAGTTTTGTGAACTGCAACATGCTGCTTAATTTTATTTTGTGGTTGTAATTATCAATATCATTAATAATAGAAACCTGAAATTGTTTTTATATATTAGTTTATAATAAAACATCTATACAAAAAAGGTTACTACAAGGGAAAACATAAATCAAAATAATATATTATTTGACAGTAAATGATAAATAACCAAAAAATCATGTGATAATAATGATATAAAAGCATGTCATAATAATGAAATAAATTTGAAAACACTAAAAACTAGTCAGGAAATTTATAATAAATCTATAAATATAGATTCATTTAAAGGTATGCTAGATTAGAATTTTTATTCGAAGACATATCCAGTTCTGAATTAACAATTTTAATATATATCACTGGATATATTGTAATAAAAGTATTAAGGTAAGAAAATTGTTATGTGTTGATTTTGGTTACAAACAGAAAAAAATGTTGAAATAAATTTACCATGTTAATTAATTAAAGAGCTTGATTGAGGTAAATTGATAATACCCACTCGATGTGCTACAATTGCATTTGCAGCTAATAAGTACAAAATAAAAAGAGAATTCAGAATTTAAAGGGAACTAACTCCTTACCCAGGTCTACTTACCATAAATAGGGCATGTGCAGGACCTTAGAGGATAGGTATATGTTATATTTTAATAATAATAATAAATATTTTGACAATGTTTTTTAAATTTGGTTTATTAACAACCTTCTACAGAAAAATAGACTTTTAAATTCGAGGACACCATGCTGATTTGTTTTCTCCAAGTTGGTTTCAAAAGTCTGGTTGCCTTGAGAATCGCAAGTTCGTAACATAATAGTGTAGCATATAAAAAGCAGCACTTATGCTGGTGCACAGTGGGATGAAAGGGGTAATTTACTAGATGTGATATTTTCAAACATTTTTTTCTCCATAACATTTTATATATATTCTATAAAAATTATATATATTCTATGTATTTTTTGTGCTGAATCGAATAGTGATATTTGCTTTATGATGAGTGCAAACTGAAAGAAGATAGTGCTCTTAGAATAAATCTATTTGATTTTATTTATTTTCATAAGAAATAGAAAGCACATATATTTAACATAAACAGGTAAATGAAACCTCGTATTTATTATTTCAACAAAACATAATCACTTGGGTGCATAAACATATTTTCCGGTCATTTTAATTTCTGTTTTTTGCTATTTCAATGAAATTTGTCTACAAATGAAAATTGATTAGATTTAAATACATATGCGACTAATATTTAAAATCTTCAGTAGATTCATTCTTTTATCAAAATGCGCCTCATAACGCTTGACGTAGACAGCTGAATTTTATTAAAATGGTTTATTTTATTTGATACAGATGAAACAAGAAGGGACTTTTCAAATCTATAATTACATTAAAAAATATTATAAAACAAAAAAAAAAAAAAGAGAGAGAGAGAGAGAGAGAAAGAAATCCAAATTTTAACTTTAAACAAACTTTCAAAAACTGAAAGATGTGTAATAATTCAATGTAGACAAAGTTACAGTTACCAGGTTATAAAAGATAAATTTAGCTGGAATTTTCAAAAATTAAATTAAAAAGTAAAAAAATTGTTTTATGTTAATTTTAACCTCAATATATAAAACACAATATTAAAAAAGACAACAAAAATAATTTAAGTAATTAAATTATTTTTAAAATAGCACAACAATAATACAATTAAACAATGAAATTCTTAATATAAGGCACTTTTAGCTGACTTCCATCATAAGGTTCATTTCTTCTAGGAATGCAACGTATTCAACACAATCCTAATTAATTCCTGAAAATGATCTTGTTTTAATTCCACAACATCCAAAAAGCCGACTGTAAAGTCATCTTCTTTGGTGAGACATTCAGCATTATTCAGTTTTTGAGAACAACTAGATCATCTGATAAGAACACTGTGGTTTGAGTGTTTAAATCCTGGGATCAGAGCTGATTTAGGTATTACTTATAATATACTTATTTGTAGATTTTTAGAACATTTTTCTACCCTGAACTCTTTGCATCGGTGAAAAACTTTGTTGAGAACTTCTTGAGCCCCTTCTTAGAATTTTCCAATTGGAGGAATAAAATTTTCAATTATTTTCTCATCATGGATGAACAGTTTATGCACTGTTGGTGGCAGGAGATACCACCAGTAGTGCTTGACATAAATCTCAGGTGTTTTTCGGGCAAATTTTCTGAATTTTCTGGGGCGAAGTAGCTTTCTAGAAGAAATTACTTGCAATATAACTGAGAATCTCTGATGACCACTTCATTAAGCCCAGTGATTTTTACAGTAGTCTTAGAATCCTTGAAAAACATCTGTGCCATTTTGTCATCATTATATGTTCCAGCACCTTACTTCAACTGATTAACATGAAGTCGCAGCTCATTTTAAACATTTTTTGGTACTTTCATTTTTCTTTTTTTTTTATTGGTTCTTATAAAAATGGTCTTTTTGACAACTTTTTGAAATCCAGCTCATAAGAAATATCACTTGAAAAATCTTATTTTGGCATGAAGAAATGCCAAATTTGTAATGCTCAGCAATAGGAATTATTTCACTAATTCACTTTGGGTTGTTCATCATAGTTAGTGTATCACAGCTCACATAGCAACATATAGAAGAATTTGTGTCAGTCACAACATTTAGGATTTCACCATCGATCATCATTATGTAAAGTTCGTGTTCTATCTTCGATTAATCTATGTGGAGTTTAGTAACACAATACTGATTATATTCCTTCTTTTTCATGCTTGATTATTTCCGAAATATCTTTGCAGTACAGAAATTTCACAGGTCTACAAAAATATATTGAAGAGGGTCTGGGTTTTCCCAAACAGTTGATGGGTTGTCTGTATCAATTTAGCTTATTGGAACAATCGTAGACAAGTACAGTGCTGCGTCATCCATTTTTATACAATTCGAAGAAAATGGGTGTTTGTACACACTCTGGCTAGATGACACATTGCATCCCCATTTTTAAAATAGATTCAGGTTTCTCTTTTAATCACTCATTTGTGAGAACTATAGACAAAATTCCAATCTGATATGGTTCAGAAGAGGAATCTTTGCTACCAACTCAGTTACCTTATGTTCTTAGGATTACATTCCTTCTTGGTTTTGCATAAGGTGGATAGATTTTCAATCATGCTTTCAAAGTTTATTTCTCAGACTAAAGTACTATAATTTGGACAGATTGAAATATGTAACATATTTAAGGCAAGTTCATCCTTAATTGAAAAGGAAATCATGTCAGATTTCTTATAGATATCCCATAATTTTTAGTACCTCCGAATCTTCTGAATTGTCCAGAACTTTGTTAATGATTTTGGCTGCGATATTTTGACCTTCTTGCCTCAAATTCTTTTTCGCAGCAAAAAGTAATTCTGCTGAATACCTTGCCCTCAACTCTCTAAAACTATCCAATTTGTGCCTTTCAAAAAGTTCACCGAAAGGTTTGAGCGTAACAACGATTTCTTTAGGAAACTGGCAAAATTCCTTGGAATAATCTTAACTTTTATTGAGCCAATCTTCATATTTAAGAAGAAAGAATTCTTTGTTGTAATAAGCATTTTTCCACTTTATTTCAAATTAGTACAAAACAATTTAAGTTTGTTTCCAAGAAATAAAATATTACTCTGAGAAAAATTCAAAGCTGACGTGTAGAGCAAAATTTTCCCTTTTGAATTAAATAATTTGTGGACTACTAAGCAGTATTTAAGAATTAAATTATTATTCATGGTTTGTCCCAGACATTGTTGTTTTTACTGTAAAAAACTAATAAAATCCACGCACAATCATCATAGTTTTATAGAATACACAACCTTCAGAAAAAACATTCTAAAGTTCGAAAATGATGCGAATATTACAACAATGAAAATGAAAATGATGAAAGCTATTGAGGATGTCCTTTTCAAATATTAAAAAAAAAGGCTGCGTATAGCACAATCAAGTGATAGTGATGACAACACCTGAATTGTACTTCTCACTAACAGCTACGACCTACTTCGGAAGAATTTTGATGTTTAGTTTCTATTATTTTATAAAATTGGTGCTAGGTCTACAGAAATTCAAACTCGTGAGTAATCATCAACTGAACATTTTTCCAAGAATCGCACCTCATGACAGCTGAGCTACGATGGTCGATCAGTAAGTCCTAAGAATTTCCAAGAAATTGCAATCGCAATGTTGAAAATGGCTTCTTTCTAGTAAACATCAGGGTTCACTAGACAGCTGTCTAAGTCTCAGTTACTCGTATTCTTGATCATAATTACCTTACGCACCTGAAAAATTCTTAGCATAACTTTTTCGGTCGATGAGACCATATTCGCAGTTTTTGGAAAAGATTAACCGACAGAAATCAAGCATTTTTTATTTTAGTTTGATTTCTGTTGCATGGTAGTGAATCCAGGTCTAACGAACAGTAACAACTCGATGCAAAATGACGACGATAAATCGACGAGGTACCAATAAAATTTTTATTCTGCAGCAAATGACTACCAAACTGAAACTAACTTATGAATAAATATCACATTTGTTTTGTCTCCGTTTGATAGATTGCAGCACACATAATTCACCTTAATAATATTATCTGTCTTCAAATAGAATTATTTTTTGAACCATCTTCGTACCCAGGTCTTATGCTCTTCTACATGCAACCTATAGTACATTTTTTACAACTGCAGGCACATATAATAATATTTGGAGCAATTCAATATTTGTTCCAAAGCTACGTTTTACGATTAAGCGAAAAGTATTATAGCTAATTTTTCAATCATTATTAAAATTTGTACACTACACTAATCGCTTAAATTTTACTCTACGATCCAACTCAAATAAAAATGTAGAATTGTAACAGCAGTTGTTTCAAAGTGAGAAAAAAATTCTTCTGTGTTATGCGAATGCAGGATCACTCATGCAAGTTCTTAAAAGCTGTTTTATTGGACAAGATGCCAGCAAAATTAATCAGAAGACTTCAATATTTACCCTACATTGTTTTGTTTTTTACACAATTTATTTTACCAACATTTAAAATGTAAGATATTTTCAAAAGTAGTTTTTGTAATTGAATTATAAAATGAAATATAATAAGTAGAATTATTAATGATACTGACATTTTAAAGTTAAACATATCATTATATATTAACAAACGAATTTAATTCAATTTAAGAATTTGTCGTGTTAGAGAGGAATAAATTCCTTCTGAAAGTCAGAGAGAATTCTCTCTGCGAGCTAGAGTGGATTTTATTGACTCTAAGACAATTCATAATGGACAGCAGCAGGAAATACTGTCCACTCTAAGACAAAAAATTCGATACTACTGTTCTGGATATCTCCAGACATGTGTTGATCATCAGGATACAGAAGGAAACGGAACTCTTCATTGAAATTTTTATTAAATCTTATTCTTTCTCAATTCCTAGCTGATCGAACTGATCATCAGTGCATTTAGATGGATCTGGAGATGTTTAGAATAATATTATTGAATGAAACGAAAGCTCACGACTAGGATGTTAAGGTCTGTAGTACAAATTCTATTGAATGCTGGATTTAATTATTAGTCAATCACGACACATATAGAGAATAGAAATACATAAAAGATATTATACGATACATTTTGTTGCTATTCCCTTTACGTTCCACAGGAAAAATCTTTTCAACAAATTAATGGGATGTGGTCGGGTATATGAGGCACGTATAAGTTTGAATCTTTCTCAACGTTTATGAATACTTACTTGGTCAATTAAGAAACCTATAGAGTACATTTAGGGTATTATGAAAAATGTCCAGCAACCGTTAAGGAATGTTGTGTTTAGTCTAACAGTTGAAAAAAATTTGTCAAGAAAATCCCTAGGGTATTCCATCTGAGAACTTCATCAGTCTAAGCCCTGTTTACATCCAAGCCAGAGGTAGTTCAGCGTTCATTTTGTAATGTGGTTGAACTCTGGAATAAATACATCACTTGTTCTGAAATTGTAATGCTTTCATTTTCTATGCTAGTTTATTCCATACAATAAATTTTGTCGCATTTTAAAAACTCCTTCGTCTATGACTGTGTCGAGTTTTATATCTAAGAGGCCGTTTAGTAAAAGTTGATTTCACATCTTCATACATAAGCGTTATTACATTTCTCATAATTTCCATTTATTTATTCTTTACGCTTAAAATTGAAACATAAAACAATAAAGGCCTTCGATTTCATATTCTTCAAAACAGTGTATCTGTTTTTGACAAATTTGTTCTTCTATCGCTGTAGTAATTGAATGGTTATCTTCATACAAACATTTGCTGGAAATGTTGCACAGATTGTTTTCCTTTTAATAAGTGTATAAAGTACAATTTTGAAAGCTTGATTTTTACTTTGTTTTCATGAAATGTCTAAACCTTTCCTGTATAATATATATAATTAAAAATATTACATATTATATCTTATATATATATATCAACATAATAATCATATATTTAACGCCAAATTTCCAAAAATCCTCTTGTAAAATTTCGGAAGTATTACGAATGGATATAACCCTATATCACTAAATCTGGCTAAACTTATTTCAATCAATTCTTCTGAAACTCTATTGACAATATGAAAATACCATTATTAAAAATAGTTTTGAAATTGTCAAAACTATGAAGGAACAGAAGTATTCTCCATATACATGGATGTGATTTTGAAGACTTTACACGTCAATGATATTCAAGGATTTACATGTTTCCTGTTAATTTTATACAATAAATATCATTTAAATCAAACAATAAACAGGAAAAATTCAATACCTCGTTAAACTTGTAATTATGAGAATTTTACGTTTGGTCAAAATCTCTATAAACAAATTCAGTCTTCCTCACGGGAGGTCCAGCTAGCTAATTGATACAGCCAATTTTTACATTTTATGAATTAAACACAGATTGACAATGATCTTTACTCTTTTCGTTACATAGATGATCTAATTATTTTAGGTAAAACTGAGATTTTAAACCAATATTCATTTAACCTAATTACCCTCAAATTATTAAAACTAATCTTTTCAAATACAGTAGAATTTTTGATCTCGATTTGCAAAGTTGACAATAGACTTATTAGTAATATTTTTGATAAAAGAGAGATTCAGTATTCGTAGTAAAATACCTTTTTTTGGAACAGTAATCTACGATCCATTTATAGAATATTTTATTGGCCTTTTTATTACGTATCAATGAATTAACCACATAAAATAGACAAATTTAATAACATTAAAAATTCTTCAACAACTTTGATCATGATTATCCATTAAATTTCTTAAATACTTATATACATCACAAATATATTAAAATCTTTGCGAATCGTGATCACTTCAAATCCACCACACAACAATAGGTCCACAAAGTCGGCTTGTTAGTGGTCTAGCCGTGAAGAATTTATTTATTTATTTATATTTACACATTTTTACTCACTTTCTGACCGTTATACTCCTTTACCATACAACTTATTACCAACCAATTGTTTGCATCCTTTTACATTTTATTACCAATCAAACAATGATTTAAATCTTTTTTCAATTTATATGGTGATGATGTGTTATACTTTTTCATATTGAGTATGTGATATACATCTTGAAGCTTAAAGAAAATTCCGTCTTACTACTCACATATTTGAATCTTCTTTTCTTTGAAATTTGTAAGTAATTTTTATATTTTGATTTGTTGATTATTTTTAGAATGATAGATTTTATTTTGTAAATTTTATCTTTGAAATTTTTTGCATTTTTTAATCATTGAACTCTTTTGTAATTTGGATATCCCAATTCAGCCTACCAGGAATTATAGATTTTATTTTTGTAGATTTTATCGCTGAATTTGTTTGCATCTTTTAATCATGAACTCTTTTGCAATTTGGATTTCCTAATGCAGCCTACGAAGTCGCAAAGGGGGAAGGTTGGTACCATTAAACTAGTTTAACCCCGCTTAAGGTATACGAACACGTTGAAATGGTCAATTTTCGAAAAAAATCACATTTTCAGTTTTTTGTTTTCTTGAATAAAGCATTTATTTAGCTTTATAAAACTGTTTTTATTTTGTTTCTACGTCACTTAAAAGCCAAGATATTAAAGAATTAGTAAAGCTCAAAAAACCGGATGTGGGTATTTAAATGACCGGAAGTCAGCATTTAAATGCCCTTTAAAGATGTCAATTAGAATTAAAATACCATATTTATTTTTAATATAAATTTAGAAAACATTTGATGCAATATTTAAAATAATTAAGAATTGTGCTAGTGTCTGACGACGTAGAATTTAAGGAAATCTGGCAATAATTGTTTTATTTACATATAGCTTGATTTGTTGACAACTGTGCTTGTGTAGTTGCATAACAAAACTTATTACTTTTTATTTGAAACAATACTGAATTTTCTTTCTGGTATTAGTATTTATACAGCTATGGGAAATAACAGAAATAAAAGTTATTCTCGTAAAAGACAGTTCAAAGGAAATAGGTACTCTAATAATGTTCCAGTTCCAGAGAATGAAAAAATTAGTAAAGATGTAGATATTTCAACTGCCAGTGAAACAAAATTGATGAATTCTTTCAAACCTTCAGATGTTACTGAAAATGATGAAAAAAATGTTATTTTTAACTTAGGAGTTTTCAGTCATGTAATTTCTTTATTATGTTGTCCTGTATGTTTTAAGAGAAGTATTAATGTAATGCAAGTATCTGTTTTTGGATTAGCCATGAACATGACTTTAAAATGTGAAAACTGTGACTATTCCTTCTCTTTTTGTTCATCTGATAAAATAAACAAATTGCATAATATTAATCTTGCATTTGTTTTTGGTATGAGAGTCATTGGCAAAGGATATTCTGCGGCCAAAAAACTTTGTTCCGCCATCAATATAAATGTTCCTTCAAAGACAGCATTTGGTTTCCTTGAGAAAAAACTTGAAGTTGCTGCTAGCTACGTAGCGTGTAATACAATGAATGAAGCTGCTTTGGAAATTAGAGGTAATGAAAATGATTCTGAATTATCTCAATGTGGTGTGTCGGTTGATGGAACTTGGCAACGCAGAGGATATTCATCCTTGAATGGATGTGTCTCTGTTATTTCAATAGATACAGGGAAGGTATTAGACATTGAATTCATGTCTAAAGTATGTAGACTTTGCGATTCAAAAAATGAAGGATTAAACACCATTCATAACTGTGCAAAGCATACAGGATCATCTGGTGCTATGGAACCTGTTGGCGTATATCGCCTTTTTGAACGTTCGGTTGAAATGAGGAAATTACAATATGTAAGCTTTTTTGGAGATGGTGACTCCAAAGCGTATGATGCTGTGAAAAATATTTATGGCCAGAATACCGTTACAAAATATGAATGTATAGGACATATACAAAAACGTGTTGGAACAAGATTAAGAAAATTGAAATCAACACGAAAAGGGCTTGGAGGACGGGGAAAACTGACAGATGCCTTCATCGATAAGTTGCAAAATTATTATGGCATAGCTATCCGTGACAATGTGAATAATTTAGAAGGTATGCAACGTGCAGTAATTGCAGCATTTTTTCACTGTTGTTCAAATGCAAAACAACCAATGCACGGCCAATGCCCTGTTGGACCGGATAGCTGGTGCAAATATCAACGAGCTGTATCACTCAATAAACAAATCTATAAGGACAAGTCTAAAGGACTTCCACAAAATCTGGTTAACATTATAAAACCAATATATATGAAATTATGCGACAAAAGCCTATTGGAGAAATGCTTACCAGGAAAAACTCAAAATGCAAATGAGTGCTTCAATGGAATTTTGTGGAAATTCATTCCAAAAGACGTCTTTGTTGCATTACCAACACTGCGATTAGGAGGATATATGGCAGTAATTCAATTTAATAAGGGATTTCAAGGATTATTGGATGTATTGAAACATTTCAATGTGCCTATTGGTGCATTTACATTAAAAGGTTTTGCAGAACTAGATGAAGTTCGAGTCACAGAATCTAAACGACATTCCTTTTCAACGGTAAAAGTTGCCAGAAAAAAAAATAGGTTAGCTAAAAAGAAAAAAATGGTTAAAAATGAGCAAAGAGAAGGTGTCAGCTATAAAACTGGTGAATTTTAAGTAAGTGATTGTGTGTATATAGAAAATATATGATAAATTGTACTAAAAATGCATTTTTCTCAAAATCAGTTTTTTCGCATATTTTGAAAATTCCAAAAATGATAACTCAAAATATTACTGATAAATTTCTTTGAAACTTGGTATTATCTTTTCTCATAATGTTGTCTAGGGCTTGGTCTAAAATAATGTTCATAATAAGAATATTTTTAAAATTATGGCCTATTATTCGTATAACAACGTTGTAAAATATGGTAAATTTCTTGTAATAGCTCTTCGACTGGCTCTGAAATTTTTATTTATTTAAATAGCCATAATATTTTAGGCCCAGCCCTAGGTACATGTATAAGGTTTATTTTGATACTAAATTTACATAAATTAGGTGAATACATTTTCATGTAGCATTTTTGAAAATTTTCTAAAATTTCTTCAAAATTCTCTATAAATTTGCTAATTTTGTGAAACTTAAGTAATTTATTGCAAATATCAGTTTAACATACCTTATTTACATTGAAACTGAAGTTAAAAAGGGTATAAATTTTTCTCTAAATAATGTTTTTAAAAAAAAGTACTCCGAACGTGTTCGTGTACCTTAATCGGTCCTTAGCCCGATATTGCTTTTTGACTTGCTGGGTTCCATATTTTCATTTATTTTTCTTTCATTATTACATTTCTTTCTGGATTTTTGTCTTTTTAAATACTTTAAATTATTCTTTCATAAATGTTCAGTATATATATATATATATATATATATATATATATCAGCAAAAGTAATACAGTATAAAGCAGTAAAATTAATTCTTTTTTATAAAACATTTTAAGAATTGACCAACATTTTTTTTTGAATATTTTTTGTGAACTCTACAACATGTTTCAAACAGTCATTTTTTGAAATCCATTTTATTTCTTTTATAAAATATTTCACTTTCATCATGAAATATCGTATTAAATATGTAAATTCAATAAATAACTAGTTCTCAACTTTGTCTTAAATTTTTGTAATTTAACAAAACAACTCGTACCGATGAACAGTAAAATATAATATCAAGGTTCAAAAGGCACGAAAAAATTAATAAAACAGAATATAGGAGAATTTCTGATGTCACCCTATTCGGTGATTATCTCAAATAAATAGTAAGGCAACACTATTAATACTAATTGTAGGTTTAAGACTACATTACTCTACATAGAATATAAGACTTATTATAAATATTTATCGTTTGATGAACTCATTTACAATGGGTACTTGTATATATACGAATCTTATGCACGGATACTGGGATATTAAGAAAATGGGTTTTAATGAGAAAGAAAAGTAAAATTTTTTTATTTAATTTTGAAAGACTAAACTAAGAATAAAAATTAAATCCTTATTTTATGCTTATTATATTAGGAACAAAAGAAAAATTCTTTAAGACATTCTTAATATGAATATAAACAAAAAAATATTATTTTCCTCCTTTCAAAATTTAATTTTGTTGCAAAAAACATGTCTTTTGTTTTCTTGTCAAGTTTATATAAAGAGGACATTTATAATTCTATTTTGAATTTTTGAAAATGCTGTTAATCATTTTATCTTTTTTATGAAAAGGACATTTAGATGTTCATTTCAAGAGCATTAGAAAAGGAAGCGCCTTTCTTAGTTTTCAGCGATTCTGACTTTTGCTGATTCAAATTGAAGAATTTCAATTTTCTTTTGTGTTCGCTGTTTTTCATTCCATTTTCCCAGACGATGCATCTTTTTTTCATTCCATTTAAATGTTACTGTCATAAACTTTTAAGATTTAAAAGCTAGGTTTCTCTTTCTTCTTCTGAAAAGAAATAAACAGATTTGGATCGATGCCATATGACACTGAGAGACTTAAAAAGGGCATATTATTCAGCATGAAATAATGTATATTTTAACAAAGACAAACTCTCCTCGATTAATCTTGCACCAGAGAAAGTAGCTTTCAGATTTCTGCTAATTTTTAAAAAATAATTCTTCTTGACCTTTTCAACATTTTGAAATAAATTGATTGAGGCAGCTAATACGTATATTGATTATAAATTATTATTCAGTGTTTTATAAATTAATATAACTACTAAGTTTCTTTATTTTTAGACTATGCTTATGATTAAGTACCAATGTTTAATCTCAAGATGTCTAATTTGGAATTTTGCATGCACTATTATGCTTTTGTTGTGTTAAAAACGCTTAAGTGTACTTTGATTCATTTTTAATTGATGAAGACTGATTGATTGCTTAGTAACGTGTCACTCAGAAGCAACATGAAGACTTTAATTGAAGAAGAACTTTAAAGAGAAGAATCTATAATAAAATTATCTGTAATAATAATAATTTAGTAATAATTAACGGTTGTTTTATTACTATGTGTTTATATATTAGTGATTTACTTAGTTTTGTATCAGCAATATTAGCTTGAGTTTGCGAAATCGTGTGATCTTATTGCTCTACATATTGCAGAAACTTGACTTCTTAACAGTTGTTCTTGCTTGAGGATATTATGAAATAGTTACATGTATTTATTAAACCATATGCTATTTTGCTATCATTAACACTCCAAAGGAAGATAAGCAGATAAATTAGAACTCTGGTAAGTCTACATAAATAGTTCTAGAGTAATATCCAAATGTGAAGCATTGATGATATTAAAATTATTATTTACAATAGTAAATCCATCATTTTCTTAAACAAAGAGGAAAACTTGAGTCTCACAAATAAGTTCACAAAGCTCAGAAACAAGGAAACATTTTATTTGGAAAACTTATTGACAAAAAACAACAATAAAAAGAGCTCAAAAGCTTGATGTAACCGGGTGTGAGATATAGTTTTACGCTTTATCAGTTTTGACTAGCTTTTAAAGTGGTATAGATCTTTACTTTTTGAATTTACATCACTTGACAAGTAGTGTCAAAACAGTCTCAATAAACTGTAGTAGAATATTCAATTCCCGAATTCAATTTCAGAAGGAAATGCTTTTTTACAATTTATAAGAAATACACCTTAATATTTTTACTGTGTTTCACAGTTGTGTCAGTATGAAATGGAGATATCTGAAGTTTACTTTTCAGACATTTTTTTACTTAATATTCTTTTTTTAATTTATTACAGTGAATGGCCTAAGTATTAATTGATGTTTTTGATTGCATAGAGTATCGAAAATAGTCATTAAAATTATTATGCTATTTATAAGACATATTTGATGTATATTACATTATTTAGTGCTGCAAAAATAACGGCATTAATTGTTTAACAAAAATGATATATTTAAGTAAAAAGCGCATTCGAAAAAGTTACCGAGGTTTAGCACATTAGTATATATATATGTATATAAATCAATTGAGTCACATGAAATTCACTCTACAAAGCCACAATGTAGCACTTAAGGGTTGATGAAAACGCAGTAGCTAAAATATCAATTGTACGCAAATATTATGGAACAAAGTAGAAAAAGGTTTTAATGACATAATGACGATATTAAAAAAACATTGATTGGACGCGAGGAAAAATAACAAACCAAAGCTATAACTACAATGGTTCCCCTAACTATAATGGTTGCGTGACATTATCTGTTTATGCTCAGTATCAAATTATCCAGCAGTTTTTGAGATAAGAGATACCACTCTTCCAAGTATATCTGTTTCAGCTGTCTGGTGTTGCCGAGAAAATGAATTTGCAGCCAAGGGTTTCCCCAAGACATTCCACATATGTTCGAGGGGATTTAAATCAGGAGAGCTCGCTGGATAATTTATTCTCCAGGTATCTTGAATTTCTAGAAGATCCTTAACAGCAGAGATCCTGAGTGGACATACATTGTTGTCCAAAAATTTGTTATCTGGATCAATGGCACATCGGAACAGAAGCACGTGTATGAGGATAATTTTATCACGATAATGGTAAGTGAGTAGCTGGTAAAAATACGGAGCTCAATACAACCATTGAAGTTAAAGCTTTCCCACGCAATCACTCCAGGACCATTCCATAACATGTATTTTCTTGTTGTCAGTGGGATGAAACCGTCTCTTTCCCTTCATCCACATCAAATTGCGCTAATAATCGTTGCTCAGACTAAAACGACTCTCCTTAGTAAACAGAACGTGAATCCATTGATATGTCTAGCCTTTATGTTCTTGACATCTCAACAAACAGTGCCATTGATGGGTTGGGTTTATGGTATGAAGAATTCATTATTATGGGCGAACAGGTAACATTTATGCAGACGGCCTCCCTCAGTAAATAGTGACACCTATCGTACGGTTTCCGTACGTAGTTATTGAGCAATGTAGCCCGATGTCTGGTTTTGGTACTTTCTTGCCTACAGAACGATATTCAGGTCATCACTTGCTTAATTTTCCTGGGCCTACTATGGACAACTTTTCATATAGCTAAAACTGATACTTGAAAGGATTTCCAGACTTATTGCAACCCCAGAACGGAATAATCTGACATAGGTCAGAATCACATGAAAGGAAGATGTTTGGATATGCAAAAGATTAGTATTTCAGTTTATGTAGTAGACCCAGGAGGGAGAAAAGACAGTTGAAGCACTGCATGAAATAATAGTTCTGTAGTGGATTTCCCATTGGGAAAGCGCTTTGTAAGGCCGGAGTTTGCTCAAAATATTGTGTTATGCCTCGAAAAAGAAAAAGAAATGTTTACCAGTGAGTGTTGGAATTCGATAAAGGCAGGATCATTGTCTATCGAGAATATAGATTATCGTTCCTTGATATTGTACACCACACTGGTTGAAATCCAGTCACTGTCATGCGAATATGAAATCAATGGGTTACTGAGGGTCATACTGAATGACATGCTGGATCTTTACGCCCTCCCATGACTAATATCAGAGAGGTCAAACATATTATGAGGTTGGCCCTTCAAAATCGTCCTTACACATCACTTACCATTAGTCAAGAAACGGGCATGTTAGCAGCACACTAAGTAACCACTCGTACGGTATGACGATGTCTGCAGCAGCTTAGACTGTAAGCACAGCAATTATTACTGTGGCCTCCCTTGACAATGAAGCATAGAGAAAGACAGAGACACTGGTGCCCCGAACAACAACTCTGGATAAAGGAGTGGTACAATGTTGTCCTTTCAGATGAGTTCCGGTTCTACTTGAAGTATTCTGATAGCTGTATACATCTCAGGATGCTTCCCGGAAACCGCTCGTCGCCTGCTAGCTTTCGGTATCACCATAGAACCTGCACCTGGTGTGATGGTTTGGGTCGTCATTGGGTACTCGACACGCACATCTCTAGTTTGGATCGATGATAATTTGAACGCAGATAGGTACATTTCTGACATCTTACAACCAGTAGTTGTGCCCTACCTTTGAAGCGTGCCAAACCCCATCTTCCAACAAGATAAGGCAAGACCACATGTTGCAAATCGTGTTCTGAACTTCCTCAATACCCCCCATATCAGTCATCCTTTGAAAACATATGGTCATAGGTCGGAAACAGGCCGACCACCCTCCTCCAGATAACACAATTGACTCAGTGTGGCATAGACTTGAAGTAGCAAGAAATGTGTTATTAGTTTGTATCATTCATGCCCATTTTGACTTAATGCTTAACCGGGGTAGGGTCGTTTTAGCTACAAGGGGTGGCAGCTGTTTCTACAAATTTCGCACCACTGTGAATCCTCAAACTGCTTACCTGAAATTTTTTTTTAGAAAAAAGTGTAGTACAAATTTACTATTTGGTACTCGTAAGCACGACTCACTTAATTTATGTATATATTAAAAGACTGATTGAAAATTGGTGAATTGCTGTTTAAACTTAGCTGGATTTGCGCATTACATCGTCTCAGAACCAAAAATGAGAATGAAAGATTAAGTTTTCCAAGTTCGTCCCTCTCCTTTCAAAAACTACTTTAATAAAAACTCCATTTAATATTTTTCACATTTAATTCAGCTTCTTTTTTTGTCTTTCTCATATTCGAAGCTATGATTGACTTTAAATTTCTTTCAAATGTGTACAAAAATGTAGATTCCTAATGAAAAACAGATAGTTTCAATTTTTTTTTATACTTCAAAATTTCAAAGACCAATTCAGATGAAAATAAATGAATGATGATGCTTACTTCTGAAATGTTTTCTGTGAGTTTTCATTTACACGGCATTTTTTTCATTTCGAAACACCTGCAAATTATTATATGATTTTTGTGATTCAGATAAAATAGTTGGGTTACTCTTACAGATTAAAAAAATATCATTCAATTTGCTACAGCAATGGATATGTAAAATAATATAATTTCTTTGTCAAAAATACTTAAACCTGTGAAACAGCTCTACGATAACCAGAAAAACTACTTTATCTGAAAGAAAAATAATGTATATCCAGGGAAAAAGAAGATCAATATTGGTTCTGGTGAGATACCCAAATACTCTTAAAATGCCTTCAGAACTCGAGTATTTGCTAGAATTGCTTCTAGATATCTAATATGCATTTGACGTATATGCTCGAAAACTTGTCATATATACTCCAGTGCAAGAACAACATCTCTGCGAAATATCTCTGAGCAGAAATAAGCACATTCGCTGTGTCAGAGCAAAAGTGGTCCGGTGTGATATACCATGATAAATGGGAATCCAATACTAAACAATGGTTCTGGATACAAGCTAGTGTGGGGAGAAAAAGAAAATCATCACCACACACACATCATTGAGTTTCTTCAAAGCTGATTATCTTGGGAAGGCATTATGAACAATAACTGGAAAATATATCATATTTTTGATGAAGGAAATGCGATATTACAAAGTTATTCCATCAAAACTCTCCTTAGTAATTCCCCTTTATTCTGCGATGCAGAGTCACGACGTGCAGCTTACAAATGACTATACACTTTCTCATAATACAGCTTAAGTTAAATAGTACAAGAATAGTAGAGAATAAAAGGTGAAACTTACTGAGCACATTACTTGGCCGGCATAATGCTCTGACATAATTCCCACAGGAAATACGTGGAAGGCATTTGGCAGATGTGTTATTCCCAAAAGATTTCTTCATCAAACGTACGAGAACATAAAATAAGCTTGAGAGACAAATACGACAAAATTCTTCAATTATCTGTAACAACTTAAAGGTAAACATATATGACAGATAACAAACGTGCATCTGAAACCGAGGATGTCAATCTCTGTATTGAGACGCTCATAATTTTCAGTATTTCTCAACGAATGAATATTTTTGAGCCTAAGAAATTTTGCTCAAGAATGTTTTTCCTTTATTATTTTTTACTAGAGAAAAATTTATATAGTTCTGCATGTTACAAATGACTAATTACCTACTGCTTAAATTGCATTATGTACAACTTCTATACTTTAAGTAATCAATATATTTTAATGTTATTTTAATTCTTCATATTTATTCTAAATATATTTATTAAAGTAATAGATTTTAAATAATATTTAAATGTTAATAACTAGATGTTTTGAATAATTGATATTTGAATTAAAAAATCGAGGAAGTACTCTTTGAGATTTTTTTTCAAATAGTAGATGAGAGCCAAATATTTGAAATATACGCAAGTAAAAAAATTTTTAAGAATTAAAAAAAATATTATCTTATAATTAATTTAAACTTTTTTTTCATGTTGTACTTGTACATGAAAATATATAAGAATATTATTGAATAAAAAATAACCGTAGTTAAATTTGAAACCAAATATCCATAATTTATTAATATTAAATGATTGTATCATATTTTAATCAAATGAAAGAAAGATAATAATAATTATAGGAAGTAGAATTTAAATTATTAATTTGAACCCTGGAAACTTTTTTTTGTTTTTGTTGAACACTTTATTAAAAGTTTAAAAATGAATTCAGTTTGTAGTGTGTTATGAATCAAGAAGAATACTACTTTTATAAAAAACTTGATTAATACTTGTTAATTATTATATATTTTGGATTTTAGAACATATGTAAGCTTAGCAGATTTCTTTAAGCAGTTTACGATTCTTGTGCTTTATTATTAGCGTGTTTAATACATAATCCAATCGATTAATTAATAATAAAGTTTAATTCAATTTAAATTTCTAAAGTGAGATAACCACATTCTCGGTTCTTAAATATGATATGCTATAAATAAGAAACGATTACATTATATTTTAATTCTTCCCTAATTTTGATTTATTCAAAGATTCAGCTTCTAAATCTTTATGTTCTTAATGATAAATAAGCATTTCTGATTTTTCAAACAACATCAATTATTAAAAAAAAAACATTTCCAATTTCCGAATTATACATGCTTATTAAAAATGTAAGCTTTCAAAAATTTTATATCCTAAATATTGAAATTATTTAAAATATTTCCGACATCCGTTTGAGTTATCTATTTAACATGGTCGAATACTTATTTTACATTGAAAGTGAATAAATACATGAAGCTCTGTAAACAATTATTTAAGTAAAAAAAAATCTTAAAGCCTTTGATACTTGTATTTACACAAAATAATTGAAAATTTACTGTTTTGTAATTTGATGTAAAAAAAGCAGTGCAGAGTCAGTAAATTATGCATTTTAAAATATACCTTCAAGGTAAAAGTTCGTTACCTTTTTCATTTCCTCCACTTAAATATTTACAAATTACTTTAACAGAATACAATCAGTTCGTTCGTATTAAACAAATAGCTCGAGTACCTCGTAATTCCCTATTTAATAGAATCCGGCCTCCCATATACTCTACCTTCTCATGTTCTGCAAAGTCAATTTATACTTAAAAATATAGAATGCAGAATTCTCATATTTAAGGTAACTCATCTCAATTATAGTATAGAATTATACTTTTTTCTAAGGTCCTTCTAAAAGTAATTTAATATTGAAATTTGCTGGACAAATGATACCCAAAACAATTGTTATTTATGTGGAATATATATATATATATATATATATATATATATATTGTTATTGAGAGCGTATGCATGTATATATATAATATTATTTTCATTATAAAAATCAATAAATTGTAAAATTAATAAAAATGAAAATTATTACCCTAAGTTAAAAAAAAAACTATTTAATGCAAAAAAGGCAAAAGAAACATACTTAAATACTCTATTATAGAAATTAATATTAATTCAAAACAAATATGAGAACCATAAATTAAAATTTACGAACAAATAAACTAAAAAAATATACTGCTTAAATAAAGATAATACAATTATAAAAAAACAAAAATGAAGATTGTGTAATTTAATATTATCCCATATTTTAGAGTTGAAAAAGTGTGTTTAAACTAGTGTGTTTAAACAATTGTATTATCACTATAAAAATGGTACAAACCATCAGGAATGAAAGACCCATAATCGAACAGAAATTCAACAATCGAAAAATTAATCAATCAAACACAGTAAATAAAATTATACATAAAACTAAACTATACCTTCTAAAACATACTTATAAAAATATTTTTTAAACCAGGAAAAGACAAATTATTATTATATTTATAACAAATTTGCTGTTAATATCTGAAACCGATATGGTATTAACATCACAAACCACTATATACCTAAAAACTATCAAAAATAATGATTGATACAATGACTTTACACGCCTAAATATTTACTGAAAAATGAATAAAAACCAAATTTAAAAAAATTAAAATCTATACTATCGTTAAAAGTAACTATGAAATTATTAGTTACATAAAAATGAAAATATTTACTATATTTATTGTTAAGACTGAAAAATTATTTAATTCATTATATATTGAATATTTAATAACAATTTGTTTTGAAAATTTTGAAAAATTTAAAATTAATTGTTATATTTCTATTGAGAAACTAAATTCTTTTATTAATTTGTCTTAAGAGAAAATTATTTTGTTTATAATGATAATAATTGAAAGCTAATTAAAGGGATATCTCTAAGTAGTCTTGCTAATATGTATTTATTTAAATTTTTATGAATGTAATTTTTAAGAAAATAAGGGTTCAAGCTATTTAGTTATACTGACAACCTAATAATTTTTCAAATTAAGATTAACCCCGTAGATATACTAGATTTATATTCCTTTTAATCTTCTTACTTAAATTTGATTAAAACTTATGGAGACTCATATGAAAAAGAACTTTTAGATATTAATTTAAAAATTGAGAATAATATTATAAGTAGTAACATTTATGAAAAGAGAGATAATTAATGCTTACCTATTAATATAGTTCCTTTCTTAAAAATTAATTTATTTTTAAAGATATTAGAAACATTTTATTTTAATCTTTTACTTAGAAATAACAATCTAATTAATTTACCTTGAAATATTCAAAATAATTTAAATAATTTCTTTTTTACATATGCTAAATCTATTAATCCAATTAATTTTTTAAAGCGAAACGTAAGTTAAAAAAACTACATTAGTGGTTAACCTTTTTTTTTTTTGGAGGGGGGTGTTATATTTTTTTATTTTTTTCAATAATTTTTAATAAAGATCTTTTTTTATTTTAACTTGTTTCGCTAATTTTTATATTTGGTTTATTTTTATTATTTTTTTTTAAAATTAATTATTTCTTTTTCATTTCATTACTTTTTTAATTTCTTAATTTTTTTTTATTTTTAATTTTTACTTATTTTCTATATTTTATCTTATTTTATTCCTATTTTGTATTATTTTCCTTTATATATTTATTTAAACTAAAAGAAAATTTTAATTTAAAAAAAATAATATTTAAGTGCTTTCCCCCCCAAAAAAAATGTTTCTTTTCAGGCTTAGTTATGATACAGAATGATAGATAGCATATCTGTGTTATGTTTCTTCGTATTTTAAAGTTTCGTTATTCATTATTTAGATTTTTTTGGATTTCTTTTTTTTAAATTTTTGATTTGGTAAGTTGTAATTTTTGTTTCAATATTCTTACTAAGTTGTGCTTGATTATATATATATATAATACACATTATAAAGAACACATTTTTTTGGATATTTTAGAGAACTTGTTGACATCGAAAACTTAATACGTCTGAAAACTTTCAAAGTTTATTTTGCAAATTGTTTTGCTTAAATCAGAATAACTTATATTTCCGTTGACATGAAGTGTATACATATATTCTGTAATTTTATGTTGCGCATCACCATAGTATGAGGTTATTTCAAAAAGTATTAGTTTTTGAAGACAGATGACATCATTGAGGTAAATTTTTGTTACCATTGTTTGCTACCATCTGTTGAATGGTGGTTAAGCAAATGTGGCATTCATTCATAAGTTAGTTTTGATTTGGTACAAAATCAAATTTTGATTACTGCTACGTCGAGTTGTCATTTTCGTCGTGTGTTCACCATCGATAATAAATAGATTCATCGGTATACACCGGAAACGAAGCCTCAACGAAAACAATGGGTTGTTTCCGAGAAACCTGCTCCAAAAGTGACGAGGATTTTCCCATCAGCCGTGAAATTTATAAAGAAAATAGTTTGAGGTGCGAAAAGCGCCATGTTCACAAATGCGAGTAACTGAGACTTAGATAGCTATCTAGTGAGTCATGATAGTTAATAAAACAAATAATTTTTGATTTTACGAGCCTTATATCTGGAAGGTTTTAAGGACACATTGAAAGACCTCTTATTGAAAGGATATATATATATATATATATATATATATTTAAATTTATCAACGGATTTAATTTTAACTGTTTACTTTTATACTAATCGTAATTAAAATTCGAAGTTTATCTAGGCACATGAAAGCGTATAGCAAACGTCCCAATGAACATCTGGTAACTTAATTATAAAATTTATTGCTTAAGGAAAAAATATTAATCTTCACATGCGCATGCATTGCTTCTTGCTCTTATGTTTATTTTTGTGGCCCTGACAAAATAAAGACGCTTAAAAACTGTTAAATAAAAGAAGTACGTGAATGATGTGTACATAACTGTAATGCTCGTCAAATACACGCTACTGTACTCCATGTAATTTATTAGTCCTATTAATATTATTCTTCCTTTATGTTACGTTTTGAAAGAATGCCTAAATTTCTGAAAAAATAAATTTTTGGTGGTTTGTAGAAACTGAAAACTACAATCATTTGTTTCTCATTGTCGTCCAAATTAATTATGTTTATTATGAACTTCATGTAAAATTTTACGAATGCACCATTTATATTATCTACCAACAATAAAAGTATGAATTAATAGATAATTCATGTAGAATAATGCGGATGAAGGAAAAGACAACAAGACGAATATTATGATTTCCGGAATGGAAATAATAAAATGTTAAAATAAATAATATTAAAATAATACGGTTGAATAAGCTTGCAGTTGTTTTAGTTCAGTCGACGAACTAGTCATATACAAAAATGGAGCATTGCTCGTAAAAATAAACTTTAACGTACTCATTTTATCTCGAAATGATAATAATATGTGAATAAAAGTGAATATAAAACTAATATAACGGGCGTAAAAAAGTGAATATATAAGAGTTAAAGTATGCAAACCACTAAAATTAATATATATATATATATATATATATATATATATATATATATACATATATTATTTTTAATTGTTTGCATACGTGTAACTCTTCAATGATATCAATATCAAACGAATTATTGTAATTATTCTTTATTTTGTTAAATTTATTTTATTCACATTATGAATAAGGCCATAGTCGCAGAATCGCGGCTGGAAGTTTTCAGAGATTCATAGGTCCGAAACCTGATGCCACTAAACACTCACCGTATAGCAGGGCTGAAACTCATTAAATCAGTTGAGGTCCTGCGCCCTCCAGTTGGCAAGGTGTGGTGGGTTAGAAAGAGATGTACCAAATCAGGTGTACTCCTCGTAAATTAAGAAAAGATTAAAATTAAAAGGTGCATCACCAAGAGTCCAGGTATTGCTTCTTAGTGCCACATTAATAAGCAATTGTAAACAATCATTGTCATATTAGGCATATTAAACCTTTAATCATCGAATTCAGCTCCTTACGAAAATGTATATATTAAAAAGAAATACCAAAAAAAAATTTAAAAAAAGTAAGGTATTAGAGTATATATACTAATATTATCTATGATATACAATTAATTGTAAAATTGGAAATATCTTAAGGATTGGAATAATAAATATTGGAAAGTTTTTTTTTCTTATTCAGACTGCCTAAAATTATTATAATACAGAATAATATTCCAAGTAATATGACAGAGTCTCTTTAGGAATTATTTTGAAAAAATAACAGCCTTGAACAAATTACCTAGAAATTATCATGGTTTCAGTACAAAAACTATTTCTGTATTCCGGATGAATGAGTATTATAATGAATGACCACGACAACTAATCATTTTAACTGTCAAATTTTATTCTTACATGTGCATTGATATTTCTTTCTCTCTTGGATGTGTATGTATACTTATCAATATCTCCTCCCTATTATAATTTTTTAAGCCACTGGGTTTAATTCTCAGAAAAAATGACGTTATATTCCCAGTGTTTATGTCCATTATCATATAAACAAATTAGTTTATGCCTCCTTTAAATTGAACCTACGGAAATATACACTGCTGGCCATAAAACTGCAACACCATGAAGGAAAGAAAATACAAGAAATTATATTTTTCTTTGTAAACGGTATGGAATGTTGACAAACTAATTAAAATTTGTAAGTAGTTTGAGGGTTTATAATGGTGCGAAATCAATAGAAACAGCTGCCACACCAGACAGCTAAAACGGCCCCTACCGTGTTAGGCATGGAGTAGATCACGGTTTAGATGATAGGAAAGGGCAAGTCATTCCATGCTGTTTCAAGTCTTTGCCAGATACTTCATCAACCGTATTACCTGGAGAAGGTTGGCAGTCTCTCAGCAACCCATGACCAGATGTTTTCAATGAAATACGAATCTGGATACAGTAAAGGCCAGAGCAACAATCGAATACCCTGTGTGTTGCGGAAGGTCAGAACACGACGTGCAAAATGAGGCCTTGCAATATCTTGTGGGAGGAGGGCGTTTGGCAGGTCTCGGAGGTAGGGCACATCTACTAGACGTAAGATGTCAAAAATGCACTGATTTGCGTTCAAATTACCGTCGATGCAAACTAAAGATGTGCGTGTCGTGTATTCAATGGCTGCCTAAACGATTACAACATGTGCAGGTTCTCTGCGCATACCGAATGCAAGCAGACGACGCGCAGTCTCCTGGGAGCCTCCATACACGTATACGAAAGATAATCTATCCATCAGAAAACTGCTCGCTGAATCGGGACTTGTTTGAAGAGATGACATTGTGCCACTCCTGTATCCAGCTTTTTCGTTAGGCGCACTAGAGTATCCGACACTCTCTATGCTGCATTGTCAAGAGAAGCAGAATAATGGTCTCCGTGCTGACAGTCCACATTTCTGCAAACGTCTTCGCACCGTAAGAGCGGATACTGGGTGAGCTTCAAATATGCCGATTTCCTGACTAATGGTCCGTGAGGTGGTTGTACGATTTTGAAGAGCAGACCTTACAATATGTCTGTTCTCTAGGTCGGTAGTCATGTTAGGGTGTAGACATTCTGCATGCCGTTCAGTATGACCCTCAGCAATCCATTGATTCGGTATTCACATGGCAGTGGTTGGATTTCTACTAGTGCGACGGGCAATATCACGGAACGATAATCCACACTCTCGATAGGCAATGATCATGCCTCTTTCGAATTCCGTCACTTGCTGAAAAGCATTATTTTTTCTTATTCAAGGCATAACATGATATTCGGTGTAAACGCCGACCTTAGAAAGTGCTTTCCGAATGAGAAATCCTCTATACAACTTTTCTCTTATGCAGTGCT
Organism: Nephila pilipes; assembly: GCA_019974015.1. NCBI lineage: Eukaryota > Metazoa > Arthropoda > Arachnida > Araneae > Nephilidae > Nephila > Nephila pilipes. The sequence continues at coordinate 496,135 of BMAW01124638.1, forward strand.
TCGGATGCCGTTTCTCTCTCCTGCGTTGCCTAAATGCACTGAAATACTACTCATTTGCATATCTTAACCTTTATTTTCTTTCATATGATTTTAATGTTCGTCAGATCATTCCTTCCATGAGTTGCAATTTTAAAGTCCAGCGGTGTCTATCACATAAAATAAATTGTGATTTCATGAGCAAGCACACAAAATCAATTTAACAATTAAAAGAAATTTTAATTGGTGAATTAAAAGAAATTTTAATTGGTGCAAATATTTTAAGGAAATAATATATGAAATTAAATAATGCTCATGAAGAATTTGATAAGCGTTGTTTCAATCATACATTTGAGCTTAACATAAAAAACCATATAATTCGTTGAATGTAAATAACAAAAATATACATATTCATTTAGTACTTATGGTATAGGTGTTTAAATTTTTTTTAGATTTTTAATGTCATGAACGATTTTGTTTTTGAAAGATATATATATCTTTTTTGCTGTTAATCTCTACTTAATATGTGGTTAAAAGAAAATTTAGACGTATTATCTCTTTGTCAGGCTAAAGTTAAAGTGATCGATGTTTTAAGTTTCTCTTTTTTGTTTGGTATAATAAAATACAAGAGTATAAAATACTTAAAAGCTTTTAAAAGTGAAAACGCGTAACAATTAATACCGATGTAAGTCATTCTTAAAAAGTGTTTTAAGTTTAAGAACTCAAACGACGATCTTTTTTAATATTGCCTAACTACTCTTAAAGTGTTTTTTATTCAAAAACTAAAAGGTTTTTTTTGATCATTTCATGAAACTCCCGTAATTTTTCTTCCAGAACAGAGCGTAAGCAAAGAAGGAAAACATTAACGTTGCATTTTCTTTTTCAATCTGAATTTTTCCTGAACCACTTTTACTAGGCAAGAAGCGAAAACAGCATTTTTGTTTTATTTTTTCTTTATTAAAGTAGCTAATTGAGCTTTTGGTCCCGATCTTTAATGTTGACCTGTGAAATAAAAGAATCTTTAAAGAAGAAACTAGGATTAATGGACAATTTATGTATAATATTTTATTCGTGTAATATTTTATCTGTTGTATGTAAGAAACAAACGTTATCACATGACCAAGGAAAAATACGATTTATGTGCAATCAAAATAAGATAGAAAAAAATTATTATTTTGCGAAATTTAAAGTACACAAATAAAAGTGAAATAATGTATAGTTAAATAATTATGTTCTTGTATGTAATGAAAATATTTTATTTCAATCAATTTTAAGTATAAACATATTTTTAAGTCAAAAATAGATCTATGTGCAATCATTAAAATATAGGGTGGACCAAATGTTCCTCATTCATCTCAAATTGCAATTGAAAATGAACAAAACAGCTTACGAAGCCATGATTTAAACCAAAATGTTTTCTACGACAAAATGCTTGACTGTGCAACTAAGAAATAGTTTCGAATTTTATCATAGATGCCTTTCATTGCCATTGAATTTAGTTAATATATGTGTTTTATTTCGAAATATTAATTTTAATGTTTTGAATCAGAATTGATGATTCCTACAAATAACTCTTGTTGCTAAGGACCGAAATTTAAACTGAAATCAATAATTACAATTAACAGGAAGCTTTATATCCAGCACAAAATATTCTCTATCTCCTTACAGCATTTTGGACTCGCATCACAAATCTTTAGATACGGGAAGCGTTTGGGATAAAGAAAGTAGTGACAGGTCTTTGCAATCTTATATCCAGTTAATAGATGACATAAATTAATGTCATCGTTATGAATGATCGATATTTTTAAATATTTATAAAGGGAAATTTCACAACGAATCAGCATAAAATTTTTCATTCTCTCATATTTTCCCAATAATAAACTTTCTATTGCCATTACTGAAAAGCTAAATTTAACAAAAATGAAGATAATAGCTTAAATAGAGATGCAACATTACTCCTTCTCGAATAAAATAGTACAAAATGCAATAAAAGTAACAAAAGTTTCAATTGGCATGTAATAAATTCAAATACAATAAGTGTAATGTGTTTAGAACACATTTCCTCACCAAAGGAATGCTATTCTTTGTAACATTTTAAATAGATTTTGTTTTAACACAATGTATCGACTTCTATTTAAACTCCTTTATTGGCTAAAATGGCAAATATATATTAAGAAATCATTTAACCCCTAAACATTTCAATATGTAATCTAAATTAAAAATAAATATCTAGAAAACCCTTAGGAAAAATTAACCTTAAAATTAACCTCTCAGAAACCTTTTATTTATTTTCAGCCATTTCTTGTTTCCTTGTTACCTACATTTTAAAATAATACATCAATCAATAGGTAATAATATTCTTTATTTTTATACATGTTTTATTTCAGTTCTGGAGAAAAATTAAGGAGAAATTGCTTCTGATATTTTCTTTGAAAATTAAGTTCATTACTGGTGAAAGCAGAAATCAAACATGTATGCAAAAACATTTAACCATAAAATTTTGAAAATATGTTAGCTACGATATTTCGTCGACTACTAATATACCAGACCTTCGGTGGCTAATAAATACCTGAATTTAATACGAAATACGGAATTTTAAATATATATATATATATCTTGCAGTAATTTTTTTCATTGAATTTTAGAACACGAAAATGATATCTCAGATCTAATTTATCCAATTTAAGAAAAATAAATGCTAAAAGTATGCAACTAATAACACACACACTCATTAATACCAAAAGTAAATAATTTAGTAAATTCTTAAAATTATATACCTTAAAAATAAGTAACACTTTCAGACATGAGCTGAAAATAAGAAAATATAATAATGTAGCAAAACATATTAGAAATTAATATTTTAAAATTTTGATAGAAAAATAAATGTTTCGTAAAAACTTTACATGAAATTCATTTTGAAAATCAAACGCATTAATTTCATATCGAATTTTGAGCCATTGTTAATGATATTGCAATACTTAAAATAAAAATACTAAGAATAAATTTCATTTGTTTGCTAATGTCGATATAAGGTAATACATTTAATATTATGTGCAAAAGTTTAGATTCATCAATTTTCTTTTGAAATATTTCCTATACTCCCATTCAAGCAAGACTCATTTGCGTGACAAATAATTATTTTCCTTGGAAGCATTTTTCAATCTGGCCATATGTTTTATTCGTTGTATTGAAAAACAGTTACTAATATCTCGTAAAAAAATCAGCTAGAAATTCTATCCATTATGCAGAGAAAAGGGAAAATAATAAAGTGTAAGAAATGCAACGATCACAAAAAAGTAATTAATCACACAACCTAATGGATCAATTAATTTTTCCTTTTCGAAGGATTTGCATGAATAAATTGATTATAAAACTAAATGCATTCCAATTTATTTATGCTGTTAATTGCATCGTTTTGAATGGAACTACATTCCAATCATTGAAAGAAATCATTATATTCTTTATTTAATGAGTTACTGTTATTCTAATTTTATGATTCCAATTATTTTCTTATGAGTTTTATTACTTTGACAATGACATTAAATAACACATTTATCATAATACCATGTAACATAAGATATTTAGTATCCGTTTTTTGTGATAATTTTAGAACAAATGTTCACTACATCTGTAAATTATGTTCTTCAATATGCAAGCAAGAAACTGGAATTTGAGGAAAAAATTAAATGCACATTTAAACAATCATCGACTTTTTTTATACTTGTTAGATATATCTCAGTGACATATACATTTTTTTAGTGAAAGCTAGTGAATAATGATGAAAGAGCACTTTAAATATGCATTTGCGTATTATTTTAAATGCATTTGTTTCAAGTATGACTTATTAATAATGGGAAAAAACTCCCTAAGCTGAAGCATTACGGGTTCAAAAAAAAATATAAGCTAAGTATTTTTTTAAAGTTTGGATATATTTTTACATTCTTAAGATCTATCATCCTTTTAATGGCGGCAAATAATTGAGTCTATTTTTAAAACAACCCATTTTTTTCTCCCAACATCTATCCATCATAATATTCACTGGAAATGATTTTATATTATGAAACATATTGTTTAAAGTAATTTTTCAAAATTATTTTTGTTGAAAAAATGCACACTTAAAAAATCAGATTTTATAATACTGTTTTATGATATACAATATTAATTATTATTATCGAAGTAATAGAACAAAATATTTCTGTCGAGGTCGAAATAATAAATATTATATCTATGTTTTGAAAGCTACAGAGATGAAAATATATATTTCTAAGAAAATGTTGCACAATTCAGATTAGAACTTTTTTTTAGGCATACGTTGCCTTAAATTATTGGACAAAATTATTTTTAACTTATGTCGTAAAAGTTTTATAAATAGGTAAATGCCATAAAATTTTGAAATAGCAACATGAATAGCAGATATTTGATTTTTTTTTAAAATTTCCGCTCAAAAAAAATTAAATTCATTAAAATCTTTTTCTTACAAAATGCATAAATTCAAAGAAAAACTATTTAATATATTTTGAAATTACTATTCAAAATAATTATTTATTCAATGTATATTTTTACAAAGTTAACATCAATTAAGAAGATTGAGACATGAGGATTATTAAAGTCAGGGCATAATTGTTAAAGTAAACAAAATTTTAAATATAAATGCTCTTTTACTTAAATATTATTTATTTATTAATTCTGAGAAATTAAAGTTCTGAAGAATATTCGACATTAATTACAAGGAATGCTTTCTTTTTGGAGCTATATACATAAACAAGAATTATAAAATAAAATTTAAAGAAATTGTGTTTGTAAAAATAGCGATGCGAATCTTAGAAAGCATTGAAATTGGATGAAAATGCACAGATATATCTAATCAAACATTTTTTCGGATTAATTCATTGATTATTTATTAACATCATTCTTAGAAACAACATAATCGTTATTGGCGACTGACATCGTAATATTGATCCTTGATCAAGTGACGGGAACGACACTTGAGCTGACTCTTCATTTCCCAAAATTTTAAACTAACAGGAAATTTTGGGCTTTAACAGATTCAATATGAATCAGCTTCCGACTTGGTGGGGTTACAGTGACATCGAGACTCGAATTCATAGTTCGACGATGACATCGCCGGCCTGAATTCGGTGCAGTGACCACTTAGCTACAACGGCCAACTTTCGTTATGTGTATATATATATATAAATCTTTTTTTACGCAGTAGAAACGTTCTTTAGAAAACCGTGCAAAAAAAGTCGTGTAAAAAAATACATACGATGCATGTTAAATTTGGCATGTGTTCCGCAACTTTAAAAAATCGTGTAAGATGTACAAAACCTCAAATATTTTCCAAAAAAAAAACTTGCAATAAAGTAATAATGACATCCATATTACGCATTTAAAATAAAAACAATTCAATTTCATTACAAAAAGAAATTAAAATTAGTGTATAGTGAAAGTTCAGTCTATAGGTACATAGAACATATAAAAATTCAAATTAAAATTATTAATAAAACTACTAACATTTATTCATCCCTACTTGATAACAAGCGTACAAGTTTATTATGATCAAAAATGCTATCATCAGTAGTTGCTTCAGATAAGTCTAGCACAACTGTTGGCTTTGATTCAAATGAAGAATTTAATTTGTTATTAACAAACACTGTCCTTTTTTTTTTTTTTTTTGTGGAAACGAAGTCTGCTACTAGCGGTTATTTTTTTTTCTTTTTGGCTTCTCAAGTTGCTTAAATAATTCTCTATATCCTGCTACACAAATCTTAAAATTACGTTGAAATTTTAATGCACGATATATGTCAAGTTCATAAGAAAGCAAATATTGTTCCATACTTGTAGCAAATTTCAAGCCCTCGCGAATTAAATCAGCTGTTAATAGTTAAGTTAAACTTTCAACTTTAACTTTCAACATTATCAACTTCTTTATTATCATAAACTACCATAAACTCAATCAAATTGCCTCACCCAAACGACCTTCTAGCATCAATTCTTCGATGTCAGCCATTTGTATGTTGTTAAAACCTTCGCCACCAATTGCATTTGATAGAGTTATAATTTCAGAAAACACAGCTGATTTTTGTATAACGAAATGTCTATTTTTGAGTCTTGCTGCCATCCCCCCCCCCCAACAGCATGTGATACTGAAGAACGAAATGATGTATGCAAGTTGAAGTACAACGAAATGAAGAAAAAGAGTGATTATAAAATTTGTGGGTATTCCTCGTAACTCCAGAATAAAAACTAAACAAGCCATGAAGTAAACAAAGTCAGTCACACATGTATGTTATGGACTAAAACGACCGTCTTCTGATTCAACAGTCAAAGTTAAAATTAAAGAAAGATATTTTTTGGGATTCGTGTTGGAACAAAATTTCTTGTAAAAAAGTATATTGGTGAGTCATGCTATTTCAAAATTGTGCAAAAAAGATATATACTCTCTCTCTAGATATATCTGTGTACTATTTTTTTTCTATCGAAATAATGGTATTGAAAAGAAGTTGGAGAACATTTGTATATTCTAAGTATCCTTTTAGTCCTTCATGTAGATTTACTATTTTACTACTTATCACTATGACTTGTTTTTTAAAAAGGCTAAATAGGTAGACATGTATAATTAATAACTAACTTACATGAAAGAAGTATGTACATCAATATTCATATAGAAAAGCCATTAAAATGTAGAAAATTAAAACAATGTGATTGCTTTCCAAGATTTTGAATTCCAGTTTCATATCAATCATTTTATTTCCATTTAAGAAGGAAAAAAAAAAAGATATATACATATAAAAATAAAGCAACTGCATTTGGACTTTTATGAATGTGATACCTTAAGATTAACAAAAGAAATCCTTTTGTAATTATTTAAACATTAAGGGAGTTTAGTTAACAGGTCCACGTTTCACTTAGAAATTTCAAGGAAATGTTCATTTCTTATCATATTCTTCGGTTTAATGACATAAATATGCCTTTTAACTAAAATTATTTGTTTCTTTGATAAATGTTTTATTTATTTCTATTAAATTAGTAGGGTTTAAAATTTTCGAGCTAAACACACACACACAAAAAAAAGATCTACATAACTATAGAGTTTTCATATGATATTATGTTCATTCTTAAATATATTTATAATTTAAATTAAAAAGGCCTTTTTCGTATTCTTTTTAAGTAAAATAAATAGTCCACAATCAAAAAGAATAACTGAAAAAACTGTGAGAAATCAGAAGAAAAGAATAAAATGTTTGACAAACTAAGACATTAAAAGTAAACAAAATTTCATCTGACTAACTAAGATTCCTATTAGAAAAAATTAAAAAATTAAAATGAATATACTTCTCTTTTAATTTACAAATATTGAATAATTAATTATATTAAAAAATATTAAACTACTTCATGCATAAACATTTAGAAATTCATTTATGAATTAGAATTAAATATATTATCATTCAATTATGAGAAATTTTGTTATATAATATAATGTTTTTGGTATAATTTTCATAAAATAAAAATATTATATTTAATACTGTTACGTAAATTTACAAATCTCTTGATCAAGTCTTATAAATATTAATATTAATAAGACTTCCACTTATAATTATTATTTTAGAGCCTTCGACTGATTTCTGAATATTAACATGTGATTAATATTTTAAATAATTATTTGATTTAAAAATAAGATTGAGTAATAACTTTTTGTTTGTGCTTTATTTATATGTATATATATCGCTAAAAGAAAATTGATTAGTCTAAATTTATAAGATATTAGTCATATTCATTAGCTATTATTA
>BMAW01124639.1:0-11799 GCA_019974015.1 Nephila pilipes
TTGCTAAAAATTATTCAAGTTAATAACTAATTGCTTGCTTTAACATTGATATAGGAAAAGCTTTCTATTGTCGATTTCTGGATATTTCATCTCGTTTACTTCAGTTCTTATATATAATTGAATAATTTAATTTTAATTTTATAAAAAATACAACTTGAGTTGCAAATCTGCTCTTTGCAAAATTTTGTACAGAACTTTTTTTATCAATCTTTTTTGAAAATAATTTAAGATGAGTTTCTTAGAGAGAGAAAATTACTTATATATCATTAAAAATACATTCTATATATGTACATTTATTTTTATTCTATCTATATACATAGCGGAAGATTTGATTACTTCTGAAGCAGAACCGAAACATCTGGATAAAATGTATTCTGAATATCGAATGATTATTCCAATAACGATGTCGAAAATTAGAACTAATCATCCTGACTTATTTGGTTTCAGGAAGATGCAGATTGAAGTAACCGCAGTATGGAGAAGATAATGTTTAATATGCCGAGTACTAGAATGCGGCCTTCCATTGATTGATTGGTTGCTTATCAAATTCGCCCTTAGAAGCAACACACAAGGGCTTTTGTCGACAGACTGTAAAATTTTGAATCCAGGTCAAGAGAGGAGGACAACTCCCGAGTTGAAACCTTCCTCCGCAAGAAATCAGCGGAAGAATTTGGGATCTAGACAGTTTAACATGCATGAAACCCTCACTATACGGCGGGTTTTTATTGGCATCAGATGCTCGTACCAACAACTCGATGGAACCAACACAGAATTCGAGTTCGTGGACTATGACCAATAAGCTACCGTTAATACATGATAGTTTCGAAAAATCACGAAAAGAAGGGAGAAATAAACAAGTCTGGATGGTGACTATGTAGTGACGCCTTAATAATTGTGTTTGTATATATATATATATATATATATATAATTAAGATTTTAGGATACTGCTGGATAAAAATTTAAGCTTTAGGAAACTGCAGGTTTCTTTAATCCACTTTAATTTCAGGATGCCACCTGAGTGGTAGAAATCCACATCATGCCCTTTTGAACAAAAACATATTAATTCCTTCATTTTATTTTCTATATCATAAAATGTCAAAGGTCGTTTATTGAAATCTGTCACTATGAATTTTTAGTTTATTCTTTTTCTAAGCGATGAATTACCTCTAGTTTTACTGCATATTTTGAGAGTAGCATTCTCACGATTATTAGTTTTATTAGCGTTTCAAAATCTACGAGATAATTCATGAACCTGATGAGCTACGAGAACATTTTAATGTACAGTGGACTGTATGTACACAGTTTTAATATTGTGCAACTGAGATAAGAATCCCTCCAAAAGCCGCTGACAGCGATTGGAAATTAGAAGTTTAAGAGGAGGAGTGGAATATTTATAAGTAGAGAGCAAAAAATAACGGAAAGATTGGGGAGTATAGGGCATTTAGAAGCATGCAGATCATGTTTAAATGTTCTATTGCGTTTAATTATGTCGCGATAGAAGCAACTATAGGGCTATTGGTGACGGAAAGAATTTCGTACTTTTGAATCTTGATCAAAAGTGAGGAAGACATCTGAGTTGGACCTCCATGTCTAAGCTTTACCAATATGCAAAAGGGAGGACTTTGAACCTCGACAGCTTAAGCGTACGTCAATTCCGGCTTCACAGCTGGTCTTTATTGGCATCAAGGCTCTTACTTACCACTCCAAGCGAACAAACTTTCCAATAAAATCTAAATATTTGTCTTTTTCCGACCGAAAGTTGACGGTTTATTCCACCTTCAGTGTGATTTAATCTTAATACTAGTGTGTAATTTATTTTTAAAAAATTTGATTAATAAATACAGTATAAGTTTCATCCAAAGGAATTATGTTACACATGTATTAAAATTAAATAGAAGTATTTGAAGAAATTAAAGTAAAACTATCAGGTTTATATTTAATTTAAAAAAAGTATGGATCGCTTAAAATAAGCATACACAAAATGATAATTTGGGAAAATCCATCCAGTGAGTTCTCCCAAGGCTTTGTTTTATCTCGCAAATGTGGCTGGAGTAATAAAAACATTCTTATAGATTGCTTTTATTGAATGATATTTAATTAGGTGTTAAGAATGACACGTTCAATTATTTCACAAAGAGAAAGATGTATAATACACAATAAAGTTTCTCAGTCATATGTTTAGTAACTGTTTTAAAACAATGTTAATGTTTTTCTCACCCGGTGTGTGCTTTCACAAATCAGTCCAACCCCCGTACAGTGAAGCACGGCATTGAATTTTAGGCATACTTCCGCTTCTTAAAATCTTAATAATTGAAGAAACGAAAGGATAGATAATTATGTCAGGACAACTTTGCTTATACACATATTTTGTACATAATTCCAAGATTTATGCAGCTGAAATGAAAGGAAAAATATTATCTTAAAAATTCTATATGGGATGTTTTTGGTGTGTGTGGAGGAGGAGTAACCGCTTTCTAACGAAACCCTCCTTCAAGAGCTGCTACTGTATTAAACCAGAAGCATAGGTCTGAAACTGAGAATTGACAGTTATGAAATACATCGGGTAAAACGTGTGCCGTCTACGTTGCCATCCTTTGATCACAATCAACTAACTGCCCGAATCTGCATGAAAAAATCCGAAAGCAAACGGTTCGATCGGTTCTGGATTATAGAATGTGCAAAACCATCGAATACTAGGTTAAAGAACACCATTGAGAATGAAAAATATACTTGTATTACTCACAGCTTTAAATAAACTTTATGTTTTTAAATTGAAAGCAATTGAACTCCCGTTATTATTTCGAGACATGTGCGTATTTATGTATCTGAGGAATCAAATCGCAGCATATCTATGAACATAAATAATTTTAAATGAGTATTTAATAAGAAATCAACAGCTGTATTTGCATTTGTCGATCGTGTACTTATCTCTAGGTACATCTGGCATAAAATGTACAGCATTTATAACTTAAAAAATTTGTAGAGTAATCATGAACATAAGTTTCTATATACAGATCATAACCATAATTTCTGTCGACCATCCTTCATTGTTTAATTCTACTATCATCTTTGTTTCTAATTACACAGTCAAAAATTACTAAACTGCAATTGAAGATACGAAAGAACAAGATAATATTCTTTATTAATAATCACAGAAGAATCACAAGCTCTCTGTCACTCTCTCGAATTTCGTTCAACCCTTCAATTTTAAAGTATGATCTACTAATTAAGTCTTAGCTTTTCAAATCACTCTTTTTCATTCAAACAATTCTTGGATCAATAGTATATATAACTATATATATATATATATATATATCCTAATCTAAAGTAATATTCGTTCCTATCCATAATATTAGTTACGATGCTGCAATGCAACTTTCAAATATTTATCAGCCGGATGATATCTGAAATATCTCTTCATTTTCCTTTCAATTATCTTTCATTTGAGTGTCACTATACCTAATTTAATTTATTGCACTTATCGTTTTCATTTGATTAACCTTGTAATGTTTCATTTCGGATGGGAAGAAATCGTAATTTTACGCAATTTAAGTTCCGATAAAGTCCCCGAGGTTTACAGAAGAAAAATCACGAATAACCTATCGTAACAAATTTTACAAATTAAATTTACTGAAAATGAAGTTTTTTTAAATTAAAACTTCCCATAGTGTTTGTAGAAATATAATCCAACACTTAAAATTTGGGAGTGTTAACTAGAAAAATACAATGTGTTCCATGTATAGGTAATAACATTATTACATAATTTGGAAAATATCAGCTCTGAAGCATATATTGATGAAAGTGTACCACAAGTCTAAGAAATCACATTTTTATAAAAACCCTAGCGCTCCCAACAAAGTTTCTACACAAATTTCTTTTACACGATTTAGATTTAATACGAGTTGGAAAAAAATTATTCAATGAATAAACGTCTTATTTATATTTAACAATCGTTCGGAATTCTGAGAAGAAATTTTGCTTTAATTTCATTTTTCTAATTACGACATTAGAGACGAGGAATGCATTGCTATTTTCATTTGTGGTAGTTCCAAGAATTTTGAAATTTCAATATGGAATTTTGCCTGCTTTATTTATATTTGTGTTGAATGCTCAAAGAGAAAACATTTGCGACACTTTTTTTGATTTGATTGACACGTTTCAGGCATATCAAACCAAGTCTCTTGTGGGCATTTGTGTGTTAATTCTGTGTAAAATCAATAAATGGCCAGTAATAGTTCCAAAACATGCGTAGTTAAGAATCTGACAAATATTTGATAGTGACATTCCAAATATTTTGTTACGCTCATACTAAAATACATATATATAGGAATGGATGCTGGCCTGCCTTTGAAGTGGAAAAATATTATTCTTATTGCATTTTCAAAGCCCGTTTTACTCGAATCAGACGGTTACGTAAAGTTATCTGGTTATAATAACTTAGTACAACTACGAAAATTATGCTTTGGAATGCCTGCAGCGTTTTTTATAGTGCAATATGAAATATTCCATAAACAAATAAAAACATATGTTTACTTTCGGGTAACATAAAGAGGAAAGGAAAACATATTATTCTTCCTCTTCGCGTCTATTCAGCTCAAAATACAACTTTTATGGGGGGAGAGATTGCTCGTTGCGAATAAGTTCCATTAGATTTAAGTCACGTGGACGACTTCTGAACAAGCACCTTCCTTTCCAAACTTCCACACCACGCCTACAGGAAGGTGCTTTGTATTTCGACCGATTTTAAATGCATCCACTACGCTACACGACAGGTCTTTAGTGGCTTCAAGGATCGATCCCACAACTTGAAGGTTTTCATTATTTATCCTCAACATTCCGTTCAACGAAAAGTTTCAAATATAACTTTTCTGTTTAGTTGAATATCCTTACATAAATTCTAATAAATATGGAGTCAATTAAAAATATAAATTTTCGCATGCAACAAGATGGAGGTACAGTAATCACTTTTTAATTTAGAATTCGATAATCCGACACCGATTGAGAAATCCGTTTTCAGACTTTTTTACTGTGTGGATTTGATGTTTATTGTCCTTGACCGAAAGATCACGATACAACGCTGCTCGCATTTTCTCCTAGTGTTTATCGTAACAATCAGTTTTTATTTCTTTATAATGTTTCCTATTGAGTGTGTTACATGTTAATGTTGCACATACATAAAGACTCTGTACTTATAATGCACTGTACAATAACAGGTCCTCAAAACCCAGCAGGTTTTCTTCGAGTGCAAATAGAATTAATAAATGTGAGCGTGGGATTAGAGTAGCTCGTCACTACTCGTTTTACGTATTGTGTATTGTTATTATTATTTTTCTTTTTTGTGGTATGTTTTTTTTTTATAAATTTAAGAATATTCATCTAAATTGATGCTCAATGTTTGGATTTAATTTTGCAATTCTAGGAATGACGAGTTTCTTTGTCTGATATTTGCATTGTCTGCACAGGATCAGAATGTTCGTAAACGCATCAAGTACTCGGTTTAAATGTTTTACCTAAAGTGATTCATCTAAGGTATCCATGTAAAAAACTATATTTACGTTCCGTTATGTTTCCGTCCCCACATACTCTGATTGATTCCATTATTTATTCTACTTAATTTTCCCTTTTAAAACAAATCTCAAAGATAAATTTGAGAGGAATAATTTAATAATAGACGACCGTTACATATTTTATGAATTCTTTAGTTAAAAAATGTTTTAAATCATAATAAGTTTTCAATATAACAACGATAATATGATATTATGACATTACAGTATTATTTAACGTAATTATATTAATAATTAAGTTGTCATACAATTCATCAATATGAATATATTAATAACAAATAAAAATTTCAACACGTGCTAAGTTTTTAAAAATTTATTCAGGTTATAAAAAGGCTTTAGGTTTGATAGTTAGTTCATTCGAAGATGACAGTTTCTAGTTTTAAATAGGAGTCTTCTTCTTCCCAAGTTATGTCATTGGATAAACAAAAATAATATTAATTGGCGTAAATGAGCGTACTTCCTATCTATCCCTAAGTAGAAACATGTTGCCAATGTTAACAATATAAATAATGAAAATGGACGATGCTGCCATAAAAATTAATTTTTAAAATAAATATTAAACTAAGAGCAAACGGTGAATTATTAAACTAAGCAATAATATTCTGCTTAGATTTTAAAAAGACAGCTCTTAAGATATCAAAATAAATTCATCTTATCGATGTAAATTTATCATAAATTAACTAAATGTAATTATTACAATCATAATGTAGGGGATAGCCAAAAACAAAGAATACGATCATTGAGCTCTACTATTTAATTAATATAAAAAGACAATATTTACAAAGTTAATATCCAGACAATCAATAAAGACGAATTTAAAAATTCGCCATTAACGTTACAACAATGCATCCGAAAACAAAAGAAAGTATTTCTCCACTCGTCAGGGTCATTGTCTTGTCGTCGTCTCCCGTTATTGAATGCTTGCTTGCTTCCACATGCTTCTGCAGGTGGCGCTAGTGAGCCAGGAACATCTATCGAGCACCTCAGAACTTCGCTATCCTGGAATCGGCTGGTCCTCCAGACGAAACTGCAAATATATAAAGAAACAAAAGAACAAAAACCAAAGCATAACAGAGTTCTGAAGAAATAAATATTTATGTTACTACAATTTACGCGTCGTGTTCCATTGTTTAAGGTAATAAGAAAACGACGAAATGCGACCTTCGTGGACTCCCTCTTTGATAACGTCATTCATTATCCCTCCTTTTAGTCTGGTGATATTAGACGTGGTCCAATCTGAGTTCTTATGATTGCAACAAGATCTCCAACTTTATAAGATTTTGATTCCCGTCTTCTTAAGTTATACGTCTTCCGGCAATCGTCTTGAACCTTGAAGAACTGCTGTTTTGCTTGTTTTCTCAATTCGTCTCTTTGAGCTTCAAAATTGGCTTGAAATTCAGCTTCAAGACCATCAACATGAGCATCTCCAATCATCATCCCTTTATCAGCATCTTCAGGTTTTCCTCGATCAGGCAACTTAAAAGTAACATTAAACTGTCGTTGAATATTTTGCATCTTGGAGCCCCTAGTACTCAAGAGAGTACGATGATGTTCTTGAGTAAGAATGCTTTGAACTGTCACTATCGCTTCTTATTCCTCGACTATTTCATGCAAACGCTGCAGAGCCGGAACACATGGAAATCTTTAGATCATTTCAAAACTAACCCTGCTACTATTAAAGCCAATTTTAGGAAAAGTAAGAGTAACACTTCTATAATCATTAGAAATTTGTTTCCGCGTCTCAGCATTTCTTGCAACAAAATAGCAGTGATGTTTTGGATTAATTCAGTAGTTGTTTCTCCTATATCTTTCAATTCAGCAATAAGACTGTTTACTTCTTACCGGCTTCAACTTCCTCTTTTCTAACAATAATGGTGATTGTATTTTATCACCATGTTCATTAGGGAAAATAATTCTTGCTCCTATCTTGTGACGAACTTTCTTAAAAATAGCTCCGTTTTTTCCAATCAAAGATTTATGTCCTGGAATTTTTAATATCATCAGTGTGCCGAATAAGTTGTTTCTCCAATAATTTCAAGAGGACGCTTCTTTGCTTTCATTACATTTTCTCTTGTTCCACGAATTTGAATAACATCGGATTCTGCAATTCAGCTGGAAGGTCTATTTTGATCTTTGTTTCCTCTTTAATCTTTATATTTGCTCCATCTTTTCCGATGATAAATTTGTGGTCTTGTTTGTGATATGACGATGAAAGCAGGGCTTAATTTCACTTCTTCATAAGCAACTTGTTTTCGTAAGTTATCAATCCTTTCTCTTAATTTTTGCAGACTTTATAAACTTCTTCTGGGGGACCTTTAGTTTTAATGTTTTCAACAGTAAAACGAACATGAACTTTTGAAAGATCCTCGGTCATATGCTAAATTCTTTTACCTTTCTCCATTTATACACTTGTGCAACCAACTAGGGACATGGATATGCTCAATTTTAACACTAATATGCTTAGAATATACTAAAATCAAAGAAGGTCCTAATTTAGCTTGTTCACCCTTTACAGTTACAGTATCAGGTTGCATTTCTGGTGGAGACATTTCAAAAGATACAGCAGTCTGCAAAATTTCTTGAATGATCTGTACCCGTGGGCAAATAATGTACCTATGCTGATTTTTAGAAACTTCAATAGAAACATTTTGGTAATTTTGTTTTCGTTCTTCACAGATATTTTGAATTCTAGAATTTGCTTTAGCTCGAGCTTCTTTTTTTTGCAAGAAATGTAATCTCAGTCTTAATAACAGATGCTGGAGGAATATTAGCCTTAGGTTGCCAAATTATTTGGTTAAGGTTTCCGTTAAAATTTCCAAAGATGAAGAGATGAAACATTTTACGGAATAACAGACGTTCGTATGTCAATTTACTTTGTTCATGATATGAATTGAATTTCACGGTGTGCTTTATCAATACCTTCCTTTTAACCAGTTTTCTTGATTTAATCCGAATTTTCATCTGGGTACGGTTCACTGATTTTTTTTTGTCGTAAAGTACGTAATTCAATATTAACTGCTGTACATTATCTTTAAAAGTATTTGGAACGTCAGGTTCAATATTCTATTCAACTTCATTAGAGGTTACTTCAATTGGTAAGAAGAATAATGTGTGAATTTGCTCTAATCACTGAAATTTTTCTTTGATAGTAATTCGATTTTCATAAATTAGCGTTTTACCTTACATTAAAACTTTAAGTCCACGATCACATCCAAAGACACAACAGTATTCTCTGCAACAAATATATCTCTGTGCCTTTCACTTAAAATCTTCAATTTGAATGTTCCCTTTAAAACAATCCAAATATTTTATTCGTTATTTATGAATCTACTTAAAGTAGAAATCAATGGAGACATTTTCTTAACATTTAATTTATCAAAAAGTTTTGGTTTGAACATATCATTTAAGTTATGTACTTCAGGTCTCGGATTTGCTTTTAAGCAATCCGAAACTTCATGGCAAAAGGGGCATTTTCCAATACATTTAAGTCCCTTATCCTTATGAATTCAAAACCGTGATATGTGGCTTGGATCCCAACAGTTAAAAGAAATTTTATTCTTAGGATTTTAATAATCGTAATATTTCATTCTTTCAATACCATCACTTAAATTCACTTTACTCTTAATTTTGCATTGAGAATTAAATCTATCACCATATTAAAATTTAGGATTTTCTTTATCAAAAGTATCACATATATAGTTATGATCATATTTTGTCTTTTATTTTATCAAAATTATCTGTACCTTTTGTAGAATCACTTTCTATTACTTCATAAACCTTGAGTTTTTCTTTAAATTCAAAGAAATACCTACATCCGTATAAAATGATTTTTTTTCTCGTTTATCATTTATACCTTTTAATGCATATTGTATTAAAGCTGAATATTTTTTCCCCCTCAACTGCATATTTCTTTCATTTTTAGAAAATATTCTGGAGTGGATTAAGAACCCCTCATCTTTCTTCAGCTCAAAAGTTCATGCAAATTAGTGAGTTTATCTTGATTAAAAATTCATCAATAAAGGATTGTTTCAGTTTTCGCCAGAACATAATTTCCGATTTTGTACGAACAAATAATTTAGGTATTCTTCTAACCTATCTTTTAGCAAAGCTAAATTTTTCTAAGTCTGACAGACTAAAGAATTCAGAAATATTGTCAAAGTAATTAACTCAATTTATTATGGTAATCATGCTATTTTACTTTAAATTAAAACATGGTACTTTCGATATCAGAAAAATTAATACTAATGTGATGAATAGCACAGCTTTTGTTAATATTACTTCTGTAGTGATCATCACAGATGTACTGCATATTACAATGTATATAGAAATCATCTATACGTTCACATTGCATGGAAAAATAATTTTTGCTCTTCTTTTCTCTTGAATTATTAGGTGCATAAAGCTCTCACCGTCACACTGTTTTTCCAATGAAATGTCACTGGAAGTGAAAAAAAAAATGTCAACAAATGATTGCTTAAAAAACAAGCATCAGAATAAGAAAGAAAAGCAAAATGAATAGGAAAAAAACTGACCATAAAAGCAAAGACCGGGAGCCAGATCATAAGCAGTAAGAAACATCTTCCCCTCACTCACCCGAAAAAAAAAAACTTTGACAAAATGAAAGGAAACAAAATTCAAATAATTCCACATAGCTCAATGGTGAGGATATTAAGGTACAGTAATGAATTTAAAAATCATCGTGTACAAAATACATTGTCAAATATATGAAAGAAATTCCATTGTTTGAACGGGAGTGGAATTCCATTTTGTTAGACACAATATTGGAATTTATTTGTTAAATCTGAGATTAAAATTTAATACACAGATAAAAGTGAGTGGATAAAACAGTAATGCATAAATATTTCATTCTCTACATATAAGTACGCTATTTATACATTATAACATTTTTATTTGTATACTAGAAATGATAATAACAAAGGGGTAGAATAATATTAATAATAAAGATTGTTTTAAAAAGAAATATTAAACCTTTTATAGGGGTTTTGATATATAACTTGTGTGTGATATTTATATGCAAATATACAATACATTACAGTCGTAAACAAGTTACGAAAAAATCTCCAAGATTGGAAAATAATTATGTTAAATGTACAAGTCGGCATGCAATATGATCAGTATGATATAGAACATGACACAGGAACCAGAAAATAGTATCGAATATTTTGCAATCACTCAAAAAAGATGAGAAGGCAATAAAAATACGTAAATGTCAGGTCATGGGATCATCATAGCAAAAACAATAACTCATACATAAAAATCAAAGTGCGGATCTACAAGAAATGTATACAAATATTACAAGAATTAGTGTGAGAGCATCGATGTTTATACATATATTGAGTTTCTCCATTCCATGACAATTTCAAGTGAACTTATTTTTCGCATTTAAATCTTTTACTTTTATATTGTTTTTGAAATTGAAATATCACTGTAAGAAAAAAACAAATATGTGTTCAAAAGCATGGCTTTAAAATAACAGCATATGAAAAAGAAAAAAGTGCAAAATGAATAGAAAACAAATCACGATAAAAAGCAAAAATGACAGAAAAAAAATCGAATATTACCACAGACTTCATAAATAAGTATGTTAGTGATCAATAATTCGTTTATTCATCAATGATTGAAATTCCTTTGTTACAACGAGAGTGGAACTTCACTGTTAGACACGGTATTAGAATTAAATTAATTAGGAGATTGAAATTTTAAAACACGAAAAAGAAAACAAATGAATAAAACAGCAATTCACAAGGATTTCATCCTCTACGTTTCTGTTCGCTAATTTTTCATTATAATATTTTTATTTCAAAACTAGAAATTTTAATAATATAGGGTTAGAATCTTAATAATGACTATAAAGATAGTTTTGAATAGAAATATTGTAAACTTTATTTGTTTTTTTTTTATAAATACAGGTGTGTGTTATTTAAATGTAAATAAACAATACATTACAGACAAGAAAAGTTCAAAATTATCTCAAAAATTTAAAAATAGGTATGCTATATGGAAAATTTGGTATAGAATCTGAACAGTGTGATATAGAATAGTTCCCATGGGCCAGAAAATAGTATCGAATAGCTAGCAATAGTATTGAAATAGATCCAGACAATAGTATTGAAGAGTTGGCAATCACTAAAAACAGATGAGGAGGCAAAAATTATATAAATGTGAAGTCATTATGATAGCAAAAAATTAATAATTCATACACATAAATCAATGA
>BMAW01124643.1:0-11904 GCA_019974015.1 Nephila pilipes
AAGAGTGAGAAATATATTCATGCATATAAATTTGAAATAAATTTGAGCGACACCGTTCAAAAACCATTTGAAGGAATTAGTACTAAATTTTACTGCAGAAAAATACACCGAATTTTTTATATTTACCTATTTGGATAATACTTTAGTTAAGTTAGTTACTAAGTTAGTTAAGTTACTTAAATTAGTTTACTTAAGTTAGATACTAAGAACTGAATAATTTTGCAATAAAATCTTAGAATGTTCTTTTACGCTATTGCATTCCTCGAAAAGTCATCATATTATATGGAAAATAAAGTTCCTGAAAATATCTGGTAAAAAGGTAAAATGGACCTTAAGAGATAATAATTAAACATACACATCTAGAAATTCTTTCATTTTAAAAATTGTATTGGTGCTATGAGTGCTGTGATACAAATATTCTTTCATCGTAAATAATAGAGAAAATTGTCTTATGTACTTAATTGGGATTTTCACTGACACTTAAGAGATGCTCAATCTCAAGAGAATATTTCAATTAAGACCGTAGCATTCTAGAGGTTTCATATATATATATATATATATATATATATATATATATATATATATATATATATGAAGTGGGCAAACTTCGGGAACTATAAATATTAGAATTAATCAGCATAGATCTGATGCAAAACACTATAATAGTCGTAAAAATATAGGTCGGATAGAAATTAAACATTTTAATTCACATGAATTTAATACTATTAAAATATATATTATTAAAATTGTACCCAACACAAAAGAAAGATTATGGTTTGAGAATTTTTATATTGGTTTTTATGGTACTGTTTACCCTTATGGACTAAATGCAATATGGAACAATAAAAATGTATTAAACGCAAATAAGAAAAATAACCAAGTATTTTATTACCAAGAAGGATTCTACAGGATTAATAATCCTTATAAATTAACTAGAACTTCTAGAGGAAAACGTAGAAATCGAAAAATAAGAGACTTGTCAACTATTAAAGAAAAAATGTTTCAACTTGGATTAGAATTTGAAAAGAACTATCTCATAGGACATATTAAGCACTTTATGTTCGGACTTAATAAAAGAGAGGTAAAGATTGTCATGAATATTTTGAATAATGAAGTTATTCCGGATTCTCAAGGATTTCATATCATTGGAGATATATGTAGATATCTTTGCCATAAAATGAAAATTGATTTGAATATTGATGAAAAATATATTACAGAATATTGCACCTTTCTATTTATGAATAAATCATTTAATAAAATTAATTTTTCTGGTGTGTTTCAAAAACACATGGCTCTATTTCCAATTAAAAATATCAGGATAAAAAGAGCTTTTAAGTACAATAAAAAACTAGGTAGATCTATTTTTAATTACAATAATATTTCAGAGTCACAAACACCACAAGTGTGTAAATGCAAAGATTACAAACAATATGTTGATTCATTCCATCAACATGTTGTTACGGGAAACATGAACATCGTTAAAAGCGATTTATTGAGAGGTTTCATGAATAAAGGAACTGGATTCAGGCTCATGATTACTAATAGTAACTTTGTAGTGAGAAAACAAATTACTAATGATATTGACAATTTTATTCTTAAGGTTGCAATTAAATATGGTTTGCCAATTGAGGCATTTGATGAATTTAGGTCATGTGTTTTGAAGAAAATTCTATATTTGAATTTTAAAGTGGATAGGGAAATTACAATTAAAGATCTAAAACTTGATATAGATGATTTGCAGAAGGATTTTGTTATCGTTTATGTAGATAAGGTTCCTGCAAATTATGCAATTATTTGCAAATTTTACTATCATAAATTATTGAGTGAACATGTAATGAATAATAATACTTTCCAGTTATCCAAATATAGTAACAGAGAAATAAATAATCGTCTTTTGGCATTCAATAAGAAGGTGGGTTTACACCTTACAAACATTAAATTTCCTTACATTTTCTTAACGCCAAAATTTCACAAAAATCCTGTAAAATTTCGAAGTATTACGAATGGATATAACACCTATATCACTAAATCTGGCAAACTTCTTCAATCCATTCTTCAAAAATCTATTGAAAATATTGAAAATACCGCTATTATTAAAAATAGTTTTGAAATTGTCAAAAACATGAAGGAACAAGAGGTTTTCTCTATACATGGATATGATTTTGAAGACCTTTTTAACTCAATAGATATTCAAGATTTAATTAAGGTTCTTGCAATTTTATACAATAAATATCATTTAAATCAAACAATAAAACAGGAAAAATTCAATACTCTCGTTAAACTTGTATTACAAGAGAATTTTATAATTTTTGGTCAGAATCTCTATAAACAAATTCAGGGTCTCCCTCAGGGAGGTCCAGCTAGTAATTGTCTGGCCAATTTTTATTTACATTTTTATGAATTAAAACAGATTGATAATGATTCTTACTTTCTTTTTCGTTACATAGATGATCTAATTATTTTAGGTAAAACTGAGGATTTCAAACCAAATATTTCATTTTACCCTAATTACCTCAAATTATTAAAAACTAATCTTAATTCAAATACAGTAGAATTTTTAGATCTCGATTTGCAAATAGTTGACAATAGACTTATTAGTAATATTTTTGATAAAAGAGAGAGATTCAAATTCAATGTAATTAAAATACCTTTTTGGAACAGTAATCTACACAGATCCATTTATAGGAATATTTTATTGGGCTTTTTATTACGTAATAACAAATTAACCACACATAAAATAGACAAATTTAATAACATTAAAAAATTCTTCAACAACTGTTTGGATCATGATTATCCAATAAATTTCTTAAATACTTATATACATCGCAAATGTATTAAACATCTTTGCGAATCGTGATCCAATTTCAAATCCACCACACAACAATAGGTCCACAAAGTCGGCTTGTTAGTGGTCTAGCCGTGAAGAATCTATTTATTTACATTTACACAGCTTACATTTTTACTCACTCTTTGGACCGTTATACTCCTTTACCATACAACTTATTACCAACCAATTGTTTGCATCCTTTTACATTTTATTACCAATCAAACAATGATTTAAATCTTTTTTCAATTTATATGGTGATGATGTGTTATATTTTTTCATTTTGAGTATGTGATATACATCTTGAAGCTTAAAGAAAATTCCGTCTTACTACTCACATATTTGAATCTTCATTTCTTCGAATTTTGTAAGTAATTTTTATATTTTGATCTGTTGATAATTTTTAGAATGATAGATTTTATTTTGTAAATTTTATCGTTGAAATTTTTTGCATTTTTTAATCGTTGAACTATTTTGTAATTTGGATTTCCCAATTCAGCCTACCAGGAATTATAGATTTTATTTTTGTAGATTTTATCGCTGAATTTGTTTGCATCTTTTAATCATGAACTTTTTTGCAATTTGGATTTCCTAATTCAGCCTACCAAGTCGCAAAGGGGGAAGGTTGGTACCATTAAACTAGTTTAACCCCGCTTAATCGGTCCTCAGCCCGATATTGCTTTTTGACTTGCTGGGTTCCATATTTTCTTTTATTTTTCTTTCATTGTTACATTTCTTTCTGGTTTTTTGTCTTTTTAATTATTTTAAATTATTCTTTCTTAAATTTTCAGTATATATATATATATATATATATATATATATATATATATATATATATATATATATATACATATATATATGTATATATATATTTCATTTGGTTAAAATTATATGTATTCATCCTTATGATGAGACTATTTAAAACATTAAATATAGATAATGGATGAATAAGTTACAGTACGATGAAAATTTTATTATTCAAAGCAAATATGAGAATTTTTCCTTCGAACTCTCATCATTTGACAAACTGCGCACACATGAATTCGAGAATATTATTATAAATAAATAAAAATGAAATCACAGGAAGTTAGAAATTACGAAAATAAGCTGTTGAAGTTCGTATATTAGTATTAACTAAAATTCCTCCTCACCATTATGTTTTTAATTTTATTGTTAGGAACCTGCGATGACACTTCCTTGCAATGTTTGGCTTAAAAACGAGGAGATACATTTTTAGAGATATCCTCAAATGTAAAAGATAGCAGAGACTGAACCATTAGCCTTGGATACGAAGTCAAAGACTTGACGACTTTGGCGACAAATAATGATTCAAAAAAATTCTGGAATCTTGGCTACATCTTGAGTTACAGATTTTGTAAGGAAAGTTGCAGACTTTTGCTGAATTTTACATGTGACGTAAAACCAGTTCTGAACATCTATCAATACAGAGTGGTGCGAAGACCGAGGGAATCGACCGGGAAATCAATTGAAAGCAGTCAGCATAGATCGAGCGATCTACAGAGGAGTAGTCTGAATCTGTAGGAAACTGTCGTAGTCTGTCATGAAAGTGCAAAGTATTACTGTGGTGATTTGTCTGTAATTCGAACTAGTAAGCTGGTTAGCTGAACCCTTTTGATACAACTGTGACTGTCATTACAAGTGTGTCTTTGTTCCTGTTGAGTTACCTATATGTGTTATCTATATGTGTTTTCTGATAGTGCTATTAAAGTACCTAAATTTTGCTGTCTGTGTTCACCTTAACCTGAATATTTGGGAATAAAAAGGCATGAAATCAATTTTTATGAATTACCAATTTCTCTCGTATACGCTCATACGGGATTTTTGAGACAATATTATTCATCTGATGAAATCTGAGATTATTATTAAGCTGTGATTTCCAGTTATAACTCTTTGATCTCCATGTGTTAAGTTCAATTCTATTAATAAAATTTTAAATTCGATGTCTATATAAAACTCTTTATCATTAATACAGTTTAATTCCTTCAATTCTAAAATCATATAACATCAAAAACATACTTTCGATTGATATTTCAGTGAAAATAGGGATCATTGAAGCATAGTAAAAATAAATAAGTATCTTAGCTTTCTTGATTGCAAATAAAGATGATCAAGCGGAAAGATAGAGACGGTTGCAAGTTTATTCTAATTTTGCTTGAATGGTTATTGCTTTACTTACCTTGCTATGAGAACGAGGTAAGGTTTCAATTATGATATTTTTCATTTAAAATGTGAAATTCTGGTTCAATATCATTAAAAAAAAAGAAACGATTACAGTAAAATTATCAGAGTAATTGTGAACAAACATTAAGATAGCATTAAAAATAACGAGAGAGAGAAATACTAAAATAGTCTGTCGTATTCTATAAATTTTCAAATGTCTCTCCTGCCCATCACATTTCGCTTTGGTCGCTCACTATTTTCTTCCCACATGGTGGTTTCACTCTCTTCACTTCTGTCTCTTGTGAGGCGTCCATTGCCACTCATTCATCCGAAAGAATACACGGACTTCCTGGACTGCCAGACGTCTGTGGCTGTGTTGAGGCTAATCAATTAGACTATAAATATGTAAAGGTACAAGAAAAAACAAAAAAACAAAAAAAATTCATGATTTTTGTGACGAATGCTCATCTTGTTTATCACTATTGCATTTTGCCGGCGGCAGTTGTTATGTTTGTACCTTCGTTGTGTTCTAATTTCCGGTCTTTAGTAGCAATCACTGGGGCGTATTTTCATGACCTTAAATAATAGTAGGGTACAAAGATCTTGGGTCGAAGTTTCAAACCGATTTCAAAATGTGGGCGTTTTATTGCTACTTGGTCACCGAGTTCGTATTTATAAGCTGATTTATGACATTTGTTAAGTTGTCGTATTTGTTCCTCCTGTAAACGAAGGATGTTCTATTTCGCTTCAATATGTAACATGTCTTTTTCATCAATAATTTGTTTTTGGTGTTCCTCGTCAAGAAGTTGTTAAATATGAAGATCCTCTTGTTGTTTCATTTTGACCCCAACTAAAGATTCGAAAGACGTGAAATTTGTTCTGGGTGTGTTGGTTCTGTTTAATATTCGTTGCAATCGTGGAGCGTACATAAATCATTTATCAGGTTCATGAATATTTAATTTAGTTAAAACTGGGATAATTGTTTCATAAATGCTCTCTACTGGATCAATTACCACGCGGTACACCCTCTATTACGCAAATGTGCTCAGTCGACTGTTCTTGGCAAAAACTTTCAAATTTGGAAGATGTGATTGCATTTCCTTTGTCTGTGATGATTTTTAAAGGGTTGCCAAATGTAGTTTGTTGCAAGGATAATTTTTTAAATGCATGTGTGGAAGATGTAGATTTAACGGAAAAGATATATACAAATTTCGAAAAGATATTCATTACAAAAAACAAATATTTGTAACGTTTTTTTTTTATTACCGAAGACAAATGTCCTAAGAAGTCGCAATAGTGACATTCAAGAGGGGCATCAGCTTTTGGAATTGGATGAAGGAGTCCTTACTGTTTAAAAAATGTCTGTGATAATAAGATGCAAGGGATTCATTTTGAAATGGCTTATTGTACTAATTTCTTAAAGTATTTTTGAGGAATACAAATTTAGCGAGAATCAATTGATTCCGTTTTTTGTGAAACAAAATGATCTTGTGAATGAGCATTAAATGCTCTCTTTCTGCTTCGCCTGTGCGATTACTAGAAGTTCTGTATCCGAATGGAGTTTATAGAGAATTCCGTCTTTGATGGAAGGTGTAGATTCAATCATTGGTTTAATTTTAGATATGAATTCATACTGATTTTATGCATTTTTTATCTTCTGAGGGATATTTGAGGAAATCAGAAGAATGGGATAGCTACTGAGAGTGTCAACATTTTCATGTGTCTACCCGATCTAAGATGAACTTCATAATCAAAGTCTTGTAACATCAATGCCCATCGAGCGATTTTAGCTGGTAGCTCTTTCTTGTGCATCGTTTTTTGAAAACATCACAATATGTTACAATTTTCAATTTAGTACTTGCCTAAAAGTAGCTTCGAAATTTCTTGAGTGCCTCAATGATGACGAGAACTTCAAGCTCGTAACTATGATATTTTTCTTGTTGAACTATAGTTTTGCGATTAAGAGAATCATTGGGGAGAAGAGTCTATTTTCCAATTTTTGCAAAGGATCAGCGCCAAAACTTAAAGTACTTGCGTCAGCATTCAGTTCTAATTAGAATCCTTGTTGAAAAACGTGAAGAACTGGGTTTTGTAAAATAATATTTTTTTTCCTGGAATACTGCTGCTTGTTGTGTGCCAAAAATAAATTCTCTCAAAGAAGGTCATCTAATGGTCTAGCAACCACAACAAAATTAGAAATAAATTTTCTGAAATAACCTGTTAAACCAAGATAGATTTCAATTTGTTAGAGACTTAATGTAGAGAGAATTTTTGAACATCTTATGTTTTGGAAGAGAGAGAGATGAGGTCTTAATTGTTCCGTTTTCTATGATACATTCAAGAAATTCTCTCTTCCGTTATAAAAAAAAAGGACATTTTTTTTCCTGCTCATCTCAAAACCATAATCTGCAGCTGTTAAGAGATGTGAGTGCAATTTTAGTAAACTTTTGATTCCGTCATTTGATGGTATGAGAAGATCATCCACGTAAGCAATAAAAACAGTATCACGAATGAAATTTCTGAAAATTGTGTAAACAAATCGTTGAAAAACGCTGGAAATGTTTGTTAAACAAATTGGAATACTCAAAAATTTGCATTGCTTTGCAGATGTTGAAAAAACGTATAATTTGTGTTCTTGGTGTCCATAGGTATATAAAATAATTCTTTTTGATTTTGGAGTGAAAAGAAAACTCGAAAATTTTCCAGTTTATCTAAGGCCTTTTCAGTTAATGGTAAAGGAAATTTATCTTAGATCCTTTTTTCTATTACGCTTGTTGTAGTCAACATCAAGTCTGTAGTCTTCGCCTTTTTTTACATAAAACAATCAGCTTAGCATAATCGGAACATAAAGGTTTAATAATTCCATCATTTAACCAATTTTAAATTTGATTTTCAACAATTTTCTGTTCCGCAAATAGAATTCGACCAAAACTTTGGGCTAAGAGGATTTAATCTTGTAATAAAATTGTCATCTTAATTTAAGTGTCTTTAAAATTGTGAGGTTTGTTGGAAGTAACAATACTTTGAACTTCCTTACAAATTTAAAGGTTCAAAGTGTGTGAAAGATCAAATTGGCAAGGAACATCTTCAGGAATACAAACAAAATTAACAAAAATTTCATTACCATTACAATAACCAAATTCGTCTTTATAAATGAAAATAATATATTTCATCTTTATCAAATGTTAATTAAATTTATTATAAAAGGTCAATTCCGATTATTGCATCAAGATGAATCATATTATCTTTTATTACATAGATTTTAACAGGTAAAATATTATTTTGAATTTCAATGGAATCCTGAAAGTAATCAATGCTTTTTACTGTATCTCGGCCAATTGCTGAAAACGTAATTTTTTCCTGGTTATTTTGCTTCAATTCTTTGGAACTGTTAACAAGTCTTTCTTAAATCTTCACTTTTTCTTTAAGTTCAGGGATGAATTTACAACCGTACAAAATTATTTTATTGTTTGATGAATCAGGTATTCTAACAGCAACAAAAACAAGCGAATCTTTGTGTGCTAAATCTCTCATCACTGGCAAACCTTCTTGTAAAGTTTCAAATTGGTTCATACCACGGGATTTCATCATTTGATGTAAGTTATGACTATTAATTTTATTGGAAAATTCGTCTAATAAATAATATTTTAATGGTTTCTAATCAGTTATTCCATGATTTGATCGCATTAGAGTTAGATCAGGAGGTTTAAGACATTTTCTAACAAAAATTACTTAGAGAACAAGATTATTTATCTCATATAAAATAAAAATGTCTTCAATTTCTGAAATGAAAGTTTTAACGCTAGAATTATAGCGAGACTAAAACAGTTTTATTAAATCAATGAAATCTTCAAACCAAAAAGATGGAAAGTATTTTTAGCTTGTTGTATAACAGCCGAATTTAGCAGATTTTTTGAAGAGCTTTCAAAATGATTTTGCTCCGATCCATGCCAATATAAATTTACTTTCACTAATTTACTGCTGACGGTTGGAAAGTGAATAGTCGCTGTTCTTTTAAACCTATTCTCTTGACATAAGGTTTTAGATGGGTATGAATTATAGGGATCCTTCTGATCAGACAATTATCCTTTAAGAAAGGAAATATCACTAAGACTCATAATAATAGTATTGACACACTTTGCAAAGTCATTAGAAGACTCTAAATGAAGTAAATTGCATATAGAAATTAAATATTTAAGAGATAAATCTTCTAATTCTTTTTGTTTAGTTTGTTCCATGTGTAATATTTCATAGAATCCTGAAAACATACATAATGCAGAGCGATTTTATCTATTTTTATCAGTATGAAAGATTAAATTATATAAATGTTTTATTCAGTTCGTGCTACCAGTTTTAAATGCTTTGCAATGTTCAGATAATCATTGAGAGTAATCATTATTGAATACTTTGAAAAAATTACTACACAAATATTCAAAAATCAATAACAGTAATCAATAACTCTTAGATATTCGTAAATTGAAATATTAATGTAAGCATTCAAATATATTTGCAATAAATTCCGAAACATATGTTCAAGATTAGAAAACAAATTTAATTCTTCAAATGATAATATCATAAATATTTTCAAATAATAGTTTAAAAATCTTTATCAAAGGATTTTTTCATAACATATATGCATTAAAGTAAATTACCTTCTAAAGAATTATTTGCTCAAAAAAACGAAGTTATAAATTCAAATAGGCATCAAATTATTTTTTATTCAAAATTTGTATAAAATGTTTTGTTGAAGTAAATAGAAGATATAAATATTCAAAATCAATTTAACATCAAATAAACAAAGTTATCTTCAATTAATTTTAACTTCATTAAAAATATGGATCAAACAAGAATTTTACATCAAATAAAGTTTTGAAATCAAATAAAGTCGATATATTTCATATAGTGATACCTAACAAAATTAAAAAATTCAGTAAACATCAACAATTTGTTGAAATATCAGCGTTTTCTTTGAATTATTTTTAATGACATTTAAGTTCTACTCATAATCTTATGTAGATGTAGGTTATCTTTCGTTTAAAGAATGATATCACTGTGCAGCAGGCATATAGTTCCTTAAATAATCCATAAATCTCAAGTACAATAATCCATAAATAATGCCATTTGGAGTAATTCATAGTTATTTTTCAAAACATTGTCTAGGGTATTATTTTAATACAAAGCCAAATTCGACTGGACAGAGAGGAATTCCGAAATGCTAGAGATGGTTGGAAATTAATTCTAATTTAGCATTGATTGTATACTGTTTTGCTTGTCTTGCTATAAAAATGAGGCAAGATTTCAGTTATGATATTTTTTTCATTTAAAATGAAAATTCTGTAGTTCTGGTACTTTCTTTCTAAAATTCTGTAATTCTGGTACAATATCATTAAAAAACAAAGAAATAATTATAGTAAAGTTCTGTAATTCTAGTATATAAACTGCTGTTTGTAGAAAATGCAACACCATGAAGGAATCATCAGAATCAAATGAAATTCGCAGCAAATGTCAATTATAGGATATTATGCAAATTAATAAAGTTTCAGAGCCATCGCGCGTGCGCGGCGCGCGCAGCGCCCTCTGAATTGATGCTGAAAGCGTATAAATAAAGTGCTGTAGCGGGACGTTGAAAAAAGTCTATGATTATTTGTTAGTGGCAAACGTTTAGTGAGACCTGAGTATGCCTCCACGACGGAAGAATAAGAAATTCAAGCAACTTACGGAGTTTGAACGAGGGAGGATAATCGGCCTTCGAGAAGGAGGATTTTCCTATCGCGCAATAGCAGCTCGTATGCAGCGGAACAGTTCCACAGTGATGCGAGTTTGGAAGCAGTGGACCGACGAGCACCGAACAACTCGAAAAACAGGCACTGGACGACAGAAGGTGACGTCAGAGCGCGATGATCGACACCTGCTCCGCATGGCGGTGAATGATCGCACAGCTTCCTCCAAGCAGCTGGCAGCACGTTGGTCTACTGCTACAGGTGTACAATTGTCGGCTTCGTCAATTCGTCGTCGTCTGCTGCGCCGTGGATTGCGTGCAAGGGTGCCTTTATACAGGATTCCCCTCACGGCGAATCATCGACGGCTGCGTCGGCAGTGGGCTCTTGAGCACAGAGACAGGCGAGCTGATTGGCACCAAGTTGTCTTTTCAGATGAATCACGCTTCAATTTGTGGACCCATGATGGCCGTGTTCGTGTTAGACGTTATGCCGGTCAACGCTGCCTTCCTGAGTGTATTATTGAACGACATAGTGGTCGAACACCCGGAGTTATGGTCTGGGGTGCGATTTCGTATCATGGACGATCCAATTTGATACGAATTGAGGGTAATCTCAATAGCAACAGGTACGTCCGTGAAGTGCTACAGCCCGAAGTCGTTCCTTTCCTTCAAGGCATCCCTGGAGCTATCTTTCAGCAGGATAATGCACGCCCACATGTTGCGCGGACTGTTCGAGACTTCTGTTCAGCACAACGCATGCAACTTCTTCCTTGGCCTGCTTATTCACCGGATATGTCGCCTATTGAGCACGTGTGGGATATGGTTGGTCGGCGTCTCGCTCGTGATCCGCGTCCTGCAGTTTCCAAAGACGAACTTTGGTTGCGCATACAAGCGATATGGAATCCTCTTCCTCAAGCAGATATTCAAGATCTGTTTGACTCCATGCCACGTCGTATAGCAGCACTTATTGCAGCGCATGGTGGCTGCACCAAATACTGATTTCGGACGCTTAATTTGTTTCTTTTGTTTTGAAAATTTCATCATTTATTTGTATCAGTACAAGTCGTTTCTGCATTAAATTTCATTTGATTCTGATGATTCTTTCATGGTGTTGCATTTTCTACAAACAGCAGTATATATATATATATATATATATATATATATATATATATATATATAT
>BMAW01124644.1:0-30314 GCA_019974015.1 Nephila pilipes
CCACCTGTATCAAATTGACTGTCCATGCTACGAAATCGCACCCCCAGACCATAACTCCGGGTGTTCACCACTAAGATGTCGTTCAATAATACACTCAGGAAGGCAGCGTTGACCGGCATAACGTCTAACACGAACACGGCCATCATGGGTCCACAAATTGAAGCGTGATTCATCTGAAAAGACAACTTGGTGCCAATCAGCTCGCCTGTCTCTGTGCTCAAGAGCCCACTGCCGACGCAGCCGTCGATGATTCGCCGTGAGGGGAATCCTGTATAAAGGCACCCTTGCACGCAATCCACGGCGCAGCAGACGACGACGAATTGACGAAGCCGACAATTGTACACCTGTAGCAGTAGACCAACGTGCTGCCAGCTGCCTGGAGGAAGCTGTGCGATCATTCACCGCCATGCGGAGCAGGTGTCGATCATCGCGCTCTGACGTCACCTTCTGTCGTCCAGTGCCTGTTTTTCGAGTTGTTCGGTGCTCGTCGGTCCACTGCTTCCAAACTCGCATCACTGTGGAACTGTTCCGCTGCATACGAGCTGCTATTGCGCGATAGGAAAATCCTCCTTCTCGAAGGCCGATTATCCTCCCTCGTTCAAACTCCGTAAGTTGCTTGAATTTCTTATTCTTCCGTCGTGGAGGCATACTCAGGTCTCACTAAACGTTTGCCACTAACAAATAATCATAGACTTTTTTCAACGTCCCGCTACAGCACTTTATTTATACGCTTTCAGCATCAATTCAGAGGGCGCTGCGCGCGCCGCGCACGCGCGATGGCTCTGAAACTTTATTAATTTGCATAATATCCTATAATTGACATTTGCTGCGAATTTCATTTGATTCTGATGATTCCTTCATGGTGTTGCATTTTCTACAAATAGTAGTTTATATATATATATATAATTATTTATTGCGATCACTGTTATCTTACTAATAAAACAACCATCCTGTTAAAAGAAGCAGTTTGGGATTGTTCCCTTTTCACTTTCGTATATTCACATTTCATCATTTGGGGTGTTAGTTACTATGTTTCATAATAATCTATTCCATAGTATTTAAAAATATCTTCGCAAAATTATAACGGTTCGAATTTGCCGATAAGATATCACTAAAAATTTACACCATGAGTCAAGCTTGAATACATTTATTAAAACTTGGCGTTAGTTTTAATCTCAGTTGTCTACTTTGATACACTGAATAAAGAAGAGCCCTTGATTTCGACTATGAAATAGGCTTTTATATGGAAAGTGCCTGTCTTAATTACCATAATTACGCTAACTTGCCAAATATAAAGAAACCGGGGGCCACTCTTGTGCACAAGAGCTTATTTTAATATTTATTCTTTGTCAGAAAGGTTTTACAAGAACTTTTTTTGAAAAATGTTTGAAGATAATTTGCATGCGTGAGCCGTGTGTCTCGGCTCTTGTAGGAAGCTCTCTCTGCTCCATATTTATACCCAACAGATACTCTAGAGGGCAGATAAGAGATTGATTGATCTTATATGCAGATGAGCTTAAAGTGCCCAAAATATGCGTCTACTTCAACAGGTTACACTAAAAGTAGGAACCGAGAGTGTTCTAAAGAAGCGTTTCGAACAAAACTGGCTTATAGCTTTTTCGTGTACTGTAAAGAATAGAGATCAAACTCGGAACATTTTCTCAGATTTTGAGAAGTGTCCCTAAATGGGTTTTTCACTTTACCTGTTGTAACACACGAAAATTACTTCCTATACTTTTCATTACAGCTTACAATTAAAAGAATGACAAATAGTAGTCTAACGTAATGGTACTCAAAGTGTGTGCTGTTGCGCCCTGTTGAGACATGGCTTCTTCATGGAGAGGGGCACGGAATATTGCAAAATCTTTCATTTTTTTCATTGATTGTTTATTAATGTCACACTTTGAAGCAACAAAGCAGCTATTGGCGACGGAGCTACTTAATTTTGAACCGCGATCAAATGACGAGGACTATACCTCAGATGGCACCTACCTATCAAAATTTCCACACCATTCCAACGGGAGGATCCTCGTCAGATTTAACATGCATCAGCCTAACTACATGAGGGGAGTTTAGTGGTCTCTAGGCTCGAACCCACAAACGACGGAAAGAATGCGGGCTGAGAATTCACAGCCACAACTACTGAGGTACTGAGATCACAGCAAAAGCTTTCATAATTATTTTTCAGTAATGAATTTGTTCAATAACTCAATTATTTGAGAGACGTTTTGTATATCCATCAGAATTTTCCCCCGGTAGCATACGTGTTTTATTTATTTTCATCTCTTACTCACATTATTAGTCTTGTTTTGACTCAGGGCACCATAAGAAACCCTCAGAATAAAAAAGGGCGCTTCGAGTCAAAAAAGTTTGGTATTCCATTATCTAATAAATAGAAATGACACAGTGATGGTAATCAAGTTATTTTATTCAGATCTACGTATAATAGAAATTAAATTTGTAACTAATTTATCTGTGGCAAAGATTTCTGTGCATGTCAGACCTAACGTTTAAAATAATAATTAAATATTTAATTTACCGAAAACTATGGGGTTCGAGTCCTGAGAAGATGAATTGATGAGGGTCCGAATCCTTGACCCTTTGTAGATTCTCTCCATGTTCACTCCTACAACTCCTTGCATAGCGCATGCATGAAATAGATCGTTTCACATTGAAAACTTACTCAATATTAGATTTCTCACTATCTCTACCACTAAGCTAACAATTCTCTCATTAAACGCTTCGCTTCTCATATATGCCTTTCTGAATTCTTTTCTTTCATTTCAGTGATTGGAATCTAATCTATATAACTCACATTACACTATTCTCGAACCAATTAAATTCGAGTGTTTAGGAGATGTATAAATGAGAATCCTATTCTCTGGCTTCAATTAGATCCTTTCTGATTGTCATCCGATATCTTCTTACCCTTGGCAAGGTGGTTATTATTCTTTCATTTATAGCATCAGCTCCGATCTCTACTACTAACTAACTTCCAATCTTCGAATTAAATTCTTAGCTCCTTATAAATACAATTTATCAAATATATTCGCTACTCTGAAATAATTCCATTTCAAATTACATAAGTCATGTTTCCTTCTTTGGAAGAGATATTCATTTAACCAAATTTATTCAAAATCCCCAAATTGTTAGTTGAAAGGAAAAGTACGATAGAACCCTCGTTGTTTTACTCCTGCACACATAAATACAAGCTCTATTGCTTAAAGTATAATATTTTCCGCATTATTAATGCCACAAGGCTGGTTCGAAAAGTACCTGCTTTTGAGGGTAGATGGCGTTTCTAAGGTAAATTGGTGATCAGCTCTCTTACCACTTATATTAATACTTTCGCATCGGGATATTTTGTCTAAAACTTTCATATAAATCGGATATTTTAGTGAACTAAAGGTATTTTAAAATGTATGTTTTAAAACCGTAGTATCAGTTATGGAATTAATTTATTTCATTAAAATTTTTAGAATTTGTACTTAAGAAGCATTAGTAATGTTCTTAGCAGGATAGTTTGACTACATTGAAATTACAAGCTCCAGAAATCGCTTTATTTCTAATGTGATAACGTTAGTCCACTTTGATGCATTTTTGGGATATTTATACTTAGTTACCCGTTCATTATGGTATATATTGTTTCATGACGCAGATCATTGTAAAATAGCTCAGTTGTATCAACGATATTTTCAGAAAATTCTTGATTTAACGCCGTATCTGGATTTTCTACAAATGCTTAAAATTTTGGTGGCGTAGCAGTATCATCCCACACATCACTCAGGTCAATTTCTGATTCACTGTCAGTATTTGCATCCTTCTCTGATTCAGAAGAACTATAACTATCTGTTTTATATAAAATAGGATTGCTCCTTTTTTGACAGGAACAATATCACTATTCCTTCATAAATGAGATAATTCATCAAAAATTTCGTTTTCAAATTCATCAAATTTGTCCATTATGGTATGAAACAAAAAGCAAATTATGATTAAGAGTTGGCCTCTGCTATGTAACTAATTGACTGAGAAACACTTATATACATTGAAAATATATACACTAACAAATTTAAGAACATGCACTGTAATTATATAATTCTGTTATCTAAGAATCAATCTGGAAAGCACAGACATCTCGCAAAACAAGGATTCTCATTTCTCGATGACAACGTTTTTTTAAACTAGAATTCAAGTTTCCCCCCGATGCGAATGTGTTAAATAATGCTTATGGGATTTTTGATACTTGTTTCCCTTTGTACCAATCAATCCAAATTTAATTTAGGCAAGGTAGAAGACTTTGTAAACATTAACTCATGAAAATCTATCAAATAATGCATTTCATTTTTTTTCTCGTGACATTGGTCCGAATTCAAAAAACATTTTTAGAGTATTTCAACCTATTGAAATGTTTAAAAGGAATGATTATTTAACATAATTTATACTTTTTACATGTAGAAATATCCTGGGTCCCTTAAAAACATTTCAAAATGGTTTTTGACCCTTTTTGATCTTTAAAGACGTTTTATGAATTACATGTGGGAGCGATGACTGCCTCACCAATCTGGTACGGACAGAACATGGCCACAGAGATAGATGACCCTTTTTTCCCACATAGAACCCGGCAACCAATAACTGTAGGTGTCCAACTCTAATGAATAATGTGAGAGAATAGATCCCCCCCTTAGACACATTGTGGGCGGAAAGAAGAACAACACTCCAGACGAGGTATTGGGAGACCGAGTGGGGAAGGTGAAACGAAAACTATATACTTGATCTGTTTGATGGAAGAAAGAGGGATCAGACTCGTTCTTTGGGCATTTATCAGCGTGATTCTGCTCAAAGAGAAAAAGGCTTAATATTCCCCATTGTAAATAACTCAGCAATATTTAGTAATAAGTGAAATTAAACTCAATTAATTACTAATAATTTTAAAGCTATAGACAGCTCCAACAAATACATAGCATCTTCAGGCAAATAAAGAAGTTTAAAATTCAAGGTCATTTAATTAAAAAAAATACCTGGTGGCAAGTGAAACTCTTTAAATGAAATTTCATCTGAGTAAGATAACTATTGTTAGCTGTAGGCTTCAATATTATTCTCGCAAGCACAATGGATGACACAAACAACGGACAAAGAAACATAGAAAATATTCTGAGTTGCTCAAACTGAATGTTAGTTTTTAAAAAATTGGCAATATAATACATTATAATTATAATAATTACATTTAATTTGCTTAAGGTTTATTTACAATGCTAAGATGCAGTTTCAAAGGGTCACATTCGCACTTTTTATTAGTAAAAATAAACTGTAGTTTTCTTTATGTTCAGAGAAAGCTATTTCGCTAACAACCAACAATAAAATCGACTAAACATTCCATACTATAATTTAACTCAATTGTAAACATAATTACAAACTTTGGAACTTAGTTTTTAATTACGAATTTTGAAATTTAATTATTGCTGAAAACTATAAGGAAATATTACAGATTTAGAAAAGGATTGCGAATTTCAAAAATAATCTTAGGAGGGCAAAGATATGTAATAAAAATAAATTTAGAAATAACTTTTTCTTTTCTAGTCAATGAATAATTATGTAACTTAAATTTCTCACATTTCCTTGCGTAAAGTTATGACTTCTTTTCCCGTTGGGCGGCATCGTTCTCACTTGCTTCTAGAAATGTTGCTTCTCACTTGCTTCTAGAATTCTTAAGGCCTGTCTTAAATGCTATAAAATTTTAACATATACGTTCGGAATAAAGCATTTTTAAGAATTTCCCTAAGATCAAGCTAAATGGATTTTATAATTTTGCAAAATTCTAATCTCAAGGAGAAAGGTTATCAGAGGATATCTGATACAATTATTATCATTCATGCCATTTTATTTATTTATTTTGTTTATTTTTTTTAGTAAAAATGTCTTTATTTAGTTTCATTGATATATCTTGTTAGAGAAACAAAAATAACCAACAAATTTCTGAATAAAATTTTACTCGAATGAAATTTCATGAAATACTTGGGATTGAGTAAGAAACAACTTTTTGTTTAAGGCCAGGAATTTTAAATATTTTATAATCTCTGTAGTTTTGTAGCATTCTATT
Source organism: Nephila pilipes (assembly GCA_019974015.1). Taxonomy (NCBI): domain Eukaryota; kingdom Metazoa; phylum Arthropoda; class Arachnida; order Araneae; family Nephilidae; genus Nephila; species Nephila pilipes. The sequence goes on from BMAW01124644.1 coordinate 6,098, forward strand.
TATTTTGAGGAATATAACAGTTTAAAATTTTTCCTTAAATAATTTTTGTACTTCTTTTTGATCAGTTATTAATCTAAGTGAATTATAAAAATACAATATAATTTTATATATAATGCTGTACAGTAGCATAATTCCATCTATTTAATTTACTTATGATGTCACAGTTAATTCTGTTTATTTTTACTTTTCTGATAACAGCATTAAAGTTGGATTCTATTTTGCAATTAAATAATCCAAATAACAGAATGTATCGCAATATATTGCGAAAAGATTGAATTTTGTAAAAATTGTTATTTTTTTTTATGGTGGTAAATTCTTATTACGACAGATGTTTCTCTATACTAGACAAATAGTTCCAAAAATAAAAACTTTACAATGTAACTTTCTGTATCGTTTTAAAGTTTGAAAGTGTTATCCTACAAACACACTACACCCCTCTAAGAAAGATTCTCTATTTAATTGCCCTTTTAATAAAATAAAAGGATATCTAAGTCCCCGTGTTTGTTTCCTGAAGAATACTTAACAGAAAATAAATTCATCAAGACAACCGTTTTATTTTGTGTCCTCATTTTGTCAACCGGTGTGGAGTCGTTGCACAACAAACTAAATGGAGCTTAAGTTTCTGTCTGGCTTATTTTCGAGAATTTATTGCCTCGAAGAAGCTTGCATACATCTGACATTTTGAAAAAAAAATCTAATGAATGCTTATTTTCAAACAATGTCTATGTGAATGAAATGGATAGAAATTAAGATTAGTCTTAAAATTTTCACATTTAATACACAAAACGTATTATGTAATTATTGTTGTTGTTGTAATTTATTTTGGGGGAAATCAATGTTGGCTCGAATTGGAGACATTACGTGATCATATTGCCCCGTATATTGTGCGAATATATTTAGTGTACAAGAACTTGGCTTCTTAACAGATAGCGCGTGCACTTCCTCGCGGAAATTTTGGATTAATTATTTCAATTTAGTGTTTTATTATTTATCAGTCTCATGCTTTTATCTTTTATTCTATAGTTAATTTTATAACAAGGCTGTTTGTGTGTACATTTAATGAATTAAATTTTTGTTAAAAAAATGTAATTCTCTAGATCGAATTCTACAGTACTATTGGTCGTGTGTTATTGTCGGATTTCCACCAGCCATTTTGATTTCGTGAACGTAATGTTAATTCTATGGAATTTCGACTACCTTTCTCAAAACTTTACTATTTGATCTATTTGAATGCAATAAAGTGGATCTGAAAGAGCAAAAAATAATGAATGTTTCTGCGGAATTAAAGTTTTTCTCCTACTTTTAATAAATATTTAAAAATATTTTTAAAGACAGGAAAATTCACAAACGAATCATTAAAATAGGAATAAAAATATTTTTAAAAATTGGAGGGAAAATTTAAATCCACAGAAGTATTCATTATTTTTTGCTCCTTCAGATGCACTTTATTGCATTCAAATAGATCGAATAATAAAGATTTGAAAACAGTAGTTGAAACTCCATAGGATTAACATTATGTCCACGAAATCAAAATGGCTGATAGACGGGAGCCTTGAGGATTTTGTTGCTACGTTGTAGTCACAAATAAAGTATTGAAAACGTGCTCACAGACTCGAGTTGATTTGTTTGCCCAGCTTCGCTTCAATTATGAAAAAGGAAAATATTTCTTTTTATTCTGTGCATTTAACATCAGTTGTGTAATTAGTTTACAGGAGGAATCGAAAAGGTTTAATTATTACTAAAATAACCGATATAACTAGACAAAATTTATTTTGCAAATTGATCGATCCTTATGTACATAATGTTGTAAATTATAGCTATTCATGTTCATTTGTTTGGTTTTAGGAAACCTAAGTTTGAAGACGATTCTTCAGTATGAAGAAGAAAAAGAGTTCTACACTGACGGCCTTAGAAAGGTCAAGAAATGTTGGGAGGAATGTATAACTCTGGATGGTGACTAGTCAGAGAAGTTCTAAGAATAACAAATGAAAATTAAGTTTGTATCTCAATTACTTCCCAGTACCAAAAAATTAACAATATATTGGGATAATAATTACAAATTTACATTATTATGGGCAACATCAATCTGAGGCTTCCCGAAATTGAACAAATCAATATTAATAGCTTTAATTTTACAGAATTATGTATATAAGAATCAATTGATATATATAGAGTAAATATTATTTAAATATTTCTTTTATTTCTGAATAGTAATTAAAAATTTTAAAGTAATTCTAAGTATATGTTTATTATTATGCGTTTAAAACACACATTATATATGCTATAAAATGTATTATAATTATATTACATATTTCACGTTAATATATGGTTCCATATGTTTCATGCAAATTATATACCTCGTATGAAATGTTATCATTTCATATAGATAATATATTTAAAAAATAGAATACATCTAGATAATAAAAGTTAAAAAGGAACACAGTTTTTTCTCTCTTTCCGTCTTTTTTAGGATAAAAATAATCAATTTTTCGCGTTTAAAGTTCATTAGTTAAAATTCATTAATATTTTCTGAATGAAATGTCTAGGTTTCTCTTGTGCAGAATGAAACTCATTTGGTAACGTTGATGAGTTTCCTTAAGAGAATTTTTAAAGTTATATTCGATCGGAATTTTGTCATTTACGTGGTAATAAAAATTTATCTAGTATTGGTGGAAATATTTGTGTTATTTTATTGATTTCAAAAATGTATTAATACTTTTTATTTTAAATTCTATGATTCCTTGTATACATATTGAACACAAATTATTGTATATTACCTGGACAATAATGCTAAATGCTTCGACATTATAATAATATTAAAAAGTTCAATAAATTTTTTAAAAATAATTAGAAATCAAATTTTTTTTGTAAAATGAGAGAGAGAGAGAGAGGAAAAAAAAATGCTCGATCTATTGAAAGTCTTCCGATTGTAAACCTAATTTTACCTAAGCTCTGAAAATCTTTTCAAAAGATCTGAAATTCCACTCAATTAGTAGTCTAAAAAATTTCTTTTAATGAAAAATATAATATAATATATATATACTCATATACATACTCATTACTATAAAAACTTTGTGCACCAAGAAAGAGGTTGTCAATAACAAAACGAATTATACTGCGTAAGAATAACAACGTTGTAGAAAGTGTTTAAATCAAGCAAATGATCATTTGCTGTAGGAAAAATTACAAATGAATAGATTTTAATACCCTTGGACCTACCTCTGCAGAATAGTATGACGTGATACTGTCGGATCGAGAGCAATATAAGTCTCGTGATGATGTTCTATGACATCCGTTCCACAATGGTTGTAAACGCGCTTTTAATCTCGACCAAACTCGTAAACTGTCCAACTTGCTGTCCCTAAATAGTCCCACAACATGCTAGATCGATACTAAATCTAAGCCGAGCAGGTAAGGGGAATGTAGGTGAAGGAAGGAGGATTCCTTGAACTGTCTATTGTGTGTGATCAGAGCATTGATCTTAAAAATGGTCTCGCAGGAAGCCCTCTGTCATTAGGTGGTAACACATGTGTGAGAACGTCACAGAACTCTTCAATCATAGTAGCCGCTCAAATTAGGGAGTATCAATGTCATCGATGGTACTATGAAATCACACCAGTTGTGTGAGCGATGTGCGCCTATACAGGGAAGGCAGGAATAAGACGGTCAGGTCTCCAGACACGTACACGATTGTTATTACTTCCCATATTGAATCTGATTCGCAATGCTTAAGACTTTGATTCCATTCGGATGCAGTCCGATCCCTTCGACGAACGGCACCATTCCAAACGGAGGAGACGAGTGGGTATTTTATCAGTACTGCATGGGCGTCGATAGCAACTTGTCCTTCAGCCAGGCGCCTTTGGTGAAGGTACGACTGACACTGAGGCCCACAGGTGCTGAATGTGGATGTAGACAATGAGACATTTGTCGCTATGCGTGTGTCACTTCCTTCACTTCCTTTCCTCAGCTATTGGAGCAGTGACGTTTATTTGCTTTCTCCTTCACCCTTGTGTTTCTGGGCTGGGGCCTCTGCAACATAGAGTTTCTGGCTTGGCTTCAAGCCATTGGTGTGCTCATATCTTGAGCCCTGCTGCTGTTTTCCATACCGACTTTATTTCTCTGTGAGTGCTGGTTAGACACATCTTCATTATTTGGATTTACTTTCACTGCACCATCTGCTACTCTGAGTAAGTGTTAAATTTATAAAATTACTTATGGATAAAGCGCCGTCAGTGTTGGTGATGTCCTGCATCCTCTGTAACTGAAACATGGAGAATATTCTTTTGAGAGTTTTCTGAAATCAGCTTACTTGAACTGAACTTGTTCCAACTGACCTGAATACTGACGAATACATGTGCTTGTTTTATGACAATTAATTAATTTTCTTTGAACATTCTTGCACTGTGGAGATAAAAATAAAGACTACAGATCAGGAAGACCAGCTACATCACCTCTTTTTCAAGGTTTCAATGAAATTTTACAAAAAGATAGAAGTAATCGTAAACTCCTATGTTTCTGCAAAATGGAAGAGGAAAATAGCTACAAAATTGAACGAATGAATATTCCATGGATTATTGAACTTTGAAAGGAATAATGCTGAACTGAAATGGATGTCTTACAGAAGCCCGAAGAAATTTTGATGTTCCCACTCTATAATATTAAAGAACAGCCCATTGATAATATTCAAGGCCTACAGGAAACTAATAGACAACTTTATACCAATACTCAAATTCAAGGAAGCCTAAATCAAAATTAAATCCATGAAACCAACATATGCACAGATACAACCCCTACTTCTACCTCAGATTCTCCGTACAACAACCTAACTCAAAGAGTTGTAATACAGTCCCCATCTGATGAAAATTTACTCTGTTAAAAACAGTTACCAGAACTCATCAAAGAACTATCAATCAAAATAACTCGTACATAACAAAATTAGATCGCGGTGTAGTTGGCTAATCAATCTGTGAATGAGAACGATACAGTGCTAGAATTGAATTAGAAAATCGATTCCTTAAGAAATTAGATATAAGGAGACCTAAAGCTAGATACTGCAATTCATTTTAATTTGGAGATGATGCTTATAATGCCGGAATCATTAAAAGAACTTATCTCAGAAAATGAAGTTTTAAAATGAAAATTTAAAATACATTTTCCAATATAAACAAAAAGAGGTAATAATTACATAGTTGATCCTGAAATCATACCCAATATGAAAATTTCTCGCATCTTACCTTCATTTGAATGAATCAGAATTGAACTAGTATGAAATGTGTGATGCGTGGTACAATGGCGGGTGTTGGACATACCAAGAACCATTGTAAAGATTGCAATTCTTACCTCGATGCGGATCTGCAGACTCATGAAGAACTGAGGTACAGCTAATGCACAACGTCTGTGTGAGTAAATCTGCTTTGGATCTAGCTACATGAGGTCTAATTACGGGTGTAGGGACAAGAATTCAGGCCAACTAAAAACCAAACTTTTATTTAGTCATACATCTTTATGCTTGTAATATATTTTCATGTGTTCTCATACTGACCTGGTACAGTTTTGTTTTTGCATCCCTACGATCGAATTAATATTTTGCACTAAACGCACACTCGCGTGCTGCGCATCCCCAGGCTCTTTGTATGCTTCGGAACTCGGATCCGATCTTCAATGCTACATCCCACATTCACTTAAAACCCCTTAAACTCCCCTCCTGATCAATTCAATATTTCTGTTCAAAAATAAATGCCCACTGTTTGTTTTAATAAATTAATTTACCCTGAATTTTAACAAACGATCATACAAAGGTGTCTTACTTAAATTTAAAACTTTCTATTTAGTTATGGGAAATATATTTCTCACGACGATTTCTTATACCATGTTAAAAGAACTCTTCTATTTATAAAGTTTCAAACATAGTTGTCTTCTGACTGGGACCACCTGAGGTCCTCATCTGGGGAAGATTTACTGGAACTGAGGGACTCTGATTGATTTCAAGTTACAAATCATATCCTAAATTTCTTAAATATTCCAGAATTGGGTCCTACTTCGTGGCTCATCCAGGTAAGGTAACCATATATCCTCTGATATCAAATAGACATTTATTTGGTGATAGGTGGAGTTTCGGACCTGGAGTCTCTGAGTTGATACCGACTTAGAGTGTCTCAACTGCGATGATTTAAATAAACCTAGAATTTTATTTAAAACCTAAATACGGTATCAATAAATTTTCAAAATTTAATGAATTCATATCCCAAACTTATTCAAACTTGAATCATGAATTCAGACTGGCTAGAGAGAGTTCACATAATTTTATTTCAACCGTCCGGGGTCATCCGCTTCATATCTTTTCGTAAACGACTGGTTCTGTACCATTGCTTTCTCCTGGTGAACAGCAACTTAAAATTTTTAGAAATAAATTAAACGCCTTAAAGGAAATTACATAGGTTTAGTTAAAATACTTCTTCACCTGTAGAAATTAAATTTACAATTAAAATAAAAGAAAAGATCTTTGATATAAAGGCAAAATTTTAATGCTAAAATGAGGCCTGGGAGGCCTCTGCAACCACCATAGTGAAAACTTTGAAGTCAGAGGGCCTTTGGCAAGTCCTCTGAACTCTCGGCCCTGAGTCGTCATGGTCCTTTAGCTCTGATAATTCCCAAAAAGAAAATATGACCTTATACATTCTCTTCCTGGCCTGGGGAGACTCTTGATTGAGTTTTAGGAGTCTGCCCTCCTGGAAGGCTCCACTGAAGTGATTCTTTGGTTCTAAAATCTTAGTGGTGGGAAGGCTTCTGCCCTTGATTATGACATAGGGTGTGAATTTGAAGCTACTTTTTCTAAATCTATCTTAACGAATAAATTTGTGAGAATTTATGTGCATTTTATTTCCAAATATTTAAAAGATCTAAACTTGAAACTCCTCCAAATCTGCAAGGACTCCGTCATCGTTAAATCACAGACGATCTGTTTGTTACCAACCTTGGGGAAAATTGTTGAGCGGTTTGTCAATAGATTAAATTTCTGATCTACTCGAAACAATATTCTTCATCCACTCCTAATCTTGGTTTCAAGACATCTGGCTGTATGACGCCATTTTCCACTTGATTCGTATATCAAATGCAAAAGATCTAAACTGAACATGCCGTTGTCATTTTTATTGATATTCAGGTGCAGTTTCTTGACAACATAGATTGATCTGTCTTTTAAACCCTAAGGAATCTTCTATATTTCCAATCTGTTTTCAAATTTATATTTATTTAATATCAGACATTATTTTTCTACACTAAAATTTTACAATAAAGTACATACTAATTGGCGTCCTCAGGGCTTCGGCTTTGACACCGCTCTGTGGAACTTATATTTAATTTATTTGATATAAATATGGAAACTTTGTTGCCTGTGGGATGACTCATGGTTTCCACAGGAAATTCGAGAGAGACCTGAGAGTTACCTTCTAATATTTTAATTGATCTTGGCCAAGTGAACACCTGAACGGCCAGTGCTGGAACACTCCATTGAGAAACCTGCCCGGTTGTGCTTTAGAGCCCGTCAATCTGGCCAATGGAGTTCGTGGTGGCAGCATTCTTAGCGAGACCATTTAAACGTGAGTATCAATTCAAATCTTGTAAAAATTTTATAACAATTTAGGAATTCTATCCTGACTGCCGGTTTCCTGAGTTCCAGATACTATCTTAAAGAAAATTTATAAATCTTCACTAAATTTGTCAATAGAGTATCCTTCAAGATTTGTAGAATTTCAAAATTATACCAATTACTTATGCAATAGAACCCATTATTGTCTCATGGTGGGGTTTGGGGTGTGACCTTAAACTGCAATCTCTAAGCTAAACTCTATTCAAGAATTTAATTTTAAAATTACCAAGGCCTATAATCTCTTCCACTTCTGTTTGGAAGGGATTGCTTCGGCGTTCCCCATTCATCTGACCATAAAATTTCATTTTGTAGATCAAATCTGGAGGCGGTATAATCCAAACTTTTCACCTAATTAACACACCATTTGATTCAAATACTTCTCATTAGAGAATGTTCGTCCTGAAATGAATCTTTTTCTAACAAATTTTCGGGATCCTTGAGGGGAGATTTACTCATCGGATCATGATCGGGTCCAAACTGTGTGTTAGTTCTCCAAGGTGTTCTAATCAGAGTTCATATGTTCAACGCAATTTTATAATTCAGTTTTTCACAGGCCGAGCTTCTCAGCAATCGATTTGCCTCTCGTGGCCCTCATAACTTTAAAGTTTCTGTTTACTCTGACAGTTTATCTCTATATTGTACAATGAGTGTACTAGAAATAAACTGCTTTATCACATAATAGAGAAATTAACAAATTTATTCTTGGATTTTCAACTTGCTGACTCACAATGGGTCGGCCCACGCTCTGGAGATTACTGAATCGAAATTGCGATTCTAGTGAAAGCTGGCTATATTTCTAATGGTGAGAAATGATTGTCCCTGCCCCTCAGTCTCATATATTATGACCTAAAAATAGCTTCTTTCTGACTGGAGGCTGTGGGTCAACTTGACATCTGATCTGGTCCAGCATATATTCTCCTAGACCAAATTTGAGTTCTTTAGTCACTAAATTCTAGTTTTATTTCACTCTGCTCTAACCTGGTCATGGTCCCTTTCATTTCTGATTTCAAATTCGTTTAATTTAAAAGTGGGCTAACACTTATGTCTCTGTGGCTCTGTTGGGATGCTGACCACTACGTTTCTTGCTCCTTTTACCGAGATTTTCATTTAAAATGTCCTGTTAAGAAGGAAACCCTTGGTTATTGAGGGTCCGTGTGTAAAATCCCTACTCATTACCCTGTTTAAATCCAATTACGCTCTAAATTACCTCAACAAATTTATTAATTTTTCAAACTTTATTATATTTCAAGATTTTAATCCCTTACCATGTAGCTATAATTTGTCTTGTATATATGTTCCACCTTTGCCTAATACTTAATTTTTGCTTACTAGTTTGTGGACGTTTTGTATTGTGTATTTAACTGGTTGTGGCATCTTATTGTTGGAAAATTTCAACTGTTTCTTGTGTTTCTGTCATAGTATTTTGTTGTGCAAATATTCCTTGTAGCATATTTGTTAGCCTAACCTTTATTTCAAAATTATGTAACGTATTTATAGTACAATAAATGCTGAGTGGGGTGATTGTTTCCTGTCCGCTTAATGGAGCTCTAAACCCTTTGGGTGGGAGCCTTCGGTCTCTTGGGTACTCTGCTCTGTGTCGTATGATGATGGTCTTCGTTACTATTGGTTTGTTAGCAGTCCTGCGCCTGTTCGCCTGTGTACCAGACCCTCTCTTGTCCACTGAAGCCCAACTGGCTGTTTCACAGTTGTCAGAAACGGCCATGGTCTAGCTACTCGTGAAATGAGATGACCATCTGGTCATCACCCTATAAGCTTTCTCGAACTCTGATAGTGTTCATATTGTCTCCTGATGGCGGAGTGAAGGCTATCCAGTTGGTAAAAAGCGTCCTTGCAAACAGATTAAAGCACGGAAGTTACTTACCTATTTTATCAATCTAAGAAGAACGAAGTTCAATCGGCCTTGTTACATTATGCAATGCGCACCATGCATTTCTAACCATTTCATCTGCCTGAGACGTACCTTCATGATAAGTTTCGTAACAATCCCACTCTTACTTCTTGGTACGCAAATTTTTATGTCAATATATATATATATATATATATATATATATATATATACCATATTTATAAGACTTTATAATACATCAAAATTTATGAGACGAGTTTAAGAAAAGAATATTTTAAATGAGTCTAAAAAAATTTCATTTTCTTATCTAAGGGGTAAAAAAAGATAAGATAGGTTTACAGAGATTCTATGAATTAAATTAAATTAAATTAAATGCTGTACTTTATTTTTTAATTAATTATTATTGTACTCTTTATTACTTTATTAGCATATCGAGTGTGTATGTGCTCTAGCAAAAAAATTATACTTCTTCAATAAATTTAATACATTATAAAGATTCGAATTTTAATGTTTTATTCGGAAATAAGGATTCGAATTTATTCGGACTTATCTTTAGTCTATTTTACTATGTAAAAAAATTGTGGCTTATGGAAAAACGAATTCGGTAGACCTAATCCTATTTTTACGCGATATATGTTCCTAAAAACTATGAGCGAAAAGAACAGTAGTAAAAGGAGAGATTGGTTCCAAATGTAAGATTTAAACAAGATAAATAATAAATAATGCTCAATAATATATTTATTTATAAAATATTTAAAGCTAAATATCTTGTACGCAATATATACATTCCTAAAACTTACGCATGAATTGCAATTGTGCAAAAAGAACCAATGTTTAGTAATGGAAAGTATTAGTTCTTAACCTAAAATGTAAGCAAAATAAGTGTTATAACTATAATACTTAATAATACCCTTATTTAAGAAATGTATTCACTTAAATATCTTTTTACGCGATATGTACATTATGAATGTTATGCGTAAAAATTCACGTAAAAAGAACTATTCAATAGTAAAAGTGAAAATTAGTAATAAGCTTAAAATGTGAGCAAAATTTTAGAAATAAGTTTCTTAAAAATTGAAAAGAAAATGCAAATTCAAAAAAAACTCTCGAAATTTTTTTCAGTTACAGAAAGAAGAATTTTTATAATGTTTTTAGGATCTTATAGTCCCCCCTCCCTTTTAACTTAGACTCAACCTTGATATCGCAAAAAGTCATTTTTAGCATCTCAATTCACGTAAAAAAAATTCACATTCCATTTTTTTTTGCAATCCCACTCAGGATACGAAATTAGAATGAACCGTATAACATACTAAACGTGCACGTGTTAACTAAAACTTTGATTATAACCAAAAACTAATAGTCTGTTTTATTTTTTTTACTCCACGAGGCAAATTGCTAACATGTAAAATGTAACAAGTGCAAGTTATGTTATTGAAAAAGTTACTGCACCGTGTATACAGCAATAGAGAGAGAGAAAAAAAAGGAGAAAGAATCTTGCTGTTGCTCAGTAAATGTCAGAACATCAGAGGCTACAACACACCCCAGAGAATCATACAGAAAGTGAATGATGCATTTAATGTCTTGGTAATAAAAGTAATCGTCCTGAAGCGAGCCTGTCTCCTTGGTCTTTTACTCCTTCAAAATTCCCAGACTTAGGATAAGCGTGTCGAATGTACCGGTGGAGATTAGAAATTTTTTCGTGCTTTAATGATTTTTTTACCATTTTTTTAACATACTAAGTAAAATAAAAATAATACACATAAATGAGCGAATGATTTATTGCAATTATGCGTTTACAACCTTGTTGCTCGCATACGAGAGACTATCGTAAAGTTTTAATAATTATATACTAAAAAATAATCAAAATGTGCGGATAAAATTTATTTTACATAGTAATTGATCTTTGTGTACACAATATTGTAAGTTATAGCAATTCACATTGATTTGTTTGATTTCAGAAAGTCGCAGACTAATGTAAACCGCAGAATGGAGAAGCTAGAGTACAGTCTGCTGAGTTCTAAAATGATGCCTTCGGAAGGTCTAGAAACCCTGGGGAAAATATGAATCTGCCTACATAAAGAAGTTATAAGAACTTATAAAAATTAGGTTTCTATCTCAATTATTTCTTAATAATTGGAACTTTATGATACCCCGAGAAAATAATTAAGACTTTACAGTACTACAGGTTACTTCAATCTACAACATGAATACTTTCATTTACAACATTATGCATATAAGAATCAATTAATGTACGTAATAAATTTTATCCATTCACCTCATCATTCCTTTGAAATAATTTTAAAACTAAAAGACACCCCCTCTTATATCTACGACTTTGCAAAAATGTGAACCATACTTGTCAGGGAATATTCGAGAAAGATAGATTTCAATCGTTTAATCTAACATCATATTTTAAAAAGAATCATAAAAGTTGTTGCTTTAACTTTTTGAATTCTTACACTCTTGGGAAAAATTTCTAACTTGCAATTTCTAAATCATTTCTAAAAAGAGGTGAAAATGGAATGCTTGCACTTTGGCTTCGATTATTAATGCAATGGAATAGTAATTTCTCTTTGCACAAATCTTATATTCTTTAAAAGTTCTGAAATAAATATTAAGATAAAAAGTTGTGATTTATATATATATATATATATCAGACCATACTGAAGCGAAAGTATGATTTGTGGCATTGTTGCAGAAATTTTTAATTACACTCTGATCAAATTAATGCTTCAAAATGTGTTTCCATTTAATTATGATTCATCACTTAAATTATTAATGCTAGTTTTCTTGAGTTAATTGATATATATTGATACACATGCGGGAAAATATACATTTTCCGAAATACAAAAACATATGTCTTTTATTTGTTTATAGAAAGAATTAATTATCATTCTTGTATACGTGTAAGTGATAAAATGACAATGTCTTATCTGGATATGAAATAATTGCTTCCATTAGTTGTATACGCTAGCGTAAAAAATATAATTTAATAAGAAAAAAATAATTCATAAAATGAATGAAATAAATCTATTACGAAACAAGTTGTTTTATTGAACTTCAATTGAAGCAGGGTAGTAAAATTATATCAGCTTATTTCTAAATCTTATGTCAATCTCAGGAAATATGATCGGAATCAGCTGATGAAAGAAGAAGAAATATTTTTTTTTCATAAGGGGAGGAAAAGAAGAGAGAGATAAATGTGTATCGTATTACCATATTTCAATTTTAATTTTCAAGCAAATATCCTATAAAAAAATAAAGCATTTTTTATTTTATTTCAAATCATCACTTGTAGGATTAAACCTTCGCATCCTCTTGTTTTCTAAACGTGACAAAAACTTTTAACTTTCTTGAAAGAAAGTAATATTTCGCATTAAGTCAGTAGTAGGAACTGAAAGTTATAATGCTGAAATATATAATGGTATACTTGTAAAAAGTCATACGTTACAAATTTATGCTTATAAATATATATACAAAAACCGTATTAAATATTATTACTACATGGATCAGAAATTGTCCATCAATAATTCATTTGAATGATTTCAATGTGAGTTAAAATAATTTCTTTATATCCTAACCGATTATCTACCACGTTCTGATTACCTACCACGTCTTCATTGTATACCACGTCTTAATTCAAAGAAAGCAAATCTATGATCGAATGTCAAAGGTGACACGCTAAGGCATTTTGATAGACATGCATTGTTCACGAATGGTCATTCTAAGTACGGTAAACCCGGCACAGATAATGAGTCTGGAACAGACAATTAAAATAATTAAGTATACGGTTGTAGAGGTCTACGCTACTTCGGAATTAAACGGTTTCTAATGGATTCAAATTGATGATTTGGAGATGCTACTTGAGGAATTTCTAGACTGCATTTGGGTAAGAGTTTGTCGACTTGAGGTCAAAAATTTAGCTCTGGAAAGAAATCGTTAGGGGAATGAAGATGAATGCCATTACGAACAGGATATTTGGAGTTCATGGAACAAGTTACCGTACACTGAAACATCTTGAATATCTAGCGGTGGAACTGTTTTCCCTCAAAGTACTTTTTTGAGACCTTATTCTCAGGATTAAATATCAAAACCAATAAAAGAAACCGTCTGGACGAATTAATTAGTAGCACAGTTTTTTTGCTTGAAGTATAAGGAATACCAACTTTAAATTGAAGATTTAGTAAATGAAATTCAGCAACAAAAAGATTACTAATGTAAATAATTACTTGGTTATTGCTATTACCTATAAATAAATAAATCTATAAAAATATAACTTTCTCTCTTTTTTTTAATAAAGCTAAAAATAATACATAAGTATGGATATTTCTAGATGTGACACGGTACCCGAGTTAAGCTAATTTTGTCACATCCAGCTCAAAAAATTGGCCATCACTGTCCTAATTGGTCAATCTCTTATCAAAAAGATCAACAGATGAAAATAGTATTCTCCGATATTTAGTCATTGTTTCCTCCCAGATTGAAAAACATGCACCAACTACAGCATTTAACGAAACCTAAAGCTTAAATTGAGTTTTTATTACGCATCAACTCTTGCTAACACCTTCACGATTCCCTCTGGGGAAACTTTTCCACAAATGAACAGCAATCTTCTTTTACCTTACTCGAATTCATTTTCTCGTCACGTACATTTCCCGAAACATTTTTTTAAATAAAAAAAAAATTCTCACTTTGCATTCCCTAACAGAAACTCGGCCCTTTTTTACCGCGTCTTTGTGTCCATCATACGGAAAATGACTCACATCATTGAAAGTCACATAGATGCTCCACTCACTGAACGCTACTGTCTGTTGAATACCGCCACAACTACATCGCCCAACAGGGGTGTCACGTGAGAAAGTCATTTGGACCACCCCAGTCCCCCTCCCTGACGATGATGAGCGACGGAAAATAAAGAAATCACGACAGGAACATCAGATAAAAACCCTAGGGAAGGGGGAAAAATAAACTAAAAAGTGTCAGTGGTGGAAATAATGATAGCTTGCGGTCTTGCATTCATGGGTGTGGTGTTTCAAAATGACACCCTCGCTTAAATGTCCGAAAGCAAAACATGGAATCACAAAATGCCACCCCTGACCCCAAGTGGCGATCCGTTATCGTCACTCGCATGTCACAGCAATATTAGTTCGTCCCGGGTGCTTTCTCTGATAGCTTTTTGTTTTGGTACATGTAATGGGAAAAGTCGGAAACAATTGATTGCGAGAGGGGTTTTGATAGGAAGTTGCTTAAACTTTCCTGCTTTAGAGAGATGTATAAAATATTGTCCCCTTTTGGGTTGCCTCAGATTATTTTTTGTTCATTTCACGAAGAATGTAGAATTAATTAATACAACTTATTCTTTTTTTTGTGTTTAATCATGTTCTATAATTTAGTTACTTAATAATATCATCATTGAAACTCACATCACTTGTACATTATCTCTCTTATTTCAAAGATATATGATGTACATAATGATTTTTTTTCCACAAAAAAAAAAAAAGTAGAGAGTTATATAATTGTTTAGCTATAGTTATATTTAACACTTTACAGGGTCCTTTCTTTGTGATGATATATTAAAATACATTTTGGAATCGAGATATATTTATAAAATGTAATTCATCATCAATGTAGATTATTTTATGTATTTGAATGCAAAATAAATACTAAATTCGAAAGGGCAAGAAATAATGAAGGTTTCTTTGTAGTTCAAATTTCTTCACGATTTTTGAAAATATTAAAAAAATATTTTTGAAGACCGGATAATCCCCACACGAATCGTTAAAATAGATGCACATTTTTTTTTGAAAATCGGAAGGAAAATGCAATTCCGCAGAAACTTTCATTTTACGGATGCACCTTTTTGCTTCAGATATATAAAATAGCCTAGATTTGAGGAGAAAAAAATTCGAAAAACTAACATTATGTTCACGAAATTAAAATGACTAGTAGACGAGAACCTTAAGTTTTAAAAAGTTAATTTTATTACTCATTACAATAATCTTTTAAAAAAGGCAATTTTTTATAGTGATGGTACATAAAAATACTATCCGAATTGAAATATATTTTAGAAAAATAATTCATTTAACTTATTCGAAAAAACTAATTTGTTTTTTAAGATTCCGTTATTGAGGAAAGTGTATTTACCATCGCCCATTGGTAGCTTTTCAAATGCCACTAGATCCTTTTTATTTCTTTTTATGATGCACTATATTTTATTTATCAAATACTGCAATCTCTATATAAGAACTGTAAATTAAATGTATTTTATATTCTTAGACGATGCTAAATTAAGATTTTATACATATTACTTTTCATAATTTGAAATGGAGCCGAAATACTGAAAATTTCTAATCATAATTTAAGAGTTAACTTACTGTTACGAATTAGTTATAATTTTTAATCTCTATGTTTATAAGATATTGAGTTTATAAAATCCATGTTCATAATCACAAATAAATCTGATGAGAAATGTTCAGATATATGAATAGCTATGCACAAGAAAAAAATGCCTTCCTAGTGTTGTTTTACTTTTTCATCCCATACTCAGATTTGTTGTTTCAATATTGATAAAGTTGGTGGTAGATATACTTCCAATAGTTTTAGTGCGCTAAACTTGTTGTTTAAAGATTAATATAAGTTGGCGGTAACTATACTTCAAAAATTTTTAGAACGCTATAAACTTCATTATTTAAAAATTATTAAGTTGGTGGTAATTATACTTCCCATATATATATATATATATATATATATATATATATATATATATATATAGTTTTGAAACGCTAAACTTAATTGCTTAAAATTAATAAGTTGGTGGCAAGTGTATTTTCCACGGCCTTAGGTAGGCTTAATTCAAAATTTGTTGTTTATACATGTGTTTTCATCGATGCTTTTCAAGAAAATAATTATTCTCCTATTTTCAAAGATATGAATCAATACATTTTTATTTAAATTTCGCAACGATCATAGGGCAATTACAGAAACTTTTCAAGCACATAAAGATATTGTTGGTTGTATGGTTAGAATATAACTAATTATAGAAAGGTTTAATCGATTCGTATTTAAAAGCTGTTTTGCTTGAAAGATTTAATATATAATTATTCCGAACATATACTGCATTTTTTAATAAAAAAAAAAACCAATTTCTTAACATAGAAGTATTATTTCTAAGTGATAATTTAATAAAATCGCATATATATTTTAAACGTGGGAGAAGCAATGTTTTGCACGAAGGATTTAAATTCAATAAACAGTTTGAATAAACGTCGCACTAAAAGTACCACGAATGATATTGGCGTTAAATTTCATAAATCTGAGCCGCGGCGAAAAGCAAAAGCGCCATTTGAGTACAACCAATACTGCAGTCCACACCACATTAACAATTGAAACTAAAGCGAAAAGAAACAATGTTTGATGAGGATCATAAATGAATCCTTTTAGAGTTACGTTTAAACAAAGTTTGTGCAATAAGTATTGGGACTGAAACCATAAAAAGAAACTTATTAAAGATACATGTACAGTGAATTAATAATTTTCAAAATATGATCCTCCTGGATCAATATTCTATTTCATAAATTTTTTGCCAGTTTATTCTGAAAGACATATTAACTGTTAAAAAGCTTTTCATAAAGTAATGACAATTTACTTTCAAAAATCAAAGTTTAGTAAATAAATAATTGTTCAGTTAACTCATTAATTTAATTCACTGTGTAAAATATAGTACAGTTGTAACTTCACACAAAATTATATGTGACAGAGACAGAAATAAATTTTTGTGTCTTTCCACAAATGAAACGTAAAGTAAGTTAAATACAATAGCTTCTATTTATGCGATCTAATTCGTATTCTTCTCTTTTCCCATAAATTTTTCAACCTAAATTACGCTATACTAACCCAACTGACATTTAAAAATATTTCTATAAAAGTTATGATAGTTTTGGATACCTTTGAACATTAAACTAAATCACGTATACTGGGAATATTTTTTAAACTTTTTCTATCTTTAGATTGAAGAATTACACTTTACACGCATTGTTCGTGCGAGAGATACAAATAAATTTTTAGTTTTTCTCTCACACTGCGCATTGTTCCAAATTATTCTGCAAAAAAGTTCCTTTTCTCTTCCCATTAAAAAAGACAGAAAAAAATAAAAGAAAATAAAAGAATATCCTCTTCGAACTGACACATATTTCAATAGAAAGAATTGCCGAATTCCATTGAGCTCCAACCACCCCTTCTTTGGAGTGTCATTTCTTTCTGCATTAAGCGACAAATGCTATCTTTTGTAATCGCATTGAGAAAAGAAGTTTTTAGTCATGGATATGACATATCACGTGACTATCTTACAATGAGAAGAACAATGGTGGCTTCAAGGGCGTTTTTCTCCGATTCTTTCGCTGCTTTTGTAATAGAAATTACTCGCCAGTTTCCCTCAATGAATGTAATCATTAATATTCACAGAATGTATTTGTGATTTTCTTTTTTTTTTCATCATTTTTTTTTTGGAATGAAGGCTTAACTTTTCTGTTCTATTTTTCTTCGAATGAAAAAAAAAAGTGATTATCTTGTTTCCTAACTATCGTTTGAAGGAAACTGTTTAGATAACTTTTCTTCCTACATTTTGAGCTTATTGGTAACAAAAGAGAGTTCTGATAAAATTGATATTTTTATGACACTGTAATTAAATTTGTGAAGTGTTTTTCTTTCGAAAATGATTACTATATTGTGTCTAATTAGCATTGTGCGTGAGATGCTTACATAATATGCTTTCAAGACACTTATATTTTTAAGTTCTTAACTGATTTTTTGGCTATTAACTTCCTTTGTTCTATGTGGGATGGGATTCGGTGTAATAGAGCCTCAAACGTTCAATTCTCCTTTCCAATTTTATAGCCTTGTCTTCAGATTACCTCTTCTTCAAAATTGTGTAGGTTAATAAATTTCCCAAATAACTAATGGTTGAGTATTTTGTTTTCTTTATTTTATGTTACATTCTGAATTGGTTAATATGTAGTAGTTGGTGTTCAAGATTACTAAGATACGGATTGAGTCAGTCGAGAGTTTCAGTATTAATATAAATGGAGCAATAATAAACGTTCCAACATCGAAATGAATTATCTGCGTAACGAACATTATAATTAAATTTCAGGATAGCTAGTTAATTCGAGAAAATAAGTGTATGGTCAAATATGCTATATTTTTACAATTGTAAGACCGTTTCCTGCTATAAATATTTAACTAAAGAACATTTACATTTTTTAAAGAAAATAGAGAGTATATAGTTTTATCAAATAATCCTTAATGAATGGCTGTTTTTTATTGGTGTTTTGTCTCTTCTTAATCTCTTGCAAGGAAGATCTTAATTGCTGTACTTAATTTGAGATCTCTGTTGCTTAAAATAAAATAGAAATAGCATCGTAGTTTCAAGGACTTTAGAATGTGTTACTAGAATCTTTATTGGTACATCTTCCTCTTCTTCATTATCTGACACCTCTTCAGCTGGAACATCTTTGACAATATCTTCCTCTGCTCGTGTCCCTATTATTGCTTGATCAATATCAATCGTTGACTACATTACAACAAAACCATGTAATTTTTATCACTCTTAAAATTCAATCAATACAAAATGATCTTTTTTCTTTATCAATCTTTTTTCTTTATCAATTTCTTTACAAGCTAGTTTCACTGACTATGAGATTTTCAGAATAATACGTCATAAGAAATTCTAAACTGGAACAATTCACTTTCCGAAAAATGGGGATTCACATATATCAGATGGAAAGAAAAAAAAAGTTATTGATCCTGCTCCCAGCAAGATGTGATAATGGCATCCGAACAAACGATTCATCTGAATTTCATAAAAAGAAGGAAAAAAATTATGAATACAACAACAAACACATCTAGAAATGATATCACAAGGAATTGCTTATTGTGAGGAAGCTGTGGCAATTACGCTCGTAAAATCGACATGCGTGTTACTGAACGGCATGTTAAAAAGGGTCCCATTTATATAAGGATTAAAATATTTTTCTTCTTAATGCAATAACATTCAGTAAAGGCGATTGAAATGAAATCCAAATTCATAGTACACTTAATCTAAATAACAATACATCAAAACAACATATATAAAGCTCGATTATCTATTCGATTATTATATAATTTTAATGTGACCAGGACTCGATTAGTCAAATACACAATAGATAAAAAAATAACAATAAAAAGTTATTTTATTCATATATTATTTTACAGATTTGTATATGAGATATATAATAAAAGAAAGCTTTGTGTTTGAAGAAAATACAATAATATTCTTATCAGAAGTGGAAAATAATTGCACCTTAATAAATTCGTGAATTTGATACATAATTACTTCTCCCTCACTCCGATTTTTTTCAGCTCTTCTATATCCTTCTGATTGACCCCGAGAAAAATATAATCAAACATATACTGCACATGCAGTTCACTTCAGGTCTTAACTTGATCGCATGAGTCACTTTGAGAAATGAACATCATTCATCATGTGCAAAATTTTGCAAAGAACAGATTTCGCTACTAAAGGTGCTACTTTTTTTTTAACAAATATATATTACTGCATTCTTTATTACACCATCATATTCTATTCCATTATAAACATATCAAATTTCTATCGAACAAAAACAATGCCAAATTTTGATATGAAAAAGAATGAACAAACTATTATATAAAATAAAAATAAAATTTTTCAATTAAATATTAGAATAAAAACAAACGATAAAATATTGAAGTAGACAATACTAATCTTTTTGGTCACTAAAATTCGAGCAAACAATAAGAATTATTTCACGATATTTTACGCTACATGGGAATATTGGTGCCGTAAAATGAAAATAAAGTATATAAATACACGTACTTCTTAATCTCTATTCTTAACACTAATACTTCAATAAAGCGACTACAATTCAAACTGAAAATATTGTGAATAGGTTGGAAGAAATCAAATAAAATTAAACAAGTCACAGACATTTTTTTGGTTTGGTTTTCTTAACGTCGCACTAGAAGCAACACGAAGGCTATTGGCGTCGGACCTTGTAATTTTGAACCTCGGTCAAGTGACGACACCTGAGCTAGCACCCCACTCTAACAAGTCATGCACATTTCACACTTTATTTCAAAAAGTGATCTGGGACGACATTTTGTGTTTGCTCTTAAGCAAAAGCCTTTTTGGTGGTTAATATATAGGAATCTGTAAAACACTCTGGACTGGTTGAATTACCGGCGTTGCCCGACCTTACGCAGAATAAAGAGGTATTCATTTTGTGTGGAAGGAGATAGTTTTTTGGATAGTCTGAAGGACAGTGATTTACCTCTTACTTTAGTTCAGGGTGAATTTGAAAAATTTAACCAAGTTTGAATTAAATTGTATAGATTTTATTTAATAGAAAATAAATATTTTATTTTTGTCTCACTTTTTATCGCAAACTTTGAGGGTAGTCTCAGAAGCTCCTGCTGTAGACGAAGCTCTCGTTGTTCATGTGTTTCTGACGTTCAAATAGTTTTTTTTATTATCTTATATCAGGTGGGTACTTCTAACCAATATACTTTTCCTTTTCTTCGACGACATTTCGATTGGCATGGATCCATGTCTAGCTTAATTGAACTTATCTTGCTTACATAAACTTAACAACCCCTCTAAATTTCTCTGAAAATCGCCCTCTAAAATTCCTTTTGAATATGGTAAAACATTCAATATAATTTTATCATACAAAAAAAATTTAACTATTCTTTATTATATATAACAAGCATTAAATATTTAAATTAATTATCTCATGCCTTAAGGCTCTTGTCTAATGCCATTTTGATTTCGTGGATGTAATAGTAATCCTATGGATTATCGACTAACGTTCTAAAATATTTACTATTTGATCTAAACTGCTGTTTGTAGAAAATGCAACACCATGAAGGAATCATCAGAATCAAATGAAATTCGCAGCAAATGTCAATTATAGGATATTATGCAAATTAATAAAGTTTCAGAGCCATCGCGCGTGCGCGGCGCGCGCAGCGCCCTCTGAATTGATGCTGAAAGCGTATAAATAAAGTGCTGTAGCGGGACGTTGAAAAAAGTCTATGATTATTTGTTAGTGGCAAACGTTTAGTGAGACCTGAGTATGCCTCCACGACGGAAGAATAAGAAATTCAAGCAACTTACGGAGTTTGAACGAGGGAGGATAATCGGCCTTCGAGAAGGAGGATTTTCCTATCGCGCAATAGCAGCTCGTATGCAGCGGAACAGTTCCACAGTGATGGGAGTTTGGAAGCAGTGGACCGACGAGCACCGAACAACTCGAAAAACAGGCACTGGACGACAGAAGGTGACGTCAGAGCGCGATGATCGACACCTGCTCCGCATGGCGGTGAATGATCGCACAGCTTCCTCCAGGCAGCTGGCAGCACGTTGGTCTACTGCTACAGGTGTACAATTGTCGGCTTCGTCAATTCGTCGTCGTCTGCTGCGCCGTGGATTGCGTGCAAGGGTGCCTTTATACAGGATTCCCCTCACGGCGAATCATCGACGGCTGCGTCGGCAGTGGGCTCTTGAGCACAGAGACAGGCGAGCTGATTGGCACCAAGTTGTCTTTTCAGATGAATCGCGCTTCAATTTGTGGACCCATGATGGCCGTGTTCGTGTTAGACGTTATGCCGGTCAACGCTGCCTTCCTGAGTGTATTATTGAACGACATTGTGGTCGAACACCCGGAGTTATGGTCTGGGGTGCGATTTCGTATCATGGACGATCCAATTTGATACGAATTGAGGGTAATCTCAATAGCAACAGGTACGTCCGTGAAGTGCTACAGCCCGAAGTCGTTCCTTTCCTTCAAGGCATCCCTGGAGCTATCTTTCAGCAGGATAATGCACGCCCACATGTTGCGCGGACTGTTCGAGACTTCTGTTCAGCACAACGCATGCAACTTCTTCCTTGGCCTGCTTATTCACCGGATATGTCGCCTATTGAGCACGTGTGGGATATGGTTGGGCGGCGTCTCGCTCGTGATCCGCGTCCTGCAGTTTCCAAAGACGAACTTTGGTTGCGCATACAAGCGATATGGAATTCTCTTCCTCAAGCAGATATTCAACATCTGTTTGACTCCATGCCACGTCGTATAGCAGCACTTATTGCAGCGCATGGTGGCTGCACCAAATACTGATTTCGGACGCTTAATTTGTTTCTTTTGTTTTGAAAATTTCATCATTTATTTGTATCAGTACAAGTCGTTTCTGCATTAAATTTCATTTGATTCTGATGATTCTTTCATGGTGTTGCATTTTCTACAAACAGCAGTATATTTAAAGCAATAAATTGCATCTGAAAGAGCAAAAAACACTAAAAGCTTCTGCAAATTTACTTTTCCCCACCAAATTTTAAAAAACATTTTGAAATAATTTTCAAAGACTGGAAAATTCTCAAACAAATCGTTAAAATGGGGTGAAAATATTCTTAAAAATTAGAGGAAAAAATAATTCCATAGAAGCCTTCATTGTTTTTAGCTCTTTCAGATGCATTTTATTGCATTCGTATAGATCAATTAGTTAAGATTTGAGAACACAGTAGTCGAAATTACATGGGATTAACACTACGTCCACGAAATAAAAATGGCCGTCAGACGAGAGCCTTAAGAAATAAAACATTTTTAAAGGCCCTTGAATATTGTTATTGGACGTTTATGCTTTGTATTCATAAATTGCCAGATATGATTAATAAAACAAAAATGCATCGCTTTTTCTACACATTTTATATAAATAGAGAAAGTCAAGTATGCAACGCTTCATTAAGATTAGAATAAAACAGTAGATTTGTTCGCGGATAGCTTAGATTTTTAACATGCATCAGCCCCGACTACTCGGCGGGTCTTTAGCGGCCAAGGATCGAACCCGCGGCAGAAAGAAAACCGCAAGGCACGAAACCAAAGCAATGACCAATAGGCTACCACGGCCTTCGATTTGTTTGGATAACGCACAATCAAACGGGTATTCTTTTTTACATATACTTGTATTGAATACGCATTAAAGTATATTTCATTATCTCGAGGTTGAGAAATGAAAACAGTCTCGCGATTCTCCTGCTTTTAATCACTAGAAATTTGTTTTGACAAATTATTGTATATGAATACATACCTAACATACGAGTACTCAAATAAAGATTATTAGCCCTAGTGGGAGGATTTTTGAAATACTATGTAGACAATGACCTTCCCTAAGGGAATTAAAGGTCGAGTATGCCGAATTTCACCAAAAGCGGAATAAAATTGTAGAATGAATTAAATTATGAAAAGATATATGCATTTGTAGTAGACGGATTTTAGAATGCAATTTTGGAATTTCTTAATATTTTTTACATAGTTAAATATGAATATTTAATTTTGTTCAGTTTTCTGTTTACAATGTTTTATCTATATATTGGTATCGTTTGGCATATGTCTTTATTTTTATTGGGTCAGAGGTGATAGTTCACATATTGTTTTAATTTTTGATTATTGAAATAACTTCCTAGTTTTGATTTTAATATTAGCGTTTACTTATAAATTTCAAATATATATATATATATATATATATATATATATATATATATATATATATATGAATAAAACATCAATATTATAATTTACAGTATATCAATCACATCATCAACAAATTAATCATACAAATAATAAATTCTGTAC